>CM029020.1:152374952-152463305 GCA_016801055.1 Panax notoginseng
TATAAACCCTGAACTCACCTTTGATCTTGTATGCAAAGAAAGATTGTGTTTAGGTGTTTAGATGTTTGCTAGATGATGTTTAACGGTGATCTATGATGATACATCATAGATCTATAGCATCAAAAGACCTTAAACCATGTTTTTCAAAAAATGTCCATGAACACTAAAAGTGATTTGACAAGCTAATGTCAGTGGCCTTAGATCTCTGTCTGTTTATGATTTTTGTTATTTTATGGTTTAAATCCATAGTCTAACATGAGGACTGTAGTCTAGAGGTCGAAACACAGCTATTCCATGTCCAGATTGTAAGTTATTCATGGTCAAAACCCGTTGACCGACCATGACCAAATGATTTATGGGTAACCCAGAAATCATATATCCGAGTCTGACAATGTTTTGCAAGGCCCAGATATGTCAGGTATGATGTTGTTTGATGATGTGTTTGTAACTAAGTTATAGCATGTTAGATCTACTCTAAATATGTGTCCTTAGATCTTTCAAACCATTAACATATCGAATGGAATGGCTGGTCAAACTAGCCTACTCGACTTGGATGTCTATTTTCTGGAATTTCAAGAAAAGGTATGAACGAACCTTCTGACAAGTTTGACCGAGATTAATCTGGAGAGTATGATGTACTCGGACTAAAATCATGCTATATATGTGTTCCTTGACATAAGGACTATAGACTTGAACCATAAAATCAGCAAACTAATGACCAAAACATTAAATTAATTGGGCTGGAAAGTGGCACCACGAACTGCCTGGGTTTCTGGGTTACCCAGAAAATCCAGGAATCCTCTGACAGTAAGTTTGGAGGCTCAGATCTCCTTGATGGTTTGTTGTATGACCAATATGATGGGTGGATATTGTAGTGTTACATTTCTACTATACGATCAGAGTCTAAGTTAACCCAAATAATGTCTAGACTGATAATCCTGAACGATCAAAGTAAGGCCCTTGCTAAGCCGATTGTCAGTGTTCTTGAGCCCAAGAACACCTACAGCGACAGAAAGCGTCACTATAGGCTATAGCGACGAAAATAATTAATTTATTTTATGAATTTCAAGAAAATGCTTGAAAAATAGAAATAAATTTTTAAAAATTACAAAAATGGTTTTAAAAATTATTTTCAGTTATGAAAAATAACTTTTGATAATTTTGGATATTTTTCATTAATATTTATTTTATTGGAATATTAATGATATTTAATTTATTTAATTAGTATATTAAATAAATTATAGAAAAATGATTTTAATATTATAAAATTATTTTTAAATAAGAATAAAGTGTTTACAAATATTTTGAGTTATAAAATGCAACTTTTAATATTTTTGGAGAATTTTTATTAATTATTTAATATTAATGATAATATATTTATTTAATTATTATATTAAATAAATGAGTTAAAAATAGTTTTATTGATTTAAAAATCATTTAAAAATGAGAAAAATGATTTAAAAATATTTTAAGTTATAATTAATGACTTTTATTATTTTGATGAGAATTTCATTAATATTTAAATATTAATGGTGATGGTTTAAAAATGATTTTAATTATTTTAAAAATCATTTAATTAGAATATTGATGATTTAAAAATATTTTAAGTTATTAATAATAACTTTAATATTTTACAAGTATGTTATTAATATTTTAATATTATTAAATATTAATGATGATGGGATTATTTGATATTTAAATCATTTAAAACATTTAAAAATGATTCTGGTGTTTGAAAATTATTATAAATTATAATAATTATTTGAAAATTATTAAAAGCTTTCGAAAAATCTTATGAACGATATTTGACTTATCTAAAATAATATTGAAGTTTAGAGGTTGAGTTTAATTGACAATAAGTGTGTTAATTATCGAATAGGGTGACTAGAACACCTGTAAAGCCCCCAAACCCGGGTACTTGAAACCCGAACTCGGTATTTTACGATATCATTTCTATGAGCAGAATAATACTAATAATAATAACAATAATATAAAGATCAACTTAATTTATATATTTATCAGAGTCTAGCTCTCAAGTACGTAACCTTTATTACATTCATTACATATCATGATAGATTATATATATCATTGTCTTAATAATAATATCAAACTATTACATAACTACCACAAATTTTATTTGGTTAGCTTTCCTTTTTCTTTATTTCTGCATGAGCTTTCTAGTTCTTCACACTTGGCTGAAAATATTTAAATTAAGCAAGGATGAGCATTTGAGTGTCCAGCAAGTAATAACAATTATATATATATATATATATATATATATATATATATATATATATATATATATATATAAGCTGAATGAATTTAAATATTTTCTTTATACTACCCTTCTACAACAGATCAATAGTTGTAAAGTATCTATACCGATAATAATAACATAACAACCCTCTTTTAAATTTTTGAAACTACATAATGACTATAAATAGGGTTAAGGTGACATACTATGAATATTATTTTCATTTTTTGAAAAGGTTAAACAGAAATCATCTGCAAACCGTCATAACTTACGAACACGGGGGTGATCAGCCAGTTGTACCCTGTATTGATCAATACTACATGCAAGAACGAGGGTATCGTTCACTATGTCCACCTTGGGCGCATAAAAGTTTTCCGTGTAGGGATGTTCATACTTGTCCAGGTTCCAAATCAAAGGTTTTATCTTGTTCAACAATAATCTATAATTCAATATATATTTATACGGGTAATTGACAAAGGTGTATCAACATGTGATTACATACAATGATTATCCAAGTGGGGACACTTGTGTAACCATTTATAGAAATTAACGAACAGAATATATATGAATTACCATATACTAATAGGTTGATAATCAATGAGCGTATATAATATAGGGTTAATAATATGTATAGTATTAATATAATTTAGAAACATTCTTACTCATGTTCATTGCATAAAGAAAATGCAAAGGTAAGATACTTGCCTGATACGCTGCTTACAATTTGCAACTTAGTTTTATCTTTTATATAACCACCTATCAGTAATAAGATCATTTTACTGATTAGAACAATATACTATAACACATAGTACTGCTTATTACAGTCAGCACATTATCTAATCACATTATCACATATGTTTAACAACCATTGAATCACAAATAAACACTTATCAAACCAAATTATTTAAGTCTGGATCAATTTCTGAAACATGTCGGTGTACCGACGACTTTATCGGGTAATTATCGAGTTTAGGACTCTATTCTGTAACTCAATATCTTCAAGTATCAGTCATATTATTTTTAAATGATGTATAATAATTTTTAAACATTTATTGTAATTTATCATGAATTTTCAAACACTAGAATCATTTTTAAATGATTTAACTGTCAAACAATTCTATTATAATTAATATTTAATTAATATTAAACTATTAATGAAACCATTGCGAGAATATGAAAGTTATTTAAAATAACTCAAAATATTTTTAAAGTATTAATATTACCCTTAAATAATTTTTAAAACATTTAAAATCATTTTTAAATAATTATCATTAATATTAAAGCATTAATGTATTATTTAACAAAATATTAAAAGTTATTAATTATAACTTAAAATATTTTTAATTCATTTATATCCTTTTTAAATGATTTTTAAATTAATAAAACCATTTTTAAACTATTTATTATTAAATAAATTTAATATCATTCATAATAAATTAATAATCATTAATATTAAATTACTAATAAAATTATCCTTTAAATATTAAAAGTTATATTTTATAACTTAAAATATATTTAAACACTTTATTTTAATTTAAAATAATTTTTATAATATTACAATCATTTTTAAACTAATTTATTTAATATAATTATTAAACAACCTTAATATCATTGATAATAATGAAATTTATCTTTAAATAGTAAAAGTTATATTTTATAACTTAAAATATTCTTAAATACCTTATTATTATTTAAAATAATTTTTAATATAATAAAATTATTTTTAATTAATTAATTTAATTTATTTAGTAAATAACTTAATGATCATTAATACTAATTTATTAATGAAATTTATCACAAAATATTAAAAGTCATTAAAAATAACTTAAAATATTTTCTTATATCATTATATAATTTTAAATGATTTTTCAAATATTAAAATCATTTTTAAATAATTTATTTAATATAATTATTAAATAAAATAAATACTTTTAATATTTCAAAAATATTAAATATTTATGAAATATATTAAAAATAATTAAAAACTAATTTTCAGAATTTAAAATAATTTTTAATAATTTATTTTGTCTTTTTAATAATTAAAAACTAATTTTCTATAATTATTTAATTAAATTACTTAATTTTAAAAATAAACTGTCGTTAACGGACCCTATAGCGATGAAACTGTCGCTATAGGTGTTCTTGAGCTGTTCTTGGCCAACCCAGAAAATCATGTCAGTGAATGAGTGACCAAGTTTGACCATGAATAATTCAGTGTGTAGTGTGCTTCTGGACCAACTAAGCATCAAATCATGTAGTTCTAGTGTAAGATTACATAATACAACAACAATCATGATCATAAAACATATAACCAAGAAGATCTGAGCCTCCAAAAGTGTTGTCAGGACTATTCTTCATTTCTGGGTTACCCAAAAATGAAGAACAGATCATGGGTCACACATTGAGCCTTCACTACATGCTATTCTTGTAATGTTTTTGTGATCTTTAAGCTGCAGTGTGTAGCCAACATGCAAGGGTAGAGATCTATTACACAAAAACAACAGAACAACCACTGAGTTAGCAGATCTATGTCGGTCAACCCATGTCAGACGACACGGTCAAGCATTTTCTGAGTTACCCAGAAAACGGCTTTCATGTTCGTCTGGCTTGGTTTGACCGTCGACTACGGTTCACCTGTTAACTGTTTAGGTGATATTAAGGCACAACAATGAAGTCTAACAAACGTACTACAACTTAGATGCAAGAACAACAACAAAAAGACTAACAACAGAAAGATTTTGACGTCGGAAAAAGTTGTCTGGCCGTTTCTGGGAAAAATCTGGGTTACACAGAAATGTCCGGTCAATGCCGGTCAACGGTCTTTGACCATTAATAACATGAAATATGTGCATCTTATGACCCTAGATCCAGATCCAGAACAAGGATCTCTCAACATACTACATATCTAAAACATATAACAACCAAAAACATAATCCGAGAAAGATCTACTGCCTCTGACATTCCTTGTCAGAACACAAAACCAATTTTTTCCATATTTTGAAAAACACCAAATCTGAGCCTCTAGATGTTATGGATCTAATATCTAGCAACCTAGATCATCATTAGACACTACTAACATCATGTTTAACACAAAAATTCTAATATCTAACAACAGATCGATGGACAGATTTTCAAGCTAGGGTTTTATACCTTCTTTGATCAATTTTGATTTCTGGCTTCTGATTTGGTTATGGTGTTCGTGGGGCTTGGTTCTTGGCTGATATTAGGAAAGAATTTTGGAGGTGTGGGGCTTGAGAGAGTTTAGTGGAGTGTTGGGAAAAATAGGCTACCAAATGCATTCTTTCTCTCTCCAATTCTATATATATATATATATATATATATATATATATATATATATATATATATATATATATATATATATAGTTGTAATGTATTGGCTGATTTGCTGTCAATTTTAAGTCACTAGAAAGTCAAGGTTAGCTCACCAACTAAAGTATTGTCAATTCTAGCAAGTTAGCTTCAATAATGCATACAAGGGCAATTTGGTCTTTTGGCTTGGAATTTTAAGGGCAATCTTATAATCATGCAAACCCTTAGGGTTTGATTCTTAGGGTTTAATCCTAAGATTTAGCACAAACCAATTGTAGGATTTCTAATTTAGGGTTTGCACAAAAATAAAATTAAATAAATTTTAGTTTCTAAAATTTTGAAATTAGGGTTTCCTAATTATGATTAATTTTCTAATTACACTATACATGAACATTAGTGTTTTAGTGTCCACTAATTAGAATTTAGTTTATAATTAACAAATTAGGGCTACCAAATTAGCAAATTAGGGTTACTAATTTAAGAATTAGGGTTTTTAGTTAATTAGGGTTTTTAGAGTTTTTAATTACTAATAGGATTTTCCATAATTAGCACTAAACTCTACAACACATACCATATACAACATAACCCGATGGCTTAACAGATTTTAAAGTCTTAATTGACTTACAAACTAGGGTTTATAATTCAAACATTAGGGTTTCTAGAAATCAATATATCTAAATGTTAATTAGGGTTGACCTAATTAACCATAAAATCATATAACGCATTTATATAATAGACTTAAACTCACAATTGAGTTTCAATTTAGGGTTTTCAAATATTGTACCATAATTGACCAACCATTATCAATACGTACATACGGTACATATTTATAGCACTGAAAAATCAAAATATAATTATCATTATATTATTATTCTCATCCATTGATCAAAATCCAAAATTAGGATTTGGATTCCATATCTGATTTATTCTTCCATAATTAACCTTGATAATTAAGGTAAAATAAATAACTTAATAATCTGTACTAGAATTCATATAATAAAATAATTATTATAATTATTCTAAAAATCACTCCATATATTATTTAAATAATGTATAACTATATTTTCATGGAAAATAATTAATAAAAACATTTCTGCTATAATATTAATTATTATAAGAATATACTTTATAATAATCAATAATTCTAAAATAAAATTATTTGTAAATATTCATGTAAATATATTTTTATTTATCACATAAACACATATACATCTTATCTTGTACAAATCCTCATCCTTAAAATAAATAAAAAAATTATACGCAAAATTTCTTATTTATTTATATAGAAAATATCGGGTTGTTACAACACCGAGAATAGACTGAAGTCCAACCAGACCGAACTAGTTAGACTTGATGAGTGTTTATATAGGTTATAAACACTGATGTGACTATGTGGTAATGTGTCTAGGAGAAGTATTGACTGTAAATTACAGTATTGTGTGTTGTGAATTATTGTTCTAATTGTGATACCGATATTGTGATTATAGGTCTTGTGAATGCAGATAAGTATATTGTGTAGCAGTAATCAACGGTAACTCAACCTTGAGTTAATACTTTCAAATATTATGGTGGTTAGTTACTGTTGATTAGACCACATCTGAGAATTTATTGTTGATTATTCGCAGTTAGTGCATGTTTATTAATTCAAATTGATTTAGTGATCCTGAGAATATACTTAGAGAATAATTGTTGTTGGATATTCACATCCGTAGAAGTTATTATTGATTGCATATAGTACAGATAATTAATGTCTATTGTGGAATCGTGTTGAGAAATGTCTTAGCTAATTGTTCTGGCTATACGAACATTTGTTAGAACTTGATAGGTTCGAGAAGAGAATTCAATTATTATTGATAGATCGATGCCAATTATTTCGGCTAGATCGAGAAGTGATTTGATATTGAAATCATAATATTTTGGTGTTATAAATTAAACTTTGATTATAAGACTGAGAAGAACAACCTTGTATACAAATAGAACATTTTTGGTCGTATATTCGGCCTTTGTGCGCGTGTAAGTATTATGCATAATATAGGGTACAAGGAGTTGGTCGCTCTAAGTACTTGCAGAGGGGTATGATTTAATCGTTATGGTTATTTGATACATCTGGGTATATCAAAGTAAATCTTTGATAGTTACTCGAGAAGAGAAGTTCAAGATCCTTAGGGATCACTCAACATAAACTCTAGAGAATATTTCCATCTTGTTATTCAATTGAATATCGTAGAAACTTTGAAAGCATTGTACTATTTCATTATTTCATTATTGTGTTGCATAAGATGCGAGAAGATTTGTTAGTGATTAACGAACTGTTCAGCTATTTCAAAGTTCCCCGAACTTTGGTATTATTCTATCAAAATAGATAGTCTATTATTATTGATTCTTATACATTCATTGTATGTCTTAACTTGCGGGGAAATTTATCACTTACACTTGCTAAATAAAATATTTCAGCTAGGAACGAAGAGGCCAACAGGGCTAAGAAGAACAAAGGCAAAGGCATAGTGCTGGAGTAGTTATATGATAAACATTATTATTATGTTGTATTTGTCAACCCTTTTTGTATATCTAAAGGGTATGTTTGTAATGATAAGGTTAGATAACTTAGGACGAATGTATTAACAACATCTGTTAATGAGATATGTATTGCTATTTATAAATGAATGGGTAGTTAGATATTATTATATTGTGGATCGTGAGCACCAAACTCGGGGGTCAGGTAACCCGGATTTGGGGGCGTCACACTTTCTCTCTTGTCCCCTCACTGGTATGCATCGAAGGAAAAAGCGTTGCGCACAGAAACGCATACCAGATCTTGCCATAACGGCTCTAGTCATTACTCAGGAAAATAGTCCCACCCTTCCTTCCCTTAACCTAAACTTTACCCGGTTTATATATCTCAGTTAAAATCTGGCCATAGTTGGGATTGTCGTCACGTAGCTGAGCATACTGGCATGTGGCAGGAGCTCGTAGACTGTAATACTCGTTGATTACCTTTGGACTGAAGGGAACCTGCTTACCCTTTATAAATGCCATGTACGGTGCCCTGCTCTCAGCATTCACGTAAAACTCCTTCACCACATTCATTATAGCTGGGTCAGGATCATTAGTGAGCATCTCCCAGCCTTGCTTATGTATCTGTCTGTGTATCTGCCCATCAAATGAGTTCGGTGCCAAACCCCACTCCAGTGTTAGTGCTTTGGTCACTAAGTAATCATACTTATCAGCGGCGTTGGCACTTGTGAATTTTTGTCTATTGAAAACACGTGTAAGTGGTACAGAACCTGAACCCTCACCCCTTTGGAACTTCAATGGTGTCTTAGGTGCCATGTTAGTCAATAGTAGTCATAATTACCCCCCAAACTTGTTTTTAACAATTCGTCGAACACTTGGTGTGCAACACCACCACACAATAGCTACAACTAACAATTGAGACCCAACTTTGAAGATAACAAATATTAGTGGCTTACCCACAATGTATTACCCCAATTGAGTGATGTAATTGCAATGCTGTTTATCCAGTTTGAGGATTTCCCCTTTTTTATGCTCTGCAGACCCGAACTTGGTGAACCCCACTTTTATGTGGCTTGAAATTCGAAAATCGATGTGTAATGGTGTGGAAGTGATGGAGTTAGGGATTGTATTTATAGATGGGCGGATTAGTGTACGAATTTGTGGCTAATGGAGTTGTCTAGAGTAATTTCGTGGGTTAATGGAGTGATGGGGGAGATCGTGGGTGAATAGAGGTGCTTAGATTCGGTTATGGGAGAAGAAGTGGAGAAGACTAAATTTAGCAGGCGTTCAGAATTTTTCAAAATTTCGTACCCCAACCGGAGCGGGGGTATTTGAACCCCCCCTACCCCCGCCGGGCATGTGCAGAGAACCCCCCCTACCCCCGCCGGGGAGGGGGTGCCAGGCTAGGAATGGGTCCGTCAGGGCGGGGGTGTCTTCTATATAAAACTTTGTTTTTTCAGTTTCTTCTCCCCGTATGCATGTCGAACAGCAACCTAAGTACCTGAAATACATTGCAACATTACATATAAAATAAAAGAATGGAGTGTGAGCAAGTATGATCGAATTTACTAAAAAACAGAAACTAACTAACTAATAATTATACATGAATGATTTACGCACTAATAGAATTATGAACTAAGCTATGAAATGAATAATATAACACAAAAATATTGTAAATTGAAAGAAAATTGGGTTGCCTCCCAATAAGCGCTTGTTTTTGAGTCTTTCAGCCTGACTACTCCCTATTCATGGCGCATCGGCAAGTGTGATTGCGGTGGCTTCGTTGTCGATGTCTCCACCCCAATATTACTTTAACTGTTGCACGTTGACTTTAAATATCTCAAGTGGATTTCTGCTATAGAGTTCAACGGTGCCATGTGGGAAAACAGTCTTGATCGTGAATAGCCCCGACCATCGGGATTTGAGCTTTCCGGGAAACAACCTAAGTCTTAAATTAAACAGTAATATCGATTGTCCTGGTTTGAACTTTCTCTACATAATCATTTGCTCGTGTCATTTCTTTACTTTTTTTTTGTACAGTTTTGAGTTCTCATACGCTTGCAGTCAAAATTCATCAAGTTCATTCAATTGGAGTAATCTCTTTTCTCCTGCAGCTATTTGATCAAAGTTGAGTTTCTGAATGGCCCAATACGATTTATGTTGTAATTCCACTGGGAGGTGACACACTTTTCCATAGACCAACTGTGACGCCCCCAAAATAGGTATACATCACCTTTCTTGAGTCGCCAAATACATGGTACAAAATTCAAATACAACTTAAATATACAACATGAGCTGTGAGTTTTAATATAAATATTGTCTTCTATACAGTATTAAAACTCAAAATAAGTCCTCAATACATTTATTATCAAATTATTTCACAGAATAGTGAGGACTACTAATGCAAACATCTGGACCGTCACTCCGTTCCCCGATTAGTCCCGACTATATTCTCATTTACTGAAGGGAACAATAAAAGCAAAGGGTGAGCTCAACTAGTCCAGTAAAAAATATTATGACTAAGATAATGCAGAATAAATTATCATTAGCCTTCAACAATGTTAAACTGATAAAATATAACAAACATCAAGTTTAACTACAGCGGAACAAGCAATCCATTAGAAGAGTCAAGTAGAGAATAAAATCTACTATCTTCTATGATTTAAAAGGGTTTTTTATCACTTTTATCACTGAGACTCAGCTTAATAAATAATCTACATCATCCCTGCACTACGGCCAAGGATATTCATTAGTATCACGACCATAAATTATCCACGCACTACGGGCCAAGGATATTCGTGTATTCATTAATGGTCATGATCATGCCAACAACTGTCCATCAACGCACTACGGGCCAATGAGGACTTTTACCACATCATTTGTAATATTACGGTCATGATTATACCGAATAATCCCTGATCATAATCATACCAAGTCCATCTATGCACTACAGGCCACAGATGACTTTCAACAAAATATAAACATTAGGATGATGACAATGATATGAGAATTCAATAAAACAAGTTCAAGGATAAATTTTTAAAGATTTATAATTTAATTTATCCAGAAATCAATAACGTCCAAATTGTCAACATGATACTGCTTTGTGGAGTAAAATTTAAGAATAATATTGTACCAAAAATAATTTAGACTGAAATCGAATCAATTTTTATCATGAATAGTACCCGGGTGAATAGTACTTTGTGAATAGTACTTCGGGAATAGTAACCCCGTAAATAGCACTCTGGCATGAAAAAGTTAAAACTTATCAATAATGCTCAGAATAATATGTCCATGAAAAGATACTAGATAAAGCGCAAATATCAAGGATATTCTACTAATTTCATGGAGTATAGAAGCCAAAATTTTAACAAACGAGTATAGAATTCGAAATCTGAAACGAAATAATATTACTTACATACTACAGAGTATGGAAAAAAAATATTATTTCAAGTGAATATTGAAAAAAAATAACATCCCTTACCTTGAAAAGAAGAGTATTCCAACTGGTATAGCGGGGATATTCTTGAAGAAAACTTTCACTGTTTTCTAAGCTCAAAGCTTTCTAAAACTCTAAAGAAATACGCTCAAGATTATAGAAAAAGAATTCTCTGATTCTGGTGTGATTTTTAATGCTAACTTAAGCGTCTATTTATAGGAAAATGCTAGAACGCCATAGGAGACTAAATAATAAAATATTATTATAATTATAATTATTTTCAATCTTTATGTCCACCCACCAAATGAGCAGCCAACTTGGAACAAAATTTTAGCCCACAAGTTTTAAAAACAAAAGTGGGTCCGATCAAATTTTAATAAAAAATATTTTATTTTTCGAAACTTCAGTAATTCATAATAAATAGCACTTTTATCAGAAAAATACGAATCTCATGTCTATTCCATAGGAAATTTAATTCTCTACAACTTTTTAAGTTTAAGTTTTTCCAAATTCCAAACAGAAAATATCCGAAATCTACAAACGGATGATTTTCAATACCTCATAAAATTCATAACAAATCATACGTTAATTTTTAACGGTTCAAAATTTGTGGACATATACTCAACTTATATATGTATAACATATCCAAAAATTACAACGATCCAACGGTCGGATCAAAATTATAACTCATGCACTAGAGCTTTAAGAACACCGATTTGATTTTTTAATACTTCCAATCCGACAAAATATTGATAAAACAACTCAACATTAATTTCTTCATTTATAACCACATAAAATAAATATTTTCCTATCCATCATTTATGTCCACATAAAATAAATATTTCCTTATAATATAAATCAATAATTAATTATTCACAAATAATATTACAGAATCACAATAATGACAATCAAACCGTTCCTAGGAAAGATGGGGCTTTCCGATAAGGATTTTTCCTTACTGGCGCGCAATTAGGTGACCAAATCTCTCATTGACAGAACTTTCTAGACATTGCCAATAATGATATCTAATAATATTATTCTCATAATATGAATTATTGATCTGATAATGGGAAATACTGTGCAGTGACAATTATTAAAATAATAATAATATAAAATATCAACATAGCAATTATTGAACGAATAAAATATTGAATAGTAATTACTGTAACAATTATTCAGTAGTGCCTTCTTACGTAAGAATCAATAATTAAAAAATACTTTACAATACCGTGTGCTACTGTGCAACAACGCGTAGTACTATATTTTAACCACCAAGTATTCCAACAGTTAACGGTAAAATTTTTGCCGTTATTTTATAAAAAGATATTTTTGTCGTTTTCTCAATCTAACAATAATTCCGTTGTGGGGTCCACCAATGATTGTGCCGTCGTACGAATATTCTCTGTTAAAACGAATATTTCCCGACCAATCGAATAGTATATAACAACTTGCGTACTTTGCAAAATTTATAAATTTTACCCACAACTATAACATTATATTAAATTCACTCCATAATATTCAAAAATGATATTTATAGAAAATTCATCTTTATTTATAAAAGTTGGGGTCTTACAACCTCCCCTTCTAATGAAATTTCACCCTCGAAATTAGGGTACGTACCTGGTATGTCGAAGAGGTAAGGATATCTTAATTTCATTTCAGATTCTAACTCCCCCCAGGTCATTTCCTCAATATCGTGGTTTCTCCACAAAACTTTGACTTGAGGTATAACCTTGGAGCGTAAAATATGCTCATTCTTATCCAAGATTTTAACATGAACCTCTTCATACGTTAAATCTTCTGTTATTTCGTCTGGTTCTAACTTAATAATGTGGTTCGGGTATTTCACATATTTACGTAACATAGATATGTGAAAAACGTTATGAACACAAGACGTACTTGACGGTAAGGCGAGTCTATAGGCCACAGTTCCTACTCGTTCAAGGATTAAAAATGGACCAATGAATCGAGGATTGAGCTTTCCTCACTTTCCAAATCTCGTTACTCCTTTCCATGGAGCAACACGTAACAACACATGTTCTCCAATATTGAATTCCACGTCCCTTCGATGAAGATCAACATAACTCTTTTGTCGATCTTGTGAGGTTTTTATACGTTGTCGGATCGTTTGAACCTTTTTCGTAGTCATACGTACCAACTTCGGTCCCAACAACGTTGCTTCACCCCCCTCATCCCAGCGTACTGGAGAACGACATTTTCTTCCATACAACGCCTCGAATGGAGCCATACCAATACTTGCTTGATAACTGTTGTTGTAGGAAAATTCTACCAATGGTAAGAACTTGTCCTAACTTCCCTTGAAGTCAAGGACACAGAGTCTTAATAGACCTTTAAGAGTTTGAATAGTCCTCTCTGACTGCCTGTCCGTCTGAGGATGATATGCTGAGCTAAATCGTAAATTCGTGCCCATAGCTTTCTGCAAACTAATCCAAAATCGTGAAGTGAATCTTGGGTCTCGATCAAAAACTATGGATACTGGCATACCATGCAGTCTTACAATCTCATTTATGTACATACGAGCAAGACGTTCAAGTGTATAAGTTTCTCGTATAGGTAAAAAGTTAGCCGACTTGGTCAATCTATCAACAATGACCCAAATTGCATCTATGCCTTGAGAAACCTTGGGAAGACCGGTAACAAAATCCATGGTAATGTGCTCCCACTTCCATTCTGGAATTTCAAGTGGTTGTAATGGACCTTTTAGTACTTAATGCTCCGCCTTGACTCGTTGACAAGTTAGACACCTTGAGATAAACTCCGTGATCTCTCTCTTCATATTGCTTCACCAAAATGTATGTCAAAAATCATGATATATTTTGGTACTCCCAGGATGGATTGCAAACGGTGTGTTGCGCGCCTCCATAATGATTTTATACTTTAAATCAGGGTGGTTAGGAACACAAAGTCTAGAGTTAACTCAAAGTATTCCTTCTTCATCGATTCTTGCTTCCGGCATATCACCTTCTTGTACTTTCTTCCTCAAAAGCATCAGCTCCAGGTCTGTAGCTTGAGCAACTTTAACTTTATCGATTACAGTTGGTTCTACTCATATATTCGCCATCATTACATGGGTCCCTGGAGTCTTTAACTGTATCCCCTTCCTTTGTAAGTCATATAAAACGGGCCTTTGCGTTGACAATATCGCACTCATACCCGCATATGATCTTCTACTCAATGCGTCAGCTACTATGTTCACTTTACCAGGATGGTATTGATTGGTATAATCATAATCTTTTAACAGTTAAAGCCAACGTCGTTGCCGCATGTTGAGTTCCTTCTGGGTGAAGAAATATTTGAGGCTTTTATGATCCGTAAAGACCTCCACTTTCTCCCCATACAAGTAATGCCTCCAAATTTTAAATGCGAAGACAACAACTGCCAACTCTAGATCATGAGTAGGATAATTCCTCTCATATTCTTAAAGTTACCGAGAGGCATAGGCTATGACTTTCCCATGTTGCATGAGAACACATCCTAACCCTTTGCCCGAAGCATCATTGTAGATGACAAATCCCTCCGAGCCAGATGGTATTATCAGAACAGGTGCTAAAATGAGTCTTCTCTTGAGTTCTTAAAAACTCCTCTCACATTCCACGCTCCTACCGAATTTTGTATCTTTCTGAGTCAGCTGAGTTAATGGAGTAGCGATTCGAGAAAACCCTTCTATGAATCTCCAATAATAATCAGCTAAACCGAGAAAGCTACGTACTTCGGTCACTGATTTAGATTGCTCACAGCTTTAAATAGCATCAATCTTTGTCGGGTCAATAGATATTCCATAACTTGATACTACGTGCCCAAGGAATGCTACTTCCTCAGGTTAGAACTCACATTTCTTCAACTTGGCATAAAGCTTGTTTTCACGAAGCTTTTGGAGTATCAGCCTCAAGTGTTACTCATGATCTTCACGGCTTTTGGAATATATAAGGATGTCAGCAATAAAGATGACCACAAAGTAATCCAAATATTCCTTGAATACTTGGTTCATCATATCCATGAAGGCAACATGAGCATTAGTCAGTCCAAAAGACATGACTAGGAATTCATAATGCCCGTACCGAGTTCTGAAAGCCGTCTTTGGAATGTCATCGGTTCTAACCTTTAACTGATGATATCCAGAACGAAGATCGATCTTTGAAAATAATTTAGCACCTTGCAACTGGTCAAACAGGTCATCATTGCGAGGCAACAGGTATCTATTTTTGACAGTGACATGGTTCAACTCTCGATAATCAATACAAAGTCACATACTCCCATATTTCTTTTTCACGAATAGAACAGGAGCGCCACAAGGAGACGTACTAGGACGAATGAAATCGATGTCTAATAATTCCTGTCATTGGGTCTTTAACTCCTGAAGTTCAATAGGAGCCATTCGATATGGGGCTTTGGAAATGGGTTTTGTACCAGGTTCAAGGTTGATACAAAATTCAATTTCTCGCTCTGGGGGTAGGCCAGGAAGTTCTTCAGGGAATACATCAGGAAATTTATTAACAATAAAAATATCATTCAAAACTGACGTATTTTTGTTTAAATCCGTGAAATGAGCTATGAAAGCTTGACATCCATTTTTCAATAAACGAATAGCTTTATGGCTTGAGATGACAGTGATTGATTTTAATGGTTTGGTTACTTGAATTCGCATAATAGGTTGGTTAGAAATATGAAAGCTAACAACCTTACGAAAATAATCAATTTTTACATGATAAGTAGTTAACCAATCAATCCCTAGAATTACGTCAAATGCAAGTATTTTTAATGAAATAAGATCGACATGTAATGTGAAGGTACCGATTTGAACCAAACAAGACTTATAAACAGTGGATGTAATGATGGTTTCTCCCAACGGAGTTTCAACAGATAAGTCAAAGTCTAATTTCTTCGGAGTCAAATTTAAACGTTGAGCGCAAGTAGGAGAAATAAAAGAATGGATAGAACCGGTATCAAATAAGGTATAAACTTTGCTAGAGTTTATGATAAGCTTACTCGTGATGACGTCGTTTGGGTTCCTTGCTTTTTAAGAGGTCACGGCAAACGCTCTCCCTTGAACTACCGGCTTTAACTTTTTTGGGATGACCTTTGGTGCCTCCATCCCAGCTGGACTTGTCTTCGGTGCACGATAAAATCGGGCTAGGTGACCTTCTCTTCCGTAATTATAACACTCTTTGGACTACATCGCGCAGTTTAGACTGATGTGTCCCTCCCCTCCGCATTTAAAACATATGATAGGTGGTCGTTCTCCTTCCTTAACAACGGGTGCTGATACTGATGTCTTTCCATCATTGTTGAATCTCCTTTTCTTGAAATGTCCATTCTTATTGTCTTGGCCATGATTACCACCAAAGTGGTTCCCATTTCTGGTATGTTGATTTCCTCCACGTTTGTTGTCACCGCTTCGATGACTGCTACCACTGGCATTATCACTTTGTCGGCTGCTCTCTCTTGGTTGGGTTGACTCATTATCACATTCCAATAACTGAGCCCTATTCAAAACATCTAAATACAAGCAAAGTTTATGAGAAATTAGGTATTGACGTATCTCAGGTTTTAAACCTCTTAGAAACATCTGCGTCATTCTCTTCTCATTATCAACCAAGTGGGACGCATACTGGGATAACTCGATAAACCTAGCTTCGTACTGCGACATGGTCATATTGTTCTGCTCCAGCTTGATGAACTCTACCTCCTTCATGTAACGAATACTTTCGGGAAAGTACTTGTCGTTGAATAGTTCTTGGAACTTCTCTCAAAACATCTTCAGTGCGGCAGGTTGAGTACGCTTTATAGATTCCCACCAGTAATCTACTTCTGCCCGCAACATGAAGGTGGCAAAGGGGACCTTTTGCTCCATGGAGCATCCCAAGACATCAAATATCTTGTTGATCTGCTTTATCCATGTCTCCGCCTTAAGTGGTTTTCGCTCTCCAAAAAACTTTAGTGGTCCTAGCTCCTTGAACTGTTTAGCGGTGACCGTCCGAGAGTTTCCATTGTTTCCACCTATATTTTGGACAGGAGCTGTTCTCGCATGATATTGCATGAATTGCATAAAGCCTCTAAAAATTCCATCGTTCATCATTTGATCATTGTTGTTCACCTGAGGATTATTGTCTTCCTGTTGCACATTATCCTGGGTATTGATCTATGGTAACTCAACGGTCTCCTGTGCTCCATTGCTATTCTCAATATTCTGGGATGTCATTTTCAAATACTGCCACAAAATAAGGGTTAATTGACATGTAACATATTATTCCTATACTCTGACCGACCAATTAAATACCAAATAAACTTAGGTAGGTCATACTAGCGAAGGAATTCCCCGTCTCTCCCCTCCTAGTTCTAGTCTCATATCTTAGCCAGGGATCAAATCCTTAAGCTTTGATACCAACTGTGACACCCCCAAAATAGGTATACATCACCCTTCTTGAGTTGCCAAATACATGGTACAAAATTCAAATACAACTTAAATATACAACATGAGCTGTGAGTTTTAATACAAATATTGTCTTCTAGACAGTATTAAAACCCAATATAAGTCCTCAATACATTTATTATCACACTATTTCATAGAATAGTGAGGACTACTAATGTAAACATCTGGACCGTCACTCCGTTCCCTGACTAGTCCCGGCTATATTCTCATTTCCTGAAGAGAACAATAAAAGCAAAGGGTGAGCTCAACTAGCCCAGTAAGAAATGTTATGACTAAGATAATGCAGAATAAATTATCGTTAGCCTTCAACAGTGTTAAACTGATAAAATATAACAAACATCAAGTTTAACTACAACGGAACACGCAATCCATTAGAAGAGTCAAGTAGAGAATAAAATCTACTAGCTTCTATGATTTAAAAGGTTTTTCATCACTTTTATCACTGAGACTCAGCTTAATAAATAATTCACATCATCCCTGCACTACGGTCAAGGATATTCATTAGTATCACGACCACAAATTATTCAGGCACTACGGGCCAAGGATATTCGTGTATTCATCAATGGTCATGATCATGCCAACAACTGTCCACCAATACACTACGGGCCAATGAGGGCTTTTACCACATTATTTTTAACATTACGGTCATGATTATACCGAATAATACTTGGTCATAATCATACCAAGTCCATCTATGCACTACAAGCCACAGATGACTTTTAACAGAATATAAACATGAGGATAATGACAATGATATAAGAATTCAATAAAACAAGTTAAGGATAAATTTTTAAAGATTTATAATTTAATTTATCCAGAAATCAATAACGTCCAAATTGTCAATATGATACTGTTTTGTGGAGTAAAATTCAAGAATAATATTGTGCCAAAAATAATTTGGACCAAAATCGAATCAATTTTTATCATGAATACTACCCCGGGTGAATAGTACTCGAGTGAATAATACTCCGTGAATAGTACTTCGGGAATAGTAACCCCGTGAATTGTACTCCGGCATGAAAAAGTTAAAACTTATCAATAATGCTCAGAATAATATGTCCATGAAAAATAAAGGATGAAGCGCAAATATCAAGGATATTTTACTAATTTCATGGAGTATAGAAGCCAAAATTTTAACAAACGAGTATAGAATTCGAAATCTGAAATGAAATAATATTACTTACATACTACAGAGTGTGGAAGAAAATATTATTTTAAGCGAATATTGAACAAAAATAACATCCCTTGCCTTGAAAAGAAGAGTATTCCAACTGGTATAACGGAGATATTCTTGAAGAAAACTTTCATTGTTTTCTACGCTCAAAGCTTTCTAAAACTCTAAAGAAATACGCTCAAGATTATAGAAGAAGAATTCTCTGATTCTGGTGTGATTTTCAATTCTAATTTAAGCGCCTATTTATAGAAAAATGCTAGAACGCCATAGGAGACTAAATAATAAATTATTATTATTATTATTATTATTATTATTATTATTATTATTATTATTATCAATCTTTACGTCCACCCACAAAATGAGCAGCCAACTTGGAACAAAATTTTAACCCACAAGTTTGAAAAACAAAAGTGGATCCCACCCAATTTTAATAAAAAAATATTTTATTTTTTGAAATTTCAGTAATTCATAATAAATAGCACTTTTATCATAAAAATACGAATCTCATGTCTATTCTATAGGAAATTTAATTCTCTACAACTTTGTAAGTTTAAGTTTTTCCAAATTCCAAACAGAAAATATCCGAAATCCACAAACGGATGATTTTCAATACCTCATAAAATTCATAACAAATCA
The DNA here is from genome assembly GCA_016801055.1 of Panax notoginseng. Classification (NCBI taxonomy): domain Eukaryota; kingdom Viridiplantae; phylum Streptophyta; class Magnoliopsida; order Apiales; family Araliaceae; genus Panax; species Panax notoginseng. The sequence goes on from CM029020.1 coordinate 152,394,751, forward strand.
TACGTTAATTTTTAACGGTTCAAAATTTGTGGACATATACTCAATTTATATATGTATAACATATCCAAAAATCACAATGATCCAACGGTCAGATCAAAATTATAACTCACGCAATAGAGCTTTAAGAACACCGATTTGATTTTTTAATACTTCCAATCCGACAAAATACTGATAAAATACTTCAACATTAATTCCTTCATTTATAACCACATAAAATAAATATTTTCCTATCCATCATTTATGTCCACATAAAATAAATATTTCCTTATCATATAAATCAATAATTAATTATTCACAAATAATATTACAGAATCACAAAAATGACAACCAGGCCGTTTCTGGGAAAGAGGGGGCTTTTCGATAAGGATTTCTCCTTACTAGCGCACAATTAGGTGACCAAACCTTTCATTGACAGAACTTTCTAAATATTGCCAATAATGCTATCTAATAATATTATTCAAATAATATGAATTATTGATCTGATAATGGAAAATACTATGCTGTGACAATTATTGAAACAATAATAATATAAAATATCAACGTAGCAATTATTGAACCAATAAAATAAAATATTGAACAGTAATTATTGTAACAATTATTGAGTAGTGCCTTCTTATATAAGAATCAATAATTCAAAAATACTGTGCAATACCGTGTGCTACTGTGCAACAACGCGTACTACTGTATTTTAATCACCAGGTATTCCAACAGTTAACGGTAAAACTTTCGCCGTTATTTTATACAAAGATATTTTTGTCATTTTCTCAATCCGAAAATAATTCGTTGTGGGGTCCACTAATGATTGTTCCGTCGTACGAATATTCCCTGTTAAAACGAATATTCCCGACTAATCGAATATTATATAACAACTTGCGTACTTTGCAAAATTTATAAATATTACCCACAACTATACCATTATATCAAATTCACTCCATAATATTCAAAAATGATATTTATAGAAAATTCATCTTTATTCATAAAAGTTGGGGTCTTACACCAACTGATACGGAGACATCCCTATTGGTGTCTTGTATGCTATCATGTAAGCCCATAATGCGTCATCTAACTTTAGAGACCAATCTTTTCTGCTCAGATTCACCGCCTTCTCTAAAATTTTCTTCACCTCTTTGTTGGAAACCTCAGCTTGACCACTCGTTTGGGGGTGATATGATGTTTCAACCCTATGATTGACCCCGTACTTCGCCAAAAGAACTATAAATGACCTATTATAGAAGTGACTTCCCTCGTCACTTAGGATTGCTCTTGGTGTGCCAAATCTTGTGAAGATGCTCTTCTATAAAAACATAATAACCACCTTGACATCGTTTGTAGGGAGTGCTACGACTTCAACCCACTTTGACATGCAGTCCACAACTAGCAAGATGAAGAAGTTGTTGAATGAAGGAGGAAAAGATCCCATGAAGTCCATCCCCTATACATCGAAAACCTGAACTTCCATAATCGTGTTGAGCAGCATCTCATTCCTTTTTGAGTTATTGCCCACCCTTTGGCATCTGTCATAGTTTTTCACGAACTGGTAGTCATCCTTGAACACAATAGGCCAATAAAATCCTGCCTGAAGTACCTTGGCCGCTGTCCTCTCACTACCATAATTTTCCCCATACGTAGATGAATGACATTCATACAAAATATTCTTAACTTTGCTATATGGCTCACATCTACGAATCATTTTGTCTGAACACTGTTTGAATAAATAGGGATCGTCCCACATGTACCACTTAACGTCATGTAGGAACTTCTTTTTCTGTTGACGTGTTAAATCAAGGGGAAGTATTTTGCTAACAAGTAATTGGGAAAATCTGCATACCATGGAAACTCGGAGTTTACTCGAAAAAGCTGCTTATCCGAAAATGATTCATTGATTAAACACTTATCTGCCCCGTCCTTATCCGAATTTTCGATGATCCACCACTTGATTTTCTGTCACCTTCCTATCCTTTATTTCCAAGTTGAATTCCTAAAGGAGTAGAATCCATCTGATGAGTCTAGTCTTAGCATCCTTCTTTGAGATCAAATAACAAATCGCCGAGTGATCCGTGTATACCACCACCTTTGTTCTTATCAAATAAGCTCTAAATTTGTCAAAGGCGTATACTATTGCAAGTAATTCCTTCTCGGCGGTTGTGTAGTTCAATTGGTCATCTGTAAGGGTTTTACTTGCATAGTATATGGTATGGAATATCTTCTCTCGACGTTGACCCAAAATAGCCCCTACCGCGTAGTCGCTAGCATCGCACATTAACTCAAAAGTCATTGTCCAATCCGGTGATACGATCACAGGAGATGTAGTCAATTTCTTCTTCAACTGCTTAAATTCTGACTTACACTCTTCATCAAAACTGAAAACTGCATCTTTCTCTAAGAGATTGCATAATGGTTTTGCAATCTTAGAGAATTCCTTTATGAACCCGCGATAGAATCCAGCGTGTCCAAGAAAACTGTGGATTCCCTTAACTGAATTCGATGGTGGAAGATTCTCGATTGTGTCTAGCTTTGCCTTATCAACCTCTAAGCCCTTTGCAGAGACCTTGTGCCCAAGAATTATTCCTTCTTCAGCCATAAAGTTACACTTCTCCCAGTTTAGCACCAAGTTAGTTTCCACACATCATTTCAAAACCATGACCAAATTCTCTAGACATATATCGAAAGTATTTTCATAAACCGAGAAGTCATCTATGAAAACTTCCACGTTCTTTTCCACCATGTCCGAAAAGATAGCCATCATACATCTTTGGAAAGTCGCCGGTGCGTTACACTACCCATAGGATATCCTCCTAAATGTAAAAGTTCCATATGGGCACGTAAAGGTGGTCTTTTCTTGATCCTCAGGAGCTATAACTATTTAGTTGTACCCCGAATATCCATCTAGTAAACAGTAGTATTCATGCCCAGCCAACCGGTCCAACATCTGATTGATAAAAGGTAGAGGAAAGAGGTCCATCCGAGTTGCCTTATTTAGCTTTCTGTAGTCCATGCAAACCCTCCATCCGGTCAGTGTCCTCGTCGGAATCAGTTCATTGTCGTCGTTCTTCACTACTATCATTCTACACTTTTTTGGGACATACTAAACTGGACTTACCCATGTACTGTCTGAAATTGGGTAAATTATTCCCTCATCCAACCACTTCAAAATTTCTTTCTTCACCACTTATTTCATGATCAAATTTAGTTGTCTCTGCTGTTCCACTATTGGCTTTGCGTCCTCTTCTTAGATAATCTTGTGCATGCAAAAGGAGGGGCTGATCCCCTTGATATCAACGATTATCCATCCTATAGCCGACTTGTACTCTCCAAGCACCCTCAACAACTTACTTTCCTACAGTTTGTTAAGCGCAGATACAATAATAACATGTAAAGTATTAGAATTACCCAAATAAGCATACCTGAGGTGTTTAGGAAGGGGCTTAAGCTCAAGAGTGGGTGGCTCCTAGAGTGAAGGTTTCATTCGTGTCGAAGCTTTTTCTTCCGTGTGTAGTGGCTCGAATGGTACCTTGAACTTGCTAACTCTAGGCAAAGAATCCAGCATATGCAAGTAGTCTATAAACTCTAGATCATCTAAGTCCTCATCCCCCAGCAGAGTGTTTTCTAGCGGATCTCTGACCAAACTTTTAACCAAGTCTTCATTTACTATCCTGTTGATCACATCCAACCGGAAACACTCCTCCTCATCTATAGGGAACTTCATGGCTTTGAACACGTTGAATTTAATTTCTTGGTCTTGTACCATCATGGTTTATTTCCCTTTCTGAAGGTCGATGAGAGTTCTTCCCGTAGCCAAAAATGGTCTCCCTAAGATGATTGGTATGTTTTTGTCCTTTTCATAATCCAAAATTATAAAATCTGCTGGAAAAATAAATTTATCCACTTTAACTAAGATGTCTTCCACGATTCCTTTTGGATAGGTCACCGATCTGTCCGCTAACTGTAGAGATATGTTTGTAGGCTTCAGAGATGGCAAACCTAACTGAGTATAAACTGACAACGACATGAGGTTCACACTTGCCCCCAAATTACACAAACACTTGTTGAAGGCCATGTTACCGATTGTGCAAGGAATGGTGAAACTCCCCGGATCCTTCAACTTCGGAGGTAACTTTCTCTGTAGAACTGCACTGTATTCTTCTATCAAAGTCACAGTCTAGTAATCCTCTAATTTCTTTTTCCTTGACAGAATCCCCTTCATGAATTTAGCATAACTCGACATTTTCTACAGGGCTTATGTGAAATGAATGTTAATTTGAAATTTCTTAAAAACTCCTAAAAACTTCGAGAATTGCTTGTCTAGTTTCTGTTTCTGAACTCTCTGCTGAAACGGTGGTGGAGGATAAACAACTAGCTCACCATCTGTCTTACTCTTATCCACTTACTTTTCCTCACCCTGTTTCCCTTCAACCACTTTGTCTTCACCTTCTTTGTCATCTTTCTTAGTTGAATTTTCTACATTCTGCCCCTCAAGATGGTTTCCACTCCTCAAAGTGATTGCTTGACACTGTTCGTGATTCCCCTTTAGATTTTCTCTGTGTCGCTAGGTAGACTTCTTTGAGGCCTGTTATTAAGTGCTAAAGCAAGTTGTCCCATCTGATTTTCTAAGTTCTTGATGACCACTTCTTGTGATTTCATTGCTGCCTCGTTAGCAGATATGTACTTCAATAACAACTCCTCTAAATCTATCTTTTTCTCTTGTTGTGGAGCTGTTTGTTGATGCTGATTTTGAAACCCCAGGGGATAAAAAGGTCGCGGAATCTGCTGATTTTGGTTATTACCCCATGAAAAATTCGAATGATTCCTATTCTCCGGATTGTAGGCATTTTGATACATATTCAGCGGAATTCTGTTATAGCTGACCACAAACTATACTGCCGCTGGGTTAGTTGTAAGACCCCAACTTTCATAAATAAAGATTAATTTTCTCGAAATATATTTTTGAATATTATGGTGTGGTTTTGGTATAATGTTATAGTTGTGGGTAATATTTATAAATTTTGTAAAGTATGCAAGTTGTTATAAAATATTCGATTGGTCGGGGAATATTCATTTAAAATAGAAAATATTCGTACGATGGCACAATCATTGGTGGACCCCACAACGAAATTATTGTCGGGGTTAGAAAATGACAGAAATATCTTTTTATAAAAATAACAGCGAAAGTTTTATCGCTAACTGTTGAACTACCCGGTGGTAAAAGTACAGTAATACGCGTACGGTATTGATTATTGATGCTTACGTATGAAGCCACTTAGTTTACTCAATTATTGATACAGTAATTGTTGCATAGTATCTCACGTTAATTGATTCAATTATTGTCATAATATCATCTGCATAATATTTTATATTATTAAATCAATTATTTAGACAACAAAATTATTCATATTATTATTTGCAATATTGGCGATGTCTAGAAAGTTCTGTCAAGGAGAGGTTTGGTCACCTATTTGCGCGCCAATAGGGAGAAATCCTTATCGAAAAGTCCCCTCTTTCCTGGAAATGATCTGGTTGTTAAATATTGTGAGTTATAATATTAATGATGAATAATTGTTGAAGTATTAAGAATGTGTTTATTGAAGATAAGTGAATTATAAAAGTTAGAGGGGAATAATGCAAACTTGGAAAACTTTAGGGGTACTAAAGTGTAATAAGTTAAATTAATTTGGACCATTGGTGGTGGTTTTGATAGTAAATCAATCTGGACCGTCGATGGTGGTTTTAATAGTAAATCAATCTGGACTGTCGGTGGTGATTTTAATAGTAAATCAATATGGACCGCCGGTGGTGGTTTTAAAAGTAAATCAATCTAGACCATCGGTGGTAGTTTTAAAAGTAAATCAATATGGACCGTCGGTTGTTGTTTTAATAGTAATCAATCTGGACCTTCCGTTCTAATAGTAAATCAATCTGGATTGTTCATGAATTAGTTACTATTAAGTCATTTCTTCTATAAATAGAAGCTTAATTCTTCTTTCATTCTCACCAATTCACTGAGACTCACAAGAGAAACTATAGAGAGAGAAACTATAGAGAGCAAGAAGAAGAGTATTCTGCTACTTTACTATTGTAATCCAGTCTTCTACTAAGGTAAGGGGTATTATTTCTTTCGTATTCATAAGGAATACTATTTTTTTTGTATTCATCATTTAATATATCGGAATAACCTGTCTATGTGGATTACGTACCGTATGATAGGTGAAAATCTATTTGTAGTTTCGTATGTTATTTCTTTTCATATTCTTAAATCTAAACTTACTATGGTAAGTATTGCTTGTAATAACAAAGAATTTATGTGATACATTGTAAATAAGTATTACATAATCGATAATATTTTATGGATGATGAAGTGATTATGTGGTTAATAGGATATAATATTTAAAGAAAGTCTCACTAATAAGTTATATAAGTTAGTGAACAAACCTAAGTATTTTAATAATCTAGGAAATAGATTTAAGATGTTAAACCCTAAGTAAGTACTCAATAAACTTGAATAAGACAAGTCTAATTGGGTTATGTAAGTTAATTAACATTATTGATTGATGTGAATGTGTAAATATTAATAATAATGAGTAATAGTTCATGTGATAATAGGGTTAATATTACTAAGGATGGCTAGTGGTTTAAACAAGCCCAATAATTATTTAAGCATTGGACTTGTAGATAATTTGATTGTTAAGCTAGCCCACTATTAAATTTAATGGGCAAGTATGCTAGTAGCATAATTATTTAAGGGTGGAGGCCCAAGTTCATTTTAATTAGTAAGTCAAAGTAGTTAATTAAAAGTCCAATAGGTTATTTGTGGAAAGCCCAAAACATCTTTTATAATGGCCCAACTTGTAGCCAATTGAAGAGGATACTTTAGACATTTAGTATGCTAGATATTTCCATAAAAACAAAAGCAAAACTTGGAGATAAGAAGGTCACTTGGCCGGCCAAGCAAGGAGAGAATAAGGGGGATGGATGTAATTATTATTTGCTACACATCATCCAAAAGATAATTACTTAATTAACTAGGTGTCATGTTGTTTATGGAGCCACCATACTAGTAACTTATCCTGTAATAATTAGAGGGAGAGAGATAGCAAGAAGGTGGGGAAATGTGTATAGATACATATCTTATATCTATACAAGATTATCCAACAAAAAGCTAATCTCTTTTTATTTCTACTTTTACTTTACTTCATTTACTTTACTTTGTCTCAAGCTAGAAAAGCAAGAATAGAGAGAGAGAGAGAGAGAGAGAGAGAGAGAGAGAAATTCATTGGAAAGAGGAAGGAGGAGGAAGAGTTTCACTCTTGATGCACCCAAAGTTTATCTCCTACTTTGGAAGAGAAAGAAAGTGTGCCCAAAAATCAAGGTGAAAACTAATCTAGCTTATTCTTTTTATTTTGTTTGATTTTGGAGATTTAAAGTTTATAATCTTGAGGTCAAAAACCCTCTTTCTACATGTTTTATATGGTTGCATGTATGGATCTAACATATTTGAGTGTTAGAAAGTGAATCAAAAGGATATAAGAGAAACTAGTTTTGTTTTGTTAGAAAATTCTAGTTTATTTCACATCCTTTGATCGTCTACCATTTTTGATCTACACCTTCTTTTTGTGATCCGTCAAAGAGGGGTGCTAGATATCTAAGTTAACTACTAAAACCAAGTGGTAGCATTCAAAAATGTTGAATACACAAGTGGTTGTCTTTTGAATGAAAAATAAACTATTTTTGGACAGTCAATGCAAGGGGTATTTTCGTCATATTTCTGGCATTTTAAAATTCTGGAAAAATTTTGGAGAGTATTATGATGAGTTATCTTTCAAACCCAAGTGGAATCACCTAAAAAGGAGTTGTACATTTCCGTATGGACTGATTTTAGCAAAGTAGGTAAAAGCCGAAAATCACGAAAACAAGCTACGAAAGAAATTGCAAGGGCAGTTTTGGCCACTTAAATTATGAAATAAATACCGACCTTTTGGGAAATGAAAATATATGGTATAAGGTAGCTCATGTCCAAAAATGAGCTCATTCCGCTTTAAATTGAGCAAGTTATGGCCTTTTCAATATTTAGGTTTTTCAGACGAAAATCGCTATAACCGGAGTTCTATAACTCCGATGGCCACGAAATTTAAACTGGAGGGTCACGTTAACATGTATAACATTATGCCAAGAGATGGGAATTTTTGGATTTAAGCATGACGGGGTTAATTTCTTAAGCTACGTACTAAAAATAATTTTTGGAAAAATACTAAAAGAAATTAAAAAATTACGGAAAAATACTTTTTGCGTATAAAATACATGTATATAAGTATGGCCAAAGGATAGAAAAATAATAAGTTGATTTGGTATTTTCGTAAAGGAGATATGGAATCCAGCTTGCTGGATTGGAAAAAATGTTGAATCCAATTTGCTGGATTGAAAGATTTAGAATCCAGGCTTGCTGGATTGCAGGATTTGGAATCCAGACTTGCTGGATTGGAAGTTTGTTGAATCCAGTTTGCTGGATTAGCCAATCGAGGTGGCTGGATTGCATGCTTGAATAATCTAGACTATGATGTTAGTATTCAGCTTACTAGATTATAAGGAAGAGCTAATAAAAGGAAAAGATTAAGTGTTAAATCATAAGAAATATGATAAAGTAATTAATATATTTGTGACGCCCCCAAAATTTGGTATACATCACCCATCTTGGGTCGCCAGATATATGGTACAGAATTCAAATACAACTTACAAATACAACTGTCATGTATAATACGACAAAACATAACTGCGAGTTTGAATACAATTATTGTCTACTAGAGATTATACAAACTTAAAAGGAGTCCTCATTACAATTATTATCACACTATTTAACAGAATAGTGAGGACTAATAATACTATCATCTGGTCCATCACTCCATTCCCCGACTCGTCCCAGCTATATTCTCATTTCCTGAAGAGAACAGTGAAAGAAAGGGTGAGCTCAACTAGCCCAGTAAGAAATATTATGACTTAGATAATGTAAAATAAATTATCATTAGCCTTCAACAGTGTTAAATTGATAAAATATAATAAACAACAAGTTTAACTGCAGCGGAACAAGCAATCCATTAGAAGAGTCAAGTAGAGAATAAAATCTACTATCTTCTATGATTTAAAAGGTTTTTCAACACTGTTATCGCTGGGACTCAGCTTAATAAAATAATCCACATCATCGAATCACCCCTGCACTACGGCCAAGGATATTCTTTAGTATCATGACCACAATTATCCATGCTCTACGAGCCAAGAATATTTGTGTATTCATTAATGGTCATGATTATGCCAACAACTATCCATCAATATACTACGGGCCAATAAGGACTTTTACCACATCATTTGTAACATTACGGTCATGATTATACCGAATAATCCCTAGTCATAATCATACCAAGTCCATTTATGCACTACAGGCCACAGATGACTTTCAACATTTTATAAACACGAGGATGATGACAATGATATAAGAATTCAATAAAACAAGTTCAAGAATTAATTTATCCAAGAATTAACAACGTCCAAATTGTCAATATGATACTGCTTTGTGGAGTAAAATTCAAGAATGCTCAGAAGAATATTTCTATGAAAAGATACTGGATGAAGCGCATATCAAGGATATTTCACTAATTTCATGGAGTATAGAAGTCAAAACTTTAACCAACTGAGTATAATAACGAATGGAATAACAAAAGAAATCACCATGCATGCGATATTTCGCATAGACAGGTTATTCCAACAGAATAATAAGTAACGGAACCAGGTCAGGCAAAATTCGCACCGACAGGATGTTCTAACATAATAATACAGACGGATCCAGGTCCGGCGTAAAACTCACGAACATGATATTCCAATAGAATAATAATAAAGACGGAACTAGGTCCGGTGTAAAATACACAAACAGGATGTTCCAACAGAATATTAGAAGAATGCCACCAAGTATAGGGTAGACCGCGTATACAGGTTATTCCAACAGAATAATAAGCAATGGAATAACAACAGTTCTCTTCATGAATAAGTAAGAATAACACCCCTTACCGTTTTAAAGAAGAACTGAAATAAAGAAGTAGTTAAGTAGTAGAATACTTTTCTTCTTTCTCTCTATAGTTTCTCTCTATAGTTTCTCTCTCTAGAGTTCAGTGATTTCGTAAGAAAATAATGAAGGAATGAGCTTCTATTTATAGGAAAATAGAATGCATAGTAACTAATCTATGAACGGTCCAGATTGATTTACTTTAATTTGACGGTCCATATTTAAAGAAAAATCTTTTAAATAAAATATAATATATTCTATTTATAGAATAACTTTAATAAAGTATTCTGTTTTATATAAAAAGTTGTTTATGTTTTATTACGTTAATAATACGAATAAAACAAAACTTCATTATCGCTAAATAATTCATATTATTAATTGACAATAATTGAATCAAACTGAGTGACTTTCTCACATAAGCTTTAATAATCAATACCGTGTGCTACTATTCAACCACACGTATTACTATACTTTTACTACCGAGTAGTTCAACAGTATCAACGGTAAAACTTCTGCCGTTATTTTTAATAAAATATTTTTGTCGTTTTCTCAATCCGACAATAATTCCGTTGTGGGGTCCACCAATGATTGTACCGTCGTACGGATATTTTCTTACAAAAAGAATATTCTCCGACCAAACGAATATTTTATAACAACTTGCTTACTTTGCAAAATTTATAAATATTACCCTCAACTATAACATTATATCAATTTTACTCCATAATATTCAAAAATAATATTTATAGAAAATTTATCTTTATTCAAAAAGTTGGGGTTTTAGCATCTCTCCTTCTTATGAAATTTCGCCCTCAAAATTAGGGTACGTAATGTCGAAGAGGTAAGGATACCTTGATTTCATTTCAGATTCTATCTCCCAAGTTATTTCCTGAACATCGTGGTTTCTCCACAAAACTTTGACTTGAGGTATAACCTTGGTGCGTAGAATATGTTCCTTCTTATCCAAGATTTGAATAGGAACCTCTTCATACGTCAAATCTTCCGCTATTTCGTTCGGTTCTAACTCAATAATGTGGTTCGGGTCTTCCACATATTTACGTAGCATGGATATGTGAAAAACATTATAAACACGAGACATACTTGACGGTAAAGCGAGTCTATAGGCCACAGTTTCTACTCGATCGAGCATTAAAAATGGGCCGATGAATCGAGGATTAAGATGAAGATCAGTAACACGTAACAACACATGATCTCCTACATCGAATTCCACGTCCTTTCGATGAAGATCAGCATAACTCTTTTGTCGATCTTGTGAGGTTTTTATACGTTGCCGGATCGTTTGAATCTTTTTCGTAGTCATACGTACCAACTCCGGTCCCAACAATGTTACTTCACCAACCACATCCCAACATACTGAGAATGACATTTTCTTCCATACAACGCTTCGAATGGAGCTATGCCAATACTTGCTTGATAACTGTTATTGTAGGAAAACTCCACTAATGGTAAGAACTTGTCCCAACTTCCCTTGAAATCAAGGACACAGAGCCTTAATAGATCTTCAAGAGTTTGAATAGTCCTCTCTGATAGTCCGTCCGTCTGAGGATGATATGTCGAACTAAATCGTAAATCCGTGCCCATAGCTTTTTGTAAACTAACCCAAAATCGTGAAGTGAATCTTGGGTCTCGATCAGAAACTATGGATACTGGTATACCATGCAGTCTTACAATCTCGTTTATGTACATACGACTCTCGTATCGGTAAGAAATGAGCAGACTTGGTCAATCTATCAACAATGACCCAAATTGCATCTATGCCTTGAGAAACTTTGGGAAGAGCGGTAATGAAATCCATGGTAATGTGCTCCCACTTCTATTCTGGAATTTTAAGTGGTTGCAATGGACCTTTTGGTACTTGATGCTCCGCTTTGACTCGTTGACACGTTAGACACCTTGAGATAAACAGTGCTATCTCTCTCTACATATTGCTCCACCGAAATGTATGACGAATATAATGATACATTTTGGTACTCCCATGATGGATTGCAAATGGTGTGTTATGCGCCTCCATCATGATTTTATACTTTAAATAAGGGTCGTTAGGAACACAAAGTTTGGAGTTGACTCGAAGTTTTCCTTCATCATCGATTCTTGCTTCCGGCATAGCACCTTCTTGCACTTTCTTCCTCATACGCATCAGCTCCAGGTCTGTAGCTTGAGCAGCTTTAACTTTATTAGTTAAAGTCGGTTCTACTCGTATATTCGCCATCATCACATGGGTCCCTGGAGTTTTTAACTCTTATCTCCATCCTTTGCAAGTCACACAAAATGGGCTTTTGTGTTGTCAATATTGCACTCGTACCCGCATATGATCTTCTACTCAATGCGTCAGCTACCACGTTCGTTTTTCCACGATGGTATTGGATGGTATGGTCATAATCTTTCAACAGTTCAAGCCAACGTCGTTGTCGCATGTTGAGTTCCTTTTGAGTGAAGAAATATTTGAGGCTTTTACGATCCGTGAAGATCTCCACCTTCTCCCTATACAAGTAATGCATCCAAATTTTAAGTGCGAAGACCACAGTTGCTAACTTTAGGTAATGAGTAGGATAATTCCTCTCATATTATTTGAGTTGTCACGAGGCATAGGCTATGACTTTCCCATGTTGCATGAGAACACATCCTAACCCTTTGCCCGAAGCATCACTGTAGATGACAAATCCCTCCGAACCAGATGGTATTGTCAGGATAGGTGCTGAAATGAGTCTCCTCTTAAGTTCTTAAAAACTCCTCTCACATTCCTCGCTCCAACCGAACTTTGTATCTTTTCGAGTCAGCTGAGTTAGTGGAGTAGCGATTCGAGAAAACCCTTCTACGAATCTCCGATAATAACCAGCTAAGCCGAGAAAGTTACGTACTTCGATCACTGATTTAGGTTGTTCCCAGCTTTGATTAGCTTCAATATTTGCTGGGTCAACAGATATTCCATGACTTGATACCATGTGTCCAAGGAATGCTACTTCCTCAAGCCAGAACTCGCATTTCTTCAACTTGGCATAAAGCTTATATTCACGAAGCTTTTGGAGTATCAGCCTCAAGTGTTGCTCATGATCTTCACGGCTTTTGGAATAAATAAGGATGTCATCAATAAAGACGACCACAAAGTGATCCAAATATTCCTTGAATACTCGGTTCATCATATCCATAAAGGCAGCAGGAGCATTAGTCAATCCAAAGGACATGACTAGGAATTCATAATGCCCGTACCGAGTTCTGAAAGTCGTCTTTGGAATATCATCGGTTCTAATCTTCAATTGGTGATATCCAGAACGAAGATCAATCTTTGAAAAGAATTTGACTCCTTGCAACTGGTCAAACAGGTCATTAATACGTGGCAACGTGTACCTATTTTTGATGGTGACATGATTCAACTCCCGATAATCAATACAAAGTCGCATACTCTCATCTTTCTTCTTCACGAATAGTACAGGAGCACCCCAAGGAGAAGTACTAGGACGAATAAAGCCAATGTCTAACAAATCATGCAGTTGGGTCTTTAACTCCTGAAGTTCAATAGGAGCCATTCGATATGGGGCTTTAGAAATGGGTTTTGTACCAGGCTCAAGGTCGATACAAAATTTAATTTCACGATCTGGGTATAGGCCAGGAAGTTCTTCAGGGAATACGTCCGAAAATTCATTAACAATAGGAATATTATTCAAAACTGACGTATTTTTGTTTAGATCTGTGACATGAGCTAAGAAAGCTTGACATCCGTTTTTTAATAAACGAATAACTTTATGACTTGAGATGACAGTGATCGATTTTAATGGTTTGGTGGCTTGAATTCACATAACAGATTGGTTAAGAATATGAAAGCTAACAACCTTACGAAAACAATCAATTTTTGCATGATGAGTAGTTAACCAATCAATCCCTAGAATCACGTCAAATGCAAGTATTTTCAATGAAATAAGATCGACAGGTAATATGAGGGTACCGATTTGAACCAAACAAGACTTATAAATAGTGGATGTAATGAAAGTTTCTCCCAATGGAGTTTCCACAGATAAGTCAAAATCAAATTTCTCTGGAGTTAAATTTAATCGTTGAGCGCAAGTAGGAGAAATAAAAGAATGGGTAGAACCAGTATCAAATAAGGAATAGACTTCGCTAGAGTTTATGATAAGCTTACCCGTGATGACCTCATTCGGGTTCTTTACTTTTTGGGAGGTCACTACAAACGCTTTCCCTTGCACTACTGGCTTTGACTTTTCTGGGACGGCCTTTGGTGCCTCCATCCTAGCTGAACTTGTCTTCGGTGAACGACAAAATCAGTCTAGGTGACCATCTCTTCCATAATTATAACATGCTTTAGACAGTATCGTGCAGTTTGGACTGATGTGTCCCTCTCCTCCGCATTTGAAGCATATGATAGGTGGTCGTTCTCCTTCCGTAACAATGGGTGCTGGTGCTGACGTCTTTCCATCATTGTTGAATCTCCTCTTCTTGAAATGTCTATTCTTATTGTTTTGGCCCTGATTACCACCGAAGTGGTTACCATTTCTGGCCTGTTGATTCCCTTCATGCTTGTTGTCACCGCTCCGATGACTGCTCTCACTGGTATTATCATTTTGCCGGCTGTTCTCCTTTGATTGCGTTGACTCATTATCGCGCTCTACTAACTGAGCCCTATTTACAATATCTCAATACAAACACAGTTTATGAGAAATAAGATGTTGATGTATCTCAGGTTTCAAACATCGCAAAAACATTCGCGTCATTCGCTCTTCATTATCCACCAAGTGGGACGTAAACCGGGACAACTCAGCAAATTTAGCCTCATACTTCGACACGGTCATATTATTTTGCTCCAGCTTGATAAACTCCACCTCCTTCATATGACGAATACTCTCGGGAAAGTACTTGTCGTTGAATAGCTCTTGGAACTTCTCCCAAGACATCTTGAGTGCGCCAGGCTGGGTACGTTTTACAGATTCCCACCAGTAATCTGCCTCTTCACGCAACATGAAGGTGGCGAAGGAAACCTTTTGTTCCTCAGAGCATCCCAAGACATCAAATATCTTGGTGATCTGCTTTATCCATGCTTTCGCCTTAAGTGGTTTTGGCTCTCCTATAAACTCTGGTGGTCCCAGCTCCTTGAACTGTTTAGTAGTGACCGTCCGAGAGTTTCCAGTGTTTCCACCTACATTTTGGACAGGAGCCGCTCTCGCCTGATGTTGCATGAATTGCATAAAGCCTCTGAACAGTCCATCATTCATCATTTGGTCAGTGTTGTTGTTTGCATGAGGATTGTCGCCTTCCTGATGCACATTCTCCTGATTATAGATATGTGGAGACTCAACTGTCTCTCTTGTGCTCCATTATTATTTTCAACATTCTCGGATGTCATTTTCAGATACTGCCACAAAACAAAGGTTCATTAACATATAACATATTATCCATATACTTTGACCGACCAATTAAATACCAAATAAACTTAGGTAGGTCATACTAGCAAAGGAATTTCTCGTCTCTCCCCTCCTAGTTCTAGTCTCACATCTTAGCCAGGGATCATATCCCTAAGCTCTGATACCAACTGTGAATCCCCCAAAATTTGGTATACATCATCCATCTTGGGTCGCCAGATACATGGTACAGAATTCAAATATAACTTACTAATACAACTGTCGTGTATAATACGACAAAACATAACTGTGAGTTTGAATACAATTATTGTCTACTAGAGATTATACAAACTCAAAAGGAGTCCTCATTACAATTATTATCACACTATATAACAGAATAGTGAGGACTACTAATACTATTATCTGGTCCATCACTCCATTCCCCGACTCGTCCCGGCTATATTCTCATTTCCTGAAGAGAACAGTGAAAGAAAGGGTGAGCTCAACTAGCCCAGTAAGAAATATTATGACTAAGATAATGCAAAATAAATTATCATTAGCCTTCAACAGTGTTAAACTGATAAAATATAATAAACAGCAAGTTTAACTGCAGCGGAACAAGCAATCCATTAGAAGAGTCAAGTAGAGAATAAAATCTACTATCTTCTATGATTTAAAAGGTTTTTCAACACTGTTATCGCTGGGACTCAGCTTAATAAAATAATCCACATCATCGAATCACCCATGCACTACGACCAAGGATATTCTTTAGTATCACGATCACAATTATCCATGCACTGCAGGCCAAGAATATTTGTGAATTCATTAATGGTCATGATCATGCCAACAACTGTCCATCAATGCACTATGGGCCAATTAGGACTTTTACTACATCATTTGTAACATCACGGTCATGATTATACCGAATAATCCCTGGTCATAATCATACCAAGTCCATCTATGCATTACAGGCCACAGATGACTTTCAACATTTTATAAACATGAGGATGATGACAATGATATAAGAATTCAATAAAAACAAGTTCAAGAATTAACTTATCCAAGAATTAACGTCTAAATTGTCAATATGATACTACTTTGTGGAGTAAAATTCAAGAATGCTCAGAAGAATATTTCCATGAAAAGATACTGGATGAAGCGTAAATATCAAGGATATTCCACTAATTTCATGAAGTATAGAAGTCAAATCTTTAACCAACTGAGTATATTAACGAATGGAATAACAAAAGAAATCACCATGCATGCGGTACTTTGCATAGACAGGTTATTCCAACAGAATAATAAGTAACGGAACCAGGTCAGGCGAAATTCGCACCGACAAGATGTTCCAACAGAATAATACAGACGAAACTAGGTCCGACATAAAATGCACAGACAGGATATTTCAACAGAATAATAATAAAGACGGAACCAGGTCCGGTGTAAAACACACAGACAGGATGTTCCAACATAATAATAATAAAGACGGAACCAGGTCCGGTGTAAAATACACAGACAGGATGTTCCAACAGAATAATAGAAGAATGTCACCAAGTATAGGGTAGACCGCGTATACAGGTTATTCCAACAGAATAATAAGCAATGGAATAACAATAATTTTCTTCATGAATAAGAAAGAATAACACCCCTTACCGTTTTAAAGAAGAACTGAAATAAAGAAGTAGTTAAGTAGCAGAATACTTTTCTTCTTTCTCTCTATAGTTTCTCTCCATAGTTTCTCTCTCTAGAGTTCAGTTAATTCGTAAGAAAATAATGAAGGAATGAGCTTCTATTTATAGGAAAATGGAATGCATAGTAACTAATCCATGAACGATCCAGATTGATTTACTTTAATCTGACGGTCCATATTTAAAGAAAAATCTTTTAAATAAAATATAATATATTCTATTTATAGAATAACTTTAATAAAGTTTTCTGTTTTATATAAAAAGATATTTCTGTTTTATTACGTTAATAATACGAATAAAACAAAACTTCATTATCGCTAAATAATTCATATTACTAATTGACAATAATTGAATCAAATTGAGTGATTTCTCACATAAGCATCAATAATTAATACCGTGTGCTAATATGCTACCACATGTATTACTGTACTTTTACTACCGAGTAGTTCAACAGTATCAACGGTAAAACTTCCGCCGTTATTTTCAATAAAATATTTTTGTCGTTTTCTCAATCCGACAATAATTCTGTTGTGGGGTCCACCAATGAATGTACCGTCGTACGGATATTTCTTGACAAAAAGAATATTCACGACCAAATGAATATTTTATAACAACTTGCTTACTTTGCAAAATTTATAAATATTACCCCTAACTATAATATTATATCAATTTTACTCCATAATATTCAAAAATAATATTTATAGAAAATTCATCTTTATTCAAAAAGTTGGGGTTTTACAATATTATCAAAGAATGATAATAATAAAGTTGTTTTCAGGTAATTGATTATATGGTTAAGTAAATTGCTGTTAGAGTAATTGCGTTTTGATATAAAGTGTGACGCCCCCAAAATTAGGTATACATCACCCATCTTGGGTCGTCAGATACATAGTACAGAATACAAATACAACTGATTAATACATCTGTCGTGTACAATACGACAAAACATAAACTGTGAGTTTGAATACAAATATTATCTTCTAGAGAGTATTCATACTCAAAAGGAGTCCTCATTACATTTATTAACACACCATTACATAGAATAGTGAGGACTACTAACTAATACTATCATTCGGACCATCACTCCGTACCCCGACTTGTCCCAGCTACGTTCTCATTTCCTGAAGAGAACAGTGAAAGAAAGGGTGAGCTCAACTAGCCCAGTAAGAAATATTATGACTAAGATAATGCAGAATAAATTATCATTAGCCTTCAACAATGTTAAACTGATAAAATATAATAGACATCAAGTTTAACTGTAGCGGAACAAGCAATCCATTAAAAGAGTCAAGTAGAAAATAAACTCTACTATCTTTTATGATTTAAAAGGTTTTTCAACACTGCGATCGTTGAGACTCAGCTTAATAAAATAATCCACATCATCGAATCACCCCTGCACTACGGCCAAGGATATTCGTGTATTCATTAATGGTCATGATCATGCCAACAACTGTCCATCAATGCACTACGGGCCAATGAGGACTTTTACCACATCATTTGTAACATTACGGTCATGATTATACCGAATAATCCCTGGTCATAATCATACCAAGTCCATCTATGCAATACAGGCCACAGATGACTTTCAACATTTTATAAACATGAGGATGATGACAATGATATAAGAATTCAATAAAACAAGTTCAAGAATTAATTTATCCAGGAATTAACAACGTCCAAATTGTCAACATGATACTGCATTGTGGAGTAAAATTCAAGAATGATCAGAAGAATATTTTCTTGAAAAGATACTGGATGAAACGCAACTATCAAGGATATTCCACAAATTTCATGGAGTATAGAAGTCAAAACTTAACCAACTGAGTACAATAAAGAATGGAATAACAAAAGAAATCACCATGCATGCGATAGACCGCACAGACAGGTTATTCCAATAGAATAATAAATAATGGAACCAGGTCCGGCGTAAACGCACAGACAGGATATTCCGACAGAATAATAAATAATGGAACCAGGTCCGGTGTAAAACACACAGACAGGATGTTCCAACAGAATAATAAACGGAACCAGGTCCGGTGTAAAACACACAGACAGGATGTTCCAACAGAATAATAAACGGAACCAGGTCCGGTGTAAAACACACAGACAGGATGTTCCAACAGAATAATAGAAGAATGTCACCAAGTATAGGGTAGACCGCGTATACTGGTTATTCCAACAGAATAATAACAAATGGAATAACAGAAGTTCTCTTCATGAATATAAAAGAAATAATATTCCCTACCGTTTTAAAGAAGAGCTGAAGTAAGGAAGTAGTTAAGTAGCAGAATACTCTTCTTCTCTCTCTCTATAGTTTCTCTCTATAGTTTCTCTCTCTAGAGTTCAGTGAATTCGTAAGAAAATAATGAAGGAATGAGCTTCTATTTATAGGAAAATGGAATGCATAGTAACTAATCCATGAACGGTCCAGATTGATTACTTTAATCTGACGGTCCATATTTAAAGAAAAATCTTTTAAATAAAATATAATATATTCTATTTATAGAATAACTTTAATAAAGTATTCTGTTTTATATAAAAAGATGTTTCTGTTTTATTACGTTAATAATACGAATAAAACAAAACGTCATTATCGCTAAATAATTCATATTATTAACTGACAATAATGGAATCAAACTGAGTGACTTCTCACATAAGCATTAATAATTAATACCGTGTGCTACTATGCAACCACACGTATTACTGTACTTTTACTACCGAGTAGTTCAACAGTATCAACGGTAAAACTTCCGCCGTTATTTTCATAAAGTATTTTTGTCGTTTTCTCAATCCGACAATAATTCCGTTGTGGGGTCCACCAATAATTGTACCGTCGTACGGATATTCCCCGACAAAAAGAATATTCTCCGACCAATCGAATATAATATGACAACTTGCATACTTTGCAAAATTTATAAATACTACCCATAACTATTATATCAAATCCACACAATAATATAAAAAAAATTATTTCGAGAAAAATTAAATATTTATTCATAAAATCTGGGGTTTCACAATCTCCCCGCCTTATGGAATTTCGCCCTCGAAATTTACGTACGTACTTGGTATGCCGAACATCGAAATTTACGTACATACTTGGTATGCCGAACATGTGAGGATACCTTGACTTCACTTCAAATTCTAACTTTTGAGGTATAACCTTTAAGCATCGAATATGATCCTTCTTATCCAAGATGTTAGCACGTATCTCCTCATACGTTAAATCTTTCGCTATTTCGTCCGGTTCTAAATTAATAATGCGGTTCGGGTCGTCCACATATTTACGTAACATCGATACGAAAAAAAAATGTTTTGAACACGCAACATACTTGGCGGTAAAACGAGTCTATAGGCCACAGTTCCTACTTCATCGAGGATTTCAAATGGGCCAATTAAATCGAGAGTTGAGATTTCCTCTCTTCGTCGATTCTTGCTTCTAGAATAACGCCCTCTTGAACCTTCTTCTTCACATTTATCAGCTCTTAGTATGTAGCTTGAGCGGCTTTAACTTTATCGATTAAAGTCGATTTTAATCGTATATTCGTTATCTTCACGTGGGTTCGAATATTCGTACTTGTAACCGTATACGATCTTCTACACAACACGTCAGCTACCACGTTCACTTTTTCACGATGTTATTGAATGGTACGATCGTAATCTTCAACAGCTCGAACCAACGTCTTTGGCGCATAATACGTTCGTTTTAGTTGAAAAAATATTTGAGGGTTTAAGAAATGGGTTTTGTACTGGGGTCAATACAAAATTCAATTTTACGCTCTGGGGTAGGTTAAGAAGTCTTCAAGAATACGTCAAGAAATTTATTAACAATAGAAATATCGTTCAAAACTGTGACCCTCATCCAAGACTTGGATAACACGTCACATTGATACCTATCAACTTGCCATCGTCATTTACAACGTCTCCTACGGAAAGTCTAGCTTCGGTGCATTCCACACCAGGAAGTCAACAGCGAAAGGAACGGGGATTTTTACTTATGGCTTGATATGACAATGATTGACTTTAGTGGTTTGGTTACTTTGAATTTGCATAACAGGCTGGTTAGGAGTAGGAAAGCTAACAACCTTACGAGAAGCATGATGAGTAGTGAACCAATCGTTTCAAAAAAAATCACATCAAAGGCAAGTATTTTCAAAGAGATAAGATCGACAGGTAACGTGAAAGTGTTGATTTGAACAAGATTTATAAATAGTAGAGGTAACGAAGGTTTCTCCCAACTGAGTTTAAACAGACATATCAAAGTCTAAGTTCTCCGGAGTTAACTTCAAATATTTAACACAACTAGGTAAAATAAAAGAGTGAGTAGAACCGGTATCTAACACGGTATAGACTTCGCAAGAGTTTATGACTAACATACCCGTGATAATTTTATTCAGGTTCCTCGTCACGAAAAAAAAAATACTCTCTCTTAAACTACTGGCTTTGGCTTTTCTGGGACGGTTTTTGGTGCCTCCATCCTATCTGAACTTGTCTTCGGTGAACGACAAAATCGGGCTAAGTGACCTTCTCTTCCACAATTATAGCATGTTTTGGATGGCATCGCGCAGTTTGGACTGATGTGCCCCTCCCCTCCGCATTTGAAACATATGATAGGTGATCGTTCTCCATCATTAACGACAGGTGCTGGTGTTGACGTCTTTCCATCATTGTTGAATCTCCTCTTCTTGAAATGCTCATTCTTATTATTTTGGCCCTGATTACCACCGAAGTGGTTACCATTTCTAGCCTGTTGATTCCCTCCACGCTTGTTGTCACCGCTTCGATGACTGCTTTCACTAGTATTATCATTTTGCCGGCTGCTCTCTTTTGGCTGCGTTGTCTCGTTATCGCGCTCCACCAACTGAGCCCTATTTACAACATCTGAATACAAACACAATTTATGAGAAACAAGATGTTGACGTATCTCCGGCTTCAAACCTCTTAAAAACATCCGCGTCATTCTTTCTTCATTATCCACCAGGTGGGACGCAAACCGGGATAACTCCGCAAATTTTGCCTCGTACTGCGACACGGTCATATTATTCTGCTCCAATTTGATGAACTCCACCTCCTTCATGTGACGAATACTCTCGGGAAAGTATTTGTCGTTAAACAGATCTTGGAACTTCTCCCAAGACATCTTCAGTGCGGCAGGTTGAGTACGCTTTATCGATTCCCACCAGTAATCTGCCTCTCCTCGCAACATAAAGGCGGCAAAGGGAACCTTTTGCTCCTCGGAGCAACCCAAGACATCAAATATCTTGGTGATCTGCTTTATCCATGTTTCAGCTACAAGTGGTTTGGGTTCTCCCTTAAACTCCGGTGGTCCCAGCTCCTTAAACTGCTTAGCGGTGACCGCCTGAGAGTTTTCAGTATTTCCACCTACGTTGTGGACAGGAGCCGCTTTCACCTGTTGTTGCATGAATTGCATAAGGCCTCTGAACATTTGATCATTCATCATTTGGTCAGTGTTGTTGTTTGCATGAGGATTGACACCTTCCTGATCATGATTATTGATGTGTGGTGAATCAACAGTCGTCTGTGCTCCATTGCTATTCTCAACATTCTCGGATGCCATTTTCAGATACTGCCACAAAATAAAATTAATTGATATGTCATATATTATCCTTATGTTATGACCGACCAATTAAATACCATGCAAATAAACTTAGGTAGGTCATACTAGCGAAGGAATTCCCCGTCTCTCCCCTCCTAGTTCTATTCTCACATCCTAGCCAGGGATCATATCCCTAAGCTCTGATACCAACTGTGACGCCCCCAAAATTAGGTATACATCACCCATCTTGGGTCGTCAGATACATAGTACAGAATACAAATACAACTGATTAATACATCTGTCGTGTACAATACGACAAAACATAAACTGTGAGTTTGAATACAAATATTATCTTCTAGAGAGTATTCATACTCAAAAGGAGTCCTCATTACATTTATTAACACACCATTACATAGAATAGTGAGGACTACTAACTAATACTATCATTCGGACCATCACTCCGTACCCCGACTTGTCCCAGCTACGTTCTCATTTCCTGAAGAGAACAGTGAAAGAAAGGGTGAGCTCAACTAGCCCAGTAAGAAATATTATGACTAAGATAATGCAGAATAAATTATCATTAGCCTTCAACAATGTTAAACTGATAAAATATAATAGACATCAAGTTTAACTGTAGCGGAACAAGCAATCCATTAAAAGAGTCAAGTAGAAAATAAACTCTACTATCTTTTATGATTTAAAAGGTTTTTCAACACTGCGATCGCTGAGACTCAGCTTAATAAAATAATCCACATCATCGAATATCCCCTGCACTACGGCCAAGGATATTCGTGTATTCATTAATGGTCATGATCATGCCAACAACTGTCCATCAATGCACTACGGGCCAATGAGGACTTTTACCACATCATTTGTAACATTACGGTCATGATTATACCGAATAATCCCTGGTCATAATCATACCAAGTCCATCTATGCAATACAGGCCACAGATGACTTTCAACATTTTATAAACATGAGGATGATGACAATGATATAAGAATTCAATAAAACAAGTTCAAGAATTAATTTATCCAGGAATTAACAACGTCCAAATTGTCAACATGATACTGCATTGTGGAGTAAAATTCAAGAATGATCAGAAGAATATTTTCTTGAAAAGATACTGGATGAAACGCAACTATCAAGGATATTCCACAAATTTCATGGAGTATAGAAGTCAAAGCTTAACCAACTGAGTACAATAAAGAATGGAATAACAAAAGAAATCACCATGCATGCGATAGACCGCACAGACAGGTTATTCCAATAGAATAATAAATAATGGAACCAGGTCCGGCGTAAACGCACAGACAGGATATTCCGACAGAATAATAAATAATGGAACCAGGTCCGGTGTAAAACACACAGACAGGATGTTCCAACAGAATAATAAACGGAACCAGGTCCGGTGTAAAACACACAGACAGGATGTTCCAACAGAATAATAAACGGAACCAGGTCCGGTGTAAAACACACAGACAGGATGTTCCAACAGAATAATAGAAGAATGTCACCAAGTATAGGGTAGACCGCGTATACTGGTTATTCCAACAGAATAATAACAAATGGAATAACAGAAGTTCTCTTCATGAATATAAAAGAAATAATATTCCCTACCGTTTTAAAGAAGAGCTGAAGTAAGGAAGTAGTTAAGTAGCAGAATACTCTTCTTCTCTCTCTCTATAGTTTCTCTCTATAGTTTCTCTCTCTAGAGTTCAGTGAATTCGTAAGAAAATAATGAAGGAATGAGCTTCTATTTATAGGAAAATGGAATGCATAGTAACTAATCCATGAACGGTCCAGATTGATTACTTTAATCTGACGGTCCATATTTAAAGAAAAATCTTTTAAATAAAATATAATATATTCTATTTATAGAATAACTTTAATAAAGTATTCTGTTTTATATAAAAAGATGTTTCTGTTTTATTACGTTAATAATACGAATAAAACAAAACGTCATTATCGCTAAATAATTCATATTATTAACTGACAATAATGGAATCAAACTGAGTGACTTCTCACATAAGCATTAATAATTAATACCGTGTGCTACTATGCAACCACACGTATTACTGTACTTTTACTACCGAGTAGTTCAACAGTATCAACGGTAAAACTTCCGCCGTTATTTTCATAAAGTATTTTTGTCGTTTTCTCAATCCGACAATAATTCCGTTGTGGGGTCCACCAATAATTGTACCGTCGTACGGATATTCCCCGACAAAAAGAATATTCTCCGACCAATCGAATATAATATGACAACTTGCATACTTTGCAAAATTTATAAATACTACCCATAACTATTATATCAAATCCACACAATAATATAAAAAAAATTATTTCGAGAAAAATTAAATATTTATTCATAAAATCTGGGGTTTCACATAAAGTATTATATGCTGATTGTAAGATCAATCTTAACAATGATAGGTCTTTACAATAAAGAGATTAAATTAAATGGTGTAGCAGTAGATCACAGTAAAGGCAAGTTCTCTAACTCAAACTTGAGTTATTACTTTCAAAGCATGTTAGTGAATAATTATTGTTGATTATTCACATTTATATTGATTATTGATACTTGCACTAAGTGCAATTAAATTCATGTTCTATTATTATTAAACTGTGAATTAGATAAAGTTCTTTTATTCATGAACTGTTTAAGATATGGATCTATGCTAATTGTATCAGGTAGATCAAGTATGTTTAAATTTATTAAATCAAATATGTTGTTCAACGTTGTTCTTCACCAATTGATTTGGTAAGGACTCAAGACTGAGAAAAAGAACAAGTTGATTAAAGCATTATTGAAAAACAATTATTGCTCGTATATTAAGTGTTCATGCATAATACACCGGGTATGAAAGGCTAATCCCCTTGATTACCAAAACTTATTAAAAGGACCAGTTTAAATACTGACAACCTTAGCATATGTTTATGGTCATTATGACCACTCAGTATCTATTATTCAATTGTTCGAATATTCAGTTATCAAGACTTAATTCATGTTCTTTTACAATTAATTTCTATTGTTGAATATTGAACAATAATTTTTATTTTGCTAATCATGATATATCTTCTTTGTACTTAAACTTGTTAAGCAAATTAGTTGCTTACTCTTGCTATATCATGACATTTATTTCAGCTAAGCCAGAGAGTTCAAGTAAGAAGGACAAGGGCAAGGGAAAGGTCCAAGAATAGTTATTATAAATGTTTAAGTATCATGAAATACTATGTTTGATGTTTATGTAAACCTTTTGTGTTACTTTATGTAACTTAAGTAAGGTATGTTTATGTTAAGGTAATAGACCTTGGGGTATTGTATAAGACTTTATTATAATGAATAACGTATGTTTATTATTCTGCAATAGTATATAGAATGCTTATGTTGATGATGGATAGTGAGCACCAAGCCCGGGTTTGAGAACTCGAATTTGGGGGCGTCACAGATTGGTATCAAAGCTGTAGGTTATAAACTTTAGGATGCGAAACTTAGGTTATAACCTTAGAAGAAAACTCGTATAGAGTATGCTAAGAGGTGGATTGTGGAGATTCATCTAGTATAGAGTGTTCATAATAAAATATTGTTTCATTTTATCAATGAATATATTTTATTGTGATACTGATGTTGTGTTTGTTTGGTTATAGGATGCCTGAGGAAGGACAAGGTAGCCATACAGTCGAGCAAGAGCCGTTAGATCCGGTAGAGGATCATGATGTTAGTGACGAGCGTGACGAGGATGTGATGGAGGTTTTGTTTGAAAATAGCATGGTGCTGGAGAATAGAGTGACAGAGTTAGAGCAGGAGAATGCCACTCATCAGTTTACTGAAACTCAATACAAGGAACTGGCATATCAAGCTCAGAACGAGCTTGCTGAGATGAAGATATAGTTGCAGGAGCAGACAACCTTGGCTACTCATATGGTTGCCAAGAATGCTGAGCTGAGAGAGATATTAGAACAAGAGCAGAATTAGTTTGCGATATTGACTATTGAGCATCAGGCGTTACACCTGAGGTTTGACTTAGAGATCGCTGACAGGATCCGCATTGAGGATGCTTGGGTACGAGCAGCAAGAAAAGTGGATCAGTTAGAGGTTGAGGCAGAGGCTGGACGGGTTAGGATGGAGTCCTTGGGACGGGCTTTAGATGCAGCATATACTAGTCCCCAAGTAGGAGTGAGGAGATCCTTTGAGATAGGCGAGTCGAGTCGAGCTGTTAGACGTCGACTTATGGATGGACTCTTTCCACCAGAGCTGGAGCATTCAGCCGCACCCTCTCCAGACGCACAGTGATAGTTTAATAGCTTTCTATTCTTTATAGATGAAGTAGTACCCCTTTTGATTATTAGGGTTGTATTTTTTGTGTAAACCTCAGTAGGTGTGAGGTAGTATGTAAATATGATGTATCCCCATCTTATGTGAATAGGGGAGTATGTCTTTTGGTAGATCCCATCTTTTGATGTTTAAAAATGGGATAGTTAACGTTTATAAAAATATGCCAAGTATGTAAATGTATGACGCTAAAATTTGGTATGTGAATATAAATGCATTATTATAATTACATGTTGGATCAAATAGAAAAGTATTAAGAATTAAAATAAGAAGTTGTCTATTTGAAAAATCAGTAAACAGAATATGTTAATTCAGCAAGCTGAATGCGTTATTCAGCAAGCTGGATATGTTAATTCAGCAAGCTGAATGTGTAATTCAGTAAGCTGAATATGTGAATTTAGTAAGACGAATACGTTAATTCAGCAAGTTGAATTAGCCAATTCAGCAGGTTAAATTCGCTAATACAATATTATGATGATATGATTGTTAGAATTTAAATTACATGTTATATTTTAAACACTTAGAAGATATATCATATAATTAAACTCGATGTAATAAATTAAGGTTTTGTTTAATTAGATAATGCCGCCAAGACATCAAAATCGTAACCAAAGGGAGGAACGTTCTGTGAACAATGAAGGGAATCAAGATGACCCAATGCTGAACTTCACTGATATGATAGCTCAAGCTATGCGAACTCGTACACCTGCAGCAAGGAGGCAAGCGAATAATAGATTGACAAATTTTAAAGATTTTAAAGCTGTAGGACCACCAGAATTCAGCGGAACTACGGACCCTATAGCGGCTCAAACATGGGTGAAAGAGATGGAAAAGGCCTTTATCATTGCAAGGGTAGCCGAAGAGCAAAAGACGGCTTTTGCTACCTACTTGATGAAAGTGAGACTAATTACTGGTGGGAGACGAACCAAGCTAGAGCCGGAACAGAGGTAGTGACATGGACCAGGTTTAAGGAGTTATTCTTAGAAAGTTATTTCTCGGAGGCCATGCAAGCCAGAATGGAAGTGCAGTTTCTTGAATTAAAGCAAGAAAACATGTCAGTTGTCGAATATGCAACAAAATTTAATGAGCTAGCCTGATTCGCACCTCATCAGGTGGATACAGAACTACGAAAGGCGCGTAGGTTTGAAAATGGGCTGAAGCCGTGGATTCACAGCAAAGTTGTAGTGTTCCAAATTGCTACATTCTCAACATTGTTAGAAAAAGCTATCATTGCAGAAGGTAGTAGTGAGGCAGTTTCTAGATTCAACTGAGAGAAGAATAAGAAGAAGATTGAAGGTGGTCATCAAGGTACGAGCAGTGGTGGCAATAACAGCAAGAAACATAAGTGGAACAACAGTGGCAATGAATCAGGAGCGCAACAAGGGAATAGTCAGCAGAAGAAGGCAGTGTGTTCAAAGTGTGGAAAGAATCACTCTGGAGAGTGTATGAAAGGGAAAACTGTCTGTTATAATTGTGGCCAAGAAGGACATATTTCACCAAATTGTCCTAAGCCGAAGAAAAGTGGTTGTTTTTCTTATGGAGGAACGGGACACCGATTTAAGGATTGTCCATTGAAGAAGAATACAGATGGAGGAAGTGGAAACAAGAGCAGTTCAACAAAGTTAACTATTGGAGGGCCAACATATCAGAGCAAGCCGACAGCCCGAACGTTCAACATGATTGTGCAAGACACAGTTGCATCAAAGGAGGTGGTGTCAGGTACTATTCCGATCAATAATATAAATGCCTACGTATTATTTGATTCGGGAGCTACCTGTTCATTTGTGTCTGATGAATTTGCTAGAAGATTAAACTTACCATTTGAAAAGTTAAAGAACCCAATGAATATAGAAGTTGCAAATAAAGAAGTGATCCCTGTAGAGTTTATCCATAACAACTGTGGTGTGGATATAAGGGGACATAAGTTAAACGTGAATTTGATCCCCATACGCTTAGGAGAATTTGATGTTATCTTAGGGATGGATTGGTTGTTTAACCATGAGGCAGTTATAGACTGTCAGAAGAAGAGTATACGCCTTAAGACATTGAGTAAGTCTAAGGTTATATTTTATGGTAGCAAGTCGCCAAGGCAAACAAGTTGTCTGACGATGATGCAGGCCAGGAGAATGTTACGAAAAGGCTGTGAAGGTTATTTGGCTCATGTAGTGGATACACGAGTTGTGAATTCGGACATGGGGCAGATACCTATAGTTAATGAGTTTGGGGATGTCTTTCCAAAAGAACTTCCAGGACTTCCTCCAGACAGGGAAATAGAGTTTGTAATTAATTTAGTACCGGGGACAGCGCCGATATCGAAAGCACCATGTAGAATGGCTCCGGTAGAAATGAAAGAGTTGATGATCCAGCTACAAGAGTTATTGGATAAGAAGTACATCCAACCTAGTGTATCTCCGTGGAGAGCACCGGTTTTGTTTGTAAAGAAGAAAGATGGTTCGATGAGGTTGTGTATGGATTATAGAGAGTTGAATAAGGTGACAATCAAAAACAAATATCTGTTACCGAGAATAGACGATCTGTTTGATCAACTTAAGGGAGCGAAATGTTTTTCAAAGATTGACCTGAGAACTGGATATCATCAGTTGAAGGTGAGAACCGAGGATGTACCAAAGATAGCATTTAGAACTCGTTACGGTCATTATGAGTTCCTAGTGATGTCGTTTGCACTGACAAACTCACCAGCTGCTTTTTTGGACTTGATGAATAGAATATTTAAACCGTATTTGGATAAATTTGTGGTTGTGTTCATTGATGACATTTTGGTGTATTCAAAGACTAAAGAGGAGCATGCCGAACATCTACAAATTGTATTGGAAACCTTAAGGGAAGAGAAGCTATATGCAAAATATTCAAAGTGTGAGTTCTGGTTAAAGAGAGTTCAATTTCTGGGACATGTCATCGACAACGAGGGAATTTCTGTTGATCCAACGAAAGTAAAAGCGGTGAAAAATTGGGGACAACCGAAGACACCGACAAAGATCAGAAGTTTCTTAGGATTGGCAGGATATTACCGAAGGTTTATTCAGGATTTCTCGAAGATAGCAACGCCATTAACTAATCTAACAAGAAAGACAGTTAAGTATGTGTGGACGAAAAAGTGTGAACAAAGTTTTCAGGAATTGAAGAAGCGACTAAGTGAAGCACCTGTGTTATCTTTACCAGATAGTACGGGAGGTTTTACAGTGTATAGTGACGAATCACACAAAGGACTAGGTTGCGTATTAATGCAAAATGGTAAAGTCATTGCGTATGCGTCACGACAGTTAAAAGAATATGAGAAGGGATACCCAACCCATGACCTTGAATTGGTTGCGGTAGTATTTGCCCTTAAGATTTGGAGACATTATCTCTACGGAGAAAAGTGTGAGATATACACAAATCATAAGAGTCTGAAGTACATCTTTACACATAAGGAATTAAATATGAGGCAGAGGAGATAGTTAGAATTGATCAAGGACTATGATTGTGATATTCTATATCATCCGGGAAAGGCTAATGTAGTGGCAGATGCTTTAAGCAAGAAGAGCCAAGAAAAATTGTTTGTATTAACAGAACAGGAAGAATTAGTAAGAGAAATGGAGAAAATGGAGTTAGAGGTGAAAAATCCGAAGGATTCAGATAAATTAATAGAAATGGAAGCAAGTCCGACTTTATTAGACAAGGTGAAAGAATCACAAGGGAATGATGAAGAATGCGGTAACATAAAGAAGTGATTGGCTGAAGGCGAAGAGCTAAAATATAAGATTGACGGCATTGGATTGCTGAGATTTGAAGGAAGAATTTGGATACCTGTAGTACCAGGGTTAAAAGAAGAGATTCTACAAGAAGCACACAATACGAGATATTCGATACACCCAAGAAGCACGAAGATGTATCAAGATTTGTGTCAACATTATTGGTGGCCAAACATGAAGAGAGAGGTTGCTGAATGCGTCAGCCGCTGTTTAACTTGTCAAAGAGTCAAGGCAGAGCATCAGCGACCAAGTGGACTATTACAACCGTTAGAAATTCTGGAATGGAAATGGGAGCATGTCACGATGGATTTTGTGGTAGGACTTCCAGCAACAAAGAAGGGTTATGATGCTATATGGGTGATTGTCGACCGTCTTACAAAGTTAGCACACTTTTTACCGATCAGGATTAGGTATAATTTGGATCAGCTAGCAAAATTGTATATCAATGAAATTATTTCGAGACATGGAGTGCCAGCATCAATCGTGTCTGACAGAGATCCGCGCTTCATGTCAAATTTTTGGAGAAGTCTTCAAGAAAGAATGGGGATACAATTAAGGTTGAGTACTTCGTATCATCCACAGACAGATGGGCAAAGCGAGAGAACGATTCAAACATTAGAAGACATGCTCAGAGCCTGTGTGATGGATTTCAAGGGAAGCTGGAAAGATCATCTTCCATTAGTGGAGTTTGCGTATAACAATAGTTATCATGCAAGCATTAGAATGCCGCCGTATGAAGCCCTGTATGGGAGAAAATGCAGAACGCCCTTATGTTGGGACGAGGTAGGTGAAAGAAGATTGTTAGGGCCAGAATTGGTGCAGCAAACTGTGGAGATCATCAAAGTGATAAGAGCGCGACTGGTAGCAGCTCAGGATTGACAAAAGAAGTAAGCAGATATTCATCGCAAGAAAAGAGATTTCAAAGTGGGAAGCTACACATTTCTGAAGGTATCTCCTTGGAAGGGGGAGATAAGATTTGGGAAGAAAGGTAAACCGAGTCCAAGGTTTATTGGACCGTTCGAAATACTGAAGAAGATAGGGGAAGTAGCGTACGAGGTAGCTCTACCTCCTGAACTGGAACATGTTCATAATGTGTTTCATGTATCAGTGTTACGTCCGTACAAGCCAGATTACAAGCATGTGATATCTTACGAGCCGATTCAAGTCGAGAAAGACTTATCATACGAGGAGGTTTCTATAGAAATTTTGGATAGGAAAGAACAGAAATTGAGAAATAAGGTTATACATTCTGTCAAAGTGCTCTGGAGGAACCACAATGCTGAGGAAGCTACATGGGAACTCGAGGAAAAGATGAGGAAAGAGTTTCCAAATCTTTTTGAGTAACCTTAATGAAATTCCGGGGACGAAATTCTTATAAGGAGAGGAGAATGTAATAACCAAGAATTTCTGTGATACATTGTAAATAAGTATTACATAATCGATAATATTTTATGGATGATGAAGTGATTATGTGGTTAATAGAATATAATAATTAAAGAAAGTCTCACTAATAAGTTATATAAGTTAGTGAACTAACCTAAGTATTTTAATAATCTAGGAAATAGATTTAAGATGTTAAACCCTAAGTAAGTACTCAATAAACTTGAATAAGACAAGTCTAATTGGGTTATGTAAGTTAATTAACATTATTTATTGATGTGAATGTGTAAATATCAATAATAATGAGTAATAGTTCATGTGATAATAGGGTTAATATTACTAAGGATGGCTAGTGGTTTAAACAAGCCCAATAATTATTTAAGCATTGGACTTATAGATAATTTGATTGTTAAGCTAGCCCACTATTAAATTTAATGGGCAAGTATGCTAGTAGCATAATTATTTAAGGGTGGAGGCCCCAGTTCATTTTAATTAGTAAGTCAAAGTAGTTAATTAAAAGTCCAATAGGTTATTTGTGGAAAGCCCAAAACATCTTTTATAATGGCCCAACTTGTAGCCAATTGAAGAGGATACTTTAGACATTTAGTATGTGTGACACCCCCAAAATTAGGTATACATCACCCATCTTGGGTCGTCAGATACATAGTACAGAATACAAATACAACTTATTAATACAACTGTCGTGTACAATACGACAAAACATAAACTGTGAGTTTGAATACAAATATTATCTTCTAGAGAGTATTCATACTCAAAAGGAGTCCTCATTATATTTATTAACACACCATTACATAGAATAGTGAGGACTTCTAACTAATACTATCATTCGGACCATCACTCCGTTCCCCGACTTGCCCCAGCTACGTTCTCATTTCCTGAAGAGAACAGTGAAAGAAAGGGTGAGCTCAACTAGCCCAGTAAGAAATATTATGACTAAGATAATGCATAATAAATTATCATTAGCCTTCAACAATGTTAAACTGATAAAATATAATAGACATCAAGTTTAACTGCAGCAGAACAAGCAATCCATTAAAAGAGTCAAGTAGAAAATAAACTCTACTATCTTTTATGATTTAAAAGGCTTTTCAACACTGTGATCGCTGGGACTCATCTTAATAAAATAATTCACATCATCGAATCACCCCTGCACTACGGCCAATGATATTCGTGTATTCATTAATGGTCATGATCATGCCAACAACTGTCCATCAATGCACTACGGGCCAATGATGACTTTTACCACATCATTTGTAACATTACGGTCATGATTATACCGAATAATCCCTAGTCATAATCATACCAACTCCATCTATGCACTACATGCCACAGATGACTTTCAACATTTTATAAACATGAGGATGATGACAATGATATAAGAATTCAATAAAACAAGTTCAAGAATTAATTTATCCAAGAATTAACAACGTCCAAATTGTCAACATGATACTGCTTTGTGGAGTAAAATTCAAGAATACTTAGAAGAACATTTTCATGAAAAGATATTGGATGAACCGCAATTATCAAGGATATTCCACTAATTTCATGGAGTATAGAAGTCAAAACTTAACCAACTGAGTATAATAAAGAATGGAATAACAAAAGAAATCACCCGACATGCGATAGACCGCACAGAGAGGTTATTCCAACAGAATAATAAATAATGGAACCAGGTCCGGCGTAAACGCACAGACAGGATATTCCGACAGAATAATAAATAATGGAACCAGGTCCGGTGTAAAACACACAGACAGGATGTTCCAACAGAATAATAACAAGACGGAACCAGGTCCGGTGTAAAACACACAGACAAGATGTTCCAACAGAATAATAATAAAAACGGAACCAGGTCCGATGTAAAACACACAGACAGGATGTTCCAACAGAATAATAGAAGAATATCACCAAGTATAGGGTAGACCGCGTATACATGTTATTCCAACAGAATAATAAGAAATGGAATAACAACAGTTCTCTTCATGAATAAGAAAGAATAACACCCCTTACCGTTTTAAAGAAGAGCTGTAATAAGGAAGTAGTTAAGTAGCAGAATACTCTTCTTCTCTTTCTCTCTATAGTTTCTCTCTCTAGAGTTCAGTGAATTCGTAAGAAATAATGAAGGAATGAGCTGCTATTTATAGAAAAATAGAATGCATAGTAACTAATCCATGAACGGTCCAGATTGATTACTTTAATCTGACAATCCATATTTAAATAAAAATCTTTTAAATAAAATATAATATATTCTATTTATAGAATAACTTTAATAAAGTATTCTGTTTTATATAAAAAGATGTTTCTGTTTTATTACGTTAATAATACGAATAAAACAAAACGTCATTATCGCTAAATAATTCATATTATTAACTGACAATAATTGAATCAAACTGAGTGACTTCTCACATAAATATTAATAATCAATACCGTGTGCTACTATGCAACCACACGTATTACTGTACTTTTACTACCGAGTAGTTCAACAGTATCAATGGTAAAACTTCCGCTGTTATTTTTAATAAAATATTTTTGTCGTTTTCTCAATCCGACAATAATTCCGTTGTGGGGTCCACCAATGATTGTGCCTTTGTACGAATATTCCCTGTTAAAATGAATATTCCCCGACCAATCGAATATTATATAACAACTTGCGTACTTTGCAAAATTTATAAATATTACCCACAACTATAACATTATATCAAATTAACTCCATAATATTCAAAAATGATATTTATAGAAAATTCATCTTTATTTATATAAGTTGGGATCTTACAACATCCCCTTCTTATGAAATTTCGCCCTCGAAATTAGGGTACGTACCTGGTATGTCGAAGAGGTAAGGATACCTTGATTTCATTTCTGATTCTAACTTCCAAGTCATTTCCTCAACATCGTGGTTTCTCCACAAAACTTTGACTTGAGGTATAACCTTGGAGCGTAGAATATGTTCCTTCTTATCCAAGATTTGAACATTACTTCTTCATACGTCAAATCCTCCGCTATTTCATCCGGTTCTAACTCAATAATGTGGTTCGGGTCTTCCACATATTTGCGTAACATGGATATGTAAAAAACGTTATGAACACGAGACATACTTGGCGGTAAAGCGAGTCTATAAGCCACAGTTCCTACTCGATCGAAGATTAAAAATGGACCGATGAATCGAGGATTGAGCTTTCCTCTTTTTCCAAATCTCGTAACTCCTTTCCATGGAGCAACACGTAAGAACACATGATCTCCTATATCAAATTCCACGTCCTTCGGATGAAGATCAACATAACTCTTTTGTCGATCTTGTGAGGTTTTTCTACGTTGTCGGATCGTTTGAATCTTTTCTGTAGTCATACGTACCAACTCCGGTCCCAACAACGTTGCTTCACCCACCTCATCCCAGCATACTGGAGAACGACATTTTCTTCCATACAATGCTTCGAATGGAGCCATGCCAATACTTGCTTGATAATTATTGTTGTAGGAAAACTCCACCAATGGTAAGAACTTGTCCCAACTTCTCTTGAAGTCAAAGACACAGAGTCTTAATAAATCTTCTAGAGTTTGAATAGTCCTCTCTGATTGTCCGTCCGTCTGAGGATGATATGCCGAACTAAATCGTAAATCTGTGCCCATAGCTTTTTGTAAACTAACCCAAAATCGTGAAGTGAATCTTGGGTCTCGATCAGAAACTATGGATACTGGCATACCATGCAGTCTTACAATCTCGTTTATGTACATACGAGCAAGAAGTTCAAGTGTATAAGTTTCTCGTATCGATAAGAAATGAGCAGACTTGGTCAATCTATCAACAATGACCCAAATCGCATCTATACCTTGAGAAACCTTAGGAAGACCGGTAACGAAATCCATGGTAATGTGCTCCCACTTCCATTCTGGAATTTTAAGTGGTTGCAATGGACCTTTTGGTACTTGATGCTCCGCTTTGACTCGTTGACAAGTTAGACACCTTGAGATAAACAACGCTATCTCTCTCTTCATATTGCTCCACCAAAATGTATGACGAAGATCATGATACATTTTGGTACTTCCAGGATGGATTGCAAATGGTGTGTTGTGCGCCTCCATCATGATTTCATACTTTAAATCAGGGTTGTTAGGAACACAAAGTCTGGAGTTGACTCAAAGTATTCCTTCTTCATCGATTCTTGCTTCCGGCATAGCACCTTCATGCACTTTCTTCCTCATACGCATCAGCTCCAGGTATGTACCTTGAGCAGCTTTAACTTTATCGATTAAAGTTGGTTCTACTCGTATATTCGCCATCATCACATGGGTCCCTGGAGTCTTTAACTCTATCTCCATCCTTTGCAAGTCACACAAAATGGGCCTTTGTGTTGACAATATTGCACTCGTACTTGCATATGATCTTCTACTCAATGCGTCAGCTACCACGTTCGCTTTTCCAGGATGGTATTGAATGGTATGATCATAATCTTTCAACAGTTCAAGCCAACGTCATTGTCGCATGTTGAGTTCCTTTTGAGTGAAGAAATATTTGAGGCTTTTATGATCCGTAAAGTTCTCCACCTTCTCCCCATACAAGTAATGCCTCTAAATTTTAAGTGTAAAGACAACAGCTGCCAACTCTAGATCATGAGTAGGATAATTCCTCTCATATTTCTTGAGTTGTCATGATGCATAGGCTATGACTTTTCCATGTTGCATGAGAACGCATCCCAACCCTTTGCTCGAAGCATCACTATAGATGACAAATCCCTCCGAGCCAGATGGTATTGTTAGAACAGGTGCTGAAATGAGTCTCCTCTTGAGTTCTTGAAAATTCTGCTCACATTCTTTGCTCCAACCGAACTTTGTATCTTTCTGAGTCAGCTGAGTTAATGGAGTAGCGATTCGAGAAAATCCTTCCACGAATCTCCGATAATAACCAGCTAAACTAAAAAGCTACGTACCTCGGTCACTGATTTAGGTTTCTCCCAGCTTTGAATAGCTTCAATTTTTGCCGGGTCAACCGATATTCCACGACTTGATACTTCGTGGCCAAGGAATGCTACCTCCTCCAGCCAGAACTCGCATTTCTTCAACTTGGCATAAAGCTTGTATTCATGAAGCTTTTGGAGTACCAGCCTCAAGTGTTTCTCATGATCTTCACGGCTTTTGGAATAAATAAGGATGTCATCAATAAAGACGACCACAAAGTGATCCAAATATTCCTTGAATACCCAGTTCATCATATCCATGAAGGCAGCAGGAGAATTAGTCAATCCAAAGGACATGACTAGGAATTCATAATGTCCGTACCGAGTTCTAAAAGCCGTCTTTGGAATATCCTCAGTTCTAACCTTCAGTTGATGATATCCAG
The DNA here is from genome assembly GCA_016801055.1 of Panax notoginseng. Classification (NCBI taxonomy): domain Eukaryota; kingdom Viridiplantae; phylum Streptophyta; class Magnoliopsida; order Apiales; family Araliaceae; genus Panax; species Panax notoginseng. Next base: position 152,432,222 of record CM029020.1, read on the forward strand.
AACGAAGATCGATCTTTGAAAAGAATTGTGCTCCTTGCAACTGGTCAAACAGATCATCAATACGTGACAATGGGTACCTGTTTTTGATGGTGACATGATTTAACTCCCGATAATCAATACAAAGTCGCATACTTCTATCTTTCTTCTTCACGAATAGCACAGGAGCACCCCAAGGATAAGTACTAGGACGAATAAAGCCAATGTCTAACTACAGTTGGATCTTTAACTCCTGAAGTTCAATAGGAGTCATTCGATATGGGGCTTTAGAAATGGGTTTTGTACCGGGTTCAAGGTCGATACAAAATTCAATTTCACGCTCTTGGGGTAGGCCAGGAAGTTCTTCAGGGAATACGTTAGGAAATTTATTAACAATAGAAATATCATTCAAAACTGACGTATTTTTGTTTAGATCTGTGACATGAGCTAAGAAAGCTTGACATCCGTTTTTCAATAAACGAATAGCTTTATGGCTTGAGATGACAACGATTGATTTTAATGGTTTGGTTGCTTGAATTCGCATAATAGGTCGATTAGGAATATGAAAGCTAACAACCTTACGAAAACAATCAATTTTTATATGATGAGTAGTTAACCAATCAATCCCTAGAATCACGTCAAATGCAAGTATTTTTAATGAAATCAGATCGACAGGTAATGTGTGGATACCAACTTGAACCAAACAAGACTTATAAACCGTGGATGTAATGAAGGTTTCTCCCAATGGAGTTTCAACAAATAAATCAAAGTCTAATTTCTCCGGAGTCAAATTTAATCGATGAGCGCAAGTAGGAGAAATAAAAGAATGGGTAGAACCGGTATCAAATAAAGTATAGACTTCGTTAGAGTTTATGATAAGCTTACCTGTGGTGACCTCATTCGGGTTCCTTGCTTTCTGGGGGGTCACAACAAACGCTCTCCCTTGCACTACTAGTTTTGACTTTTCTGGGACGGCCTTTGGTGTCTCCATCTTGGCTGAACTTGTTTTTGGTAAACGATAAAATCGAGCTAAATGACCTTCTCTTCCATAATTATAACATGCTTTAGACGGCATCGCGCAGTTTGGACTGATGTGCCCCTCCCCTCCGCATTTTAAATATATGATAGGTGGTCGTTCTCCTTCCTTAACAACGGGCGCTGGTGCTGACGTCTTTCCATCATTGTTGAATCTCCTCTTCTTGAAATGACCATTCTTATTGTTTTGGCCTTGATTACCACCGAAGTGGTTACCATTTCTGGTCTGTTGATTCCCTCCATGCTTGTTGTCACCGCTTCGATGACTGCTCTCACTGGTATTATCATTTTGTCGACTGCTCTCTTTTGGTTGCGTTGACTCGTTATCGCGCTCCACTAACTGAGCCCTATTCACAACATCTGAATACAAACACAGTTTATGAGAAATAAAATGCTGACGTATCTCAGGTTTCAAACCTCGCAAAAACATTCGCGTCATTCGCTCTTCATTATCCACCAAGTGGGACGCAAATCGGGACAACTCAGCAAATTTAGCCTCATACTGCGACACGGTCATATTATTCTGCTCCAATTTGATGAACTCCACCTCCTTCATGTGACGAACACTTTCAGGATCATTCGGTATAACCATGACCCGTAATGTTACAAATGATGTGGTAAAAGTCCTCATTGGCCCGTAATGCATTGATGGACAGTTGTCGGTATGATTATGACCAGGGATTATTCGGTATGATCATGACCATTGGTGAAAACACGAATATCCTTGGCCCGTAGTGCATGGATAATTCAGTGATGTGGATTATTTACTAAGCTGAGTCTCAGCGATAAAATTGATGATAAACTTTTTAAATCATAGAAGATAGTAGATATCATGCTCTACTTGACTCTTCTAATGGATTGCTTGTTCTGCTGCAGTTAAACTTGTTGTCTACTATATTCTATCAGTTTAACATTGTTGAAGGCTAACGATAACTTATTATGCATTATCTTAGTCATAATATTTATTACTGGGCTAACGACCCCAAAATCTACACAATTTAAATCCCGACTTCGGTCGTTAACCATACATTCAACCTCTAAATAATACATCATTATTCGATGTTAAACTTAATAAAATTGCGGAATATTTAAAACTTTTATACATTTCCTTGTTTCTTTCCCTGAATCGCAACCATTACATTACATCTCTTTGATTCAATCTTATATCATGAATTGTTACAACAAAATGACTATACAAAGTCTTACATCATAACTAAATATCCATATACATTGGATAGCTCAACTTACAATTCAACAACATGTTACGTTCAAAATATGAAATACATTTCTCATAAAACATAAGTAATCTTCGTGAATATAGATCTCTATAACTCACATAGCACGTATCTTTACCTTAAAATCTTAACCTGCAAAAGTGGTTATTTGCAAGAGTGAGCTCGACAGCCCAGCAAAGTCAAACAGTTTTCATGCATCACATAGCACATAATAACATGCTCGATATACATCTCATTAAAGTAACATGGCATACATGCTTTTAATTCACATAGCAAATATACAGATTGAGTTCCTTACTCAATCATCATTACTTAGCCAAAACAATGCAGTCATATATTGACTTTAACATTTCATGATTTCAACATGCATAACATATCATGTAATTTAAAATAGTTCATCAAGTCCACGTAAAAATAGGAACCGAAAGACTTGCCTTGATCGTTGTTTACCAATAATAGCTTAACAGCTTACAGTTATCTACACTTCACGTGTCCTACACAATTATATAATCATACACATCAACTATTAGTCACATAACAACACATAGCAATTGTAATGTAAACTCTACTCCACATCTCATATTCTTTCCTATTAATAAATACACAATGGTTAATTAGATTGTGTTAACTTTTCGACTTATGACTCACTATATTTCTTCTTAGTCAAACTCGAAGTTCAAGTGCTTAAGTCTTGCTAGAACTACTTATTGGTTTTATATTAAACCCATTCCATATCTTATAATAGGGGTGTAAGTCGAACCAAGTAGTTCGATACTCGATTTGAGATTGGCTCGAAAATATGATCCAAAGCTCGAATTCGAAGTTGATCCGAGTCGAATCTGATCCATACTCGTTTTCTGTTTAATGATACACGAGTCGAATTCGAGCATACCAGTGTTCGTTCAGATTAGGGTTCGAGTATTTCATTTTTTCTCGAACTAGACTCGATACCTGCTCGATGGATCATATTCGAATATTGGTTTGATCCATTCTATTAAGCTAAATATGTGATATTTGTATCAATCTTTATAATTTATAAAGTGTAGTATAAAATTGTGTAAACTTGTACTTGAATAAATCAATGAATTGAATGTCAATTTTTATTACATTCTTTATAATTTCAATACATAAATAAAAGTGAAATTTTTTTATATATAAATATTAGTTAAGTAACCAATTTAGTATGCAGTGGTTCAGTTTTAAGTGAAATGGTTCATATTCGAAACATGATTTGAAGGATCATGAGTAACTCGCTTTGTAAACGAGTCGAGTACTTACGAACCGAGTAGATCCGAGTTGAATCTGGCGCAAAAATATAAATCCCTTATCGAATCCGAGTCGAATTCGAGCTCAATTTTTTCGAGTCGAGCCGAATCTGAGCATGAAGGTGTTCGCTGAGATTCGACTCGTTTACACCCCTATCTTATAATATCCATTTCAATGGAATTGAAACACTTTTTAAGTTCATTAACACTTGGCACGGCGTTTCGACGTTCAATCGTCACACGCCCTATTTGCCTCTCTTGTGTATGCTTACTATGCTTCTATAACTTATCTAATACATTATTTATTAATGTTAAGCATCATTATATTTATTAAGATTCATGTTTTATAACTTAGGACATCATCTTTTATGGTCTGGAGCACTACACATGCATATGTGCATGCCCGACACCCTCCGATTGCCTCCGAAAACACAACAGTCCTAAAGATGACCATTTTGACCTATCCTAATGACCTCAAATTGAAAACCTTAAAGAACGAAAGTTGTAGGTCTACTCGTCCTCGTTCCGGATCATCTTGAATCACCTCAATCGGAGTTCGTATGAGGAAGTTATGGTCATTTCACTATAGGAAGTCAAAACTGTCCAGGTCAGACTTCTGTCCCCGCGCTGGGGCGCGAGTACTAAGCCAACTAGTGGCGCTGGGGCGCGAGATTGGCCCTGGGGCGCGAATTTCAGCGCTGGGGCTCCAACTTCTGGCGTTGGGGCGGGAATTTTGGCGCCGGGGCGCGATTTTTGGCGCTGGGGCTCAAATTTTGGCGCTGGGGCGCCGAAACTTGCAGAACCCAACCACGAAGAACAAAACAAAGCTACTGTCTTTATTTTTAATAGCAATTAACCCAAATTAACATGTATAACTTAAGCCAATTATACATATACACATTACCCAACATGTATATACTAATTACCAACGACTAAACCATGATTCTAGAAATCTTAAATCATTGAAAGCATTATTTTAAAAACCAAACTCCATAACTGACGTTTATACACTGTCATACCAATTTGATTTTAATTACTTCAAACTACGATTCTATGTAGTTTATACCCAATTAACCATTCGCAGTTCAATTTCACAATTTCACAATTAACATATACTAATTTTGATATTTCTACAAACCACGTTCATACGTGAATGTTTACTGTAAAACCAATTCTTCTTTCTTTGTGAATGCTAGCATACTTCTCATATATACATACATGTGCTAATATAACAATTACAGTTACAAATACACATAATATCATACATAATTATAAAAACATGATTTCCATACAATTTTTGTAAAACTTTATAACATACACAGTGATATTCAATAAAATTATACCGTAATATGTTTTAAGTTTTATATAACATACCTTCACTTGCTTTTAGAAAAACCATTCACTGAGAATCGCTACTCTGAACTAACTTTTGAAATCTCAGTCCTTTGTCAAATGCTCTCTCTGAAATTTCTCAAACTCTTTTCTTTCCTTAAACACTTCCCTTTTTCCTTTCTCAGACTTAACCAAATACAATATACGTAACACAACATAAAACTAATGCAGACGTTTTTTTTAAAAAAAAACTGACATTATAATAATTGACCCTAATCAATTATCAGTTATAAAATTATTATATATATTATTTATATTTTATTTATTTAATTTATATTTAATAATCAAATTTAAAAATCCAAAAGCCATAAGGCTCCGTTTGGCAAAACTCTTTAAAATTAAAGACTTAATATATTTAAGCCTTGTTTGGCAAAATAAATTAAAACTACTTTAATTTATTTTAATAACCACTTATAATATAGTTATTTGTCACACTTCTAATTAATTAAGTTTTCATACTTAATTTAATTAATTCTAATAACAATTCATTGCATAATATAATAATTTATTTAATCATTATAAATTCTCTAACTTAATTATTAAATTAAATTAGATTACTATTTCAAAATAATTACTTTCCTTAACTCATTAATTATTTATTAAACAAATAAATAATCGAATCACATCAAATCAATTAAACAAATACTTATTCAACGATAAACACAACCATTAAATATTTATATAATTCAATAAATATTTAAATATTTTAATAAAAATCTGGATTGTTACATCATTCCCTCCTTACAAGGATTCTGTCCTCAGAATCACAACTCAAGCCACTCATTCGTTACAATCTTCCCTACTTACAAAGATTTTGTCCCCAGAATCGAAGACACAAATTACGCAAATGACTCAGAGAAATATTTCATCATTTTATCTTAATATAGATTTATATTTCCCACTACATTCATTACCTAACAAATTTTTAGGTTTCATTTCATAACTTTCACTTGAACTAAATTATATTCTGAGTATTATATATCTTTTAACCCATTCATTTCCTTTTCTAAGGATCGTTATCATAAACACTCGGGAATCGCTATAATACACACTCGGAATATTACATTCACCCTTTCTTCTAAAAATTTCGTCCTCGAAATTTAATTAATTAATATTTATTCATTCCATCTATCAAAGTAGATTTTACGTTAATACTATATTCATTCCTTAGGTTCTATAACCACTTCTTCAACAAAGATCATTCTACAATTATTAACTTTTCTATTAAAAGTTTCACAAATTTCTTTGATAACTCATCCCCTTCTCATTTCAAAATCTCTTTTCTCACTTAATCAACACATTCATCATTCAGTGTTGCATTCTACGACTTACTTCTTTCTAAGGAATATTTTCCTTTTTCACTTCCATCTTGCAGAATAACAAGAATCTTCCACAATTGTTCAATAATTGGGAAGTAATTTGAATAACTCAGGAATTTTAAAAGATTCCAAATCATGCTGAGGGTCATAAGACCACGAACTATGTCCACAGTTGCAAGTAATCTTTCAACTTCAACTTTAACAGTCATAAGACTATAAGGACCCCCGTACTTAGGGTGTTAAGCCCTTCGTACGATGTATTGTGCACAAACATTTAAACGCTATGCATATGTCCATAGTTATAAGTAATCTTTCAACTTAAACTTTAACAGTCATAAGACTATAGGGACTCCTCGTACTTAGGGTGATCAGCCCTTCGTACAATGTATTGTGCACAAACATCTCAACGCCTCCGCGTAATCCCCTATAAAAGGGTTGTTCATCTCAGCTTTTCAACATCTGAATCCGCACCAAAACAATTTAGTTTGGCATAACCTCTCAAGAAACTCTTAATTTCATGAACATCTTTCAATATTTGTCTAGCTGAATCAAATAGCATAGACCCCTACAATAACTCGGACATTAACCGAAATATACATATACATACATACATATGTATTCTCATATCTTAAAGAAATCTCAAAAATCTTTTTATGACGTCATGATACCGCACTGTATTTACAGTCCGTTGAGGATTCCGTCATTTGGTGACTTTATCATACTACATCATACCATAGTGGGCTGACGATCCTTAGATCACATCCAACACTAGGTAATACTGCATTGATGACTCTATCGTTTTTATCATCTTTGCACCAGGTTACATGATGCATTAATGATATAAAATACATTTTGATATATTGCAAATCATTTTTGTCTAGCCGAAGTAATTAGCATAGACATACGAATAATAGTATTTGTTGTTAAAACTCATTGGTTCCATCATTTGATCCAATATTTTTCAAGAAAATAAAAGTGTAAACATCGGCACGAAGTCAATAAATTTCGAAAGTCTAGCATAGCTAGTAGATTTAGAATACCTATGCTTCCACCATCAACTCCACTTTCTATAATGATCCATTGCTTAATAGGTCTATCTATTCCTATCATCCTCAATACTCCATTCACACTTAATTATACCCTAGTTCATCAAACTTACCACACGTTATGAGTTCAGGAACTTGCCACAATCATATGAGTTTAAGAACTTATCCTAGTCAGACCATAGGCGTCCATTCGCTGAGGGGTTCAAAAACATACCATATAATTATGAGTCACGAACCTACCATAAGTATGAGTTTTAAGAACTCGCACTTAACCTTATAATATTCTCTAACTATACCCTACCTATCTGTTATACACATGAGAAAAGAATCACCTTCTCAACAGGCATATAGCAAATAGCGCGACACAAACATTCCAATGATTATCAATGTGATAAACTTAGTGCAAGCACAAAACCCTCGCCCATACAAAGATTTATACAACTCAGCCATCACAGGAGTCCTCAATTGAAATCCCACTTAACTCTATTTTGCTCTTAACTTGCTCTTTGCTCGATACGAATTTCTCGTATCACATCATCTATAACTCCTCATGAGTTATCTCGTACTATTTCATAGTACACCATCTTCATAGCATTAAGCTATAATCATTCAAACATTACAGACCATCTTTCTTTTATAACTTAAACAGATCACGTCGTGACCTTATTCTATAATCATCTCTCTTAAAATTCTTTTGTTAACTCGTGATCGTTTTGTTTTACGATCCTCATTTTTTCCCTTTTTTATCATTTCCGACATTATTCGTTATCTTGGCTATTGGAGTTAGGAAACTCCCATTTCTTATCTTTATATCTTCAAGATTCTTCTTTGAATCTTCTTGTTTATAAAACAATTCTTCCTTTAAGAATTTCTAACTTCATTTACATCGCTCAAAATTTCTTTCAAGTTCTAAACTCTCATCATACGTGTCCATTTCTACACTTGGTACACATCGAGTCTGTAATAGTTTCAATATGGTATGCTGAGTGGTTTCCCACAAACAACCAACAAACTAGGTTCCGAGTTGCTAGTTCATATATACCTCCGCTCCATGAAGGAATCGTTTAGCCCAGATACCATACATCAACTATTAAAGAGTACAATTGTACCACGCTTAGACATAACTCTCTATTCATAACTTCTTTATCATTCTCTTTTTATAGACATTGTCTATTTATTATCACCTTACATCCTTATTATTGGAGTTGGGTAACCCCACATTCATATTCTTTATAACTCTGCGAGATTCTTCTTTGAATCATTTCACGCAAGTTTTATCCCTTCTTTATACGTTTCTTACATTACTTCTTATTGTTCAAACTCTATTTGAGCTTATTCTTTCATTATCTTCACTTTTCTTCCCTAAGGTTATAGCCTAAGGTACTCCTACCTAAGGTTTATAACCTACAGCTTTGATACCAACTGTAACGACCCCAAAATCTATACAATTTAAATCCCGACTTCGGTCGTTAACCATACATTCAACCTCTAAATAATACATCATTATTCGATGTTAAACTTAATAAAATTGCGGAATATTTAAAACTTTTATACATTTCCTTCTTTCTTGCCCTGAATCGCAACCATTACATTACATCTCTTTGATTCAATCTTATATCATGAATCATTACAACAAAATGACTATACAAAGTCTTACATCATAACTAAATATCCATATACATTGGATAGCTCAGCTTACAATTCAACAACATGTTACGTTCAAAATATGAAATACATTTCTCATAAAACATAAGTAATCTTCGTGAATATAGATCTCTATAACTCACATAGCACGTATCTTTACCTTAAAATCTTGACCTGTAAAAGTGGTTATTTGCAAGAGTGAGCTCGACAGCCCAGCAAAGTCAAACAGTTTTCATGCATCACATAGCACATAATAACATGCTCGATATACATCTCATTAAAGTAACATGGCATACATGCTTTTAATTCACATAGCAAATATAAAGATTGAGTTCCTTACTCAATCATCATTACTTAGCCAAAACAATGCAGTCATATATTGACTTTAACATTTCATGATTTCAACATGCATAACATATCATGTAATTTAAAACAGTTCATCAAGTCCAAGTAAAAATAGGAACCGAAAGACTTGCCTTGATCGTTGTTTACCAATAATAGCTTAACAGCTTACAGTTATCTGCACTTCACGTGCCCTACACAATTATATAATCATACACATCAACTATTAGTCACATAATAACACATAGCAATTGTAATGTAAACTCTACTCCACATCTCATAATATTTCCTATTAATAAATACACAATGGTCAATTAGATTGTGTTAACTTTTCGACTTATGACTCACTATATTTCTTCTTAGTCAAACTTGAAGTTCAAGTGCTTAAGTCTTGCTAGAACTACTTATTGGTTTTATATTAAACCCATTCCATATCTTATAATATCTATTTCAATGGAATTGAAACACTTTTTAAGTTCATTAACACTTGGCACGGCGTTTCGACGTTCAATCGTCACACGCCCTATTTGCCTCTCTTGTGTATGCTTACTATGCTTCTATAACTTATCTAATACATTATTTATTAATGTTAAGAATCATTATATTTACTAAGATTCATGTTTTATAACTTAGGACATCATCTTTTATGGTCTGGAGCACTACACATTCATATGTGCATGCCCAACACCCTCCGATTGCCTCCGAAAACACAATAGTACTAAAGATGACCATTTTGACCTATCCTAATGACCTCCAGTTGAACAACTTAAAGAACAAAAGTTGTAGATCTACTCGTTCTCGTTCCGGATCATCTTGAATCACCTCAATCCGAGTTCGTATAAGGAAGTTATGGCCATTTTACTACAGAAGGTCAAAGCTGTCCAAGTCAGACTTCTGTCCCCGCGCTGGGGCGCAAGTACTAAGCCAACTAGTGGCACTGGGGTGCGAGATTGGCGCTGGGGCGCGAATTTCAGCGCTGGGGTGCCAACTTCTGGCGCTAGGGCGCGAATTTTGGCACCGGGGGCGCGATTTTTGGCGTTGGGGCTCAAATTTTGGCGCTGGGGCGCCGAAACTTGCAGAACCCAACCACGAAGAACAGAACAAAGCTACTATCTTTATTTTTAACAGCAATTAACCTCAATTAACATGTATAACCTAAGCCAATTACACATATACACATTACCCAACATGTATATACTAATTACCAACGACTAAACCATGATTCTAGAAATCTTAAATCATTGAAAGCATTATTTTAAAAACCAAACTCCATAACTGACGTTTATACACTGTCATACCAATTTGATTTTAATTATTTCAAACTACGATTCTATGTAGTTTATACCCAATTAACCATTCGCATTTCAATTTCACGATTTCACAATTAACATATACTAATTTTGATATTTCTACAAACCACGTTCATACGTGAATGTTTACTGTAAAACCAATTCTTCTTTCTTTGTGAATGCTAGCATACTTCTCATATATACATACATGTGCTAATATAACAATTACAGTTACAAATACACATAATATCATACATAATTATAAAAACATGATTTCCATACAATTTTTGTAAAACTTTATAACATACACAGTGATATTCAATAAAATTATACCGTAATATGTTTTAAGTTTTATATAACATACCTTCACTTGCTTTTAGAAAAACCATTCACTGAGAATCGCTACTCTGAACTAACTTTTGAAATCTCAGTCCTTTGTCAAATGCTCTCTCTAAAATTTCTCAGACTCTTTTCTTTCCTTAAACACATCCCTTTTTCCTTTCTTAGACTTAACCAAATACAATATACGTAACACAACATAAAACTAATGCAGACGTTTTTTTTAAAAAAAAATTGACATTATAATAATTGACCCTAATCAATTATCAGTTATAAAATTATTATATATATTATTTATATTTTATTTATTTAATTTATATTTAATAATCAAATTTAAAAATTCAAAAGCCATAAGGCTCCGTTTGGCAAAACTCTTTAAAATTAAAGACTTAATATATTTAAGCCTTGTTTGGCAAAATAAATTAAAACTACTTTAATTTATTTTAATAACCACTTATAATATAGTTATTTGTCACACTTCTAATTAATTAAGTTTTCATACTTAATTTAATTAATTCTAATAACAATTCATTGCATAATATAATAATTTATTTAATCATTATAAATTCTCTAACTTAATTATTAAATTAAATTAGATTACTATTTCAAAATAATTACTTTCCTTAACTCATTAATTATTTATTAAACAAATAAATAATCAAATCACATCAAATCAAATCAATTAAACAAATACTTATTCAACGATAAACACAACCATTAAATATTTATATAATTCAATAAATATTTAAATATTTTAATAAAAATCTGGATTGTTACAAGTTGAGCTCACCCTTTTACTTTCATTATTCTCTTCAAGAAATGAGAACATAGCCGGGACTGTCGGGGAACGGAGTGATGGTCCGAGATGGCTGTTTTAGTAATCCTCATTATGTAGTGTGATAATAAATGTAATGAGGATTGAATTTGAGTTTGGATATTGTCTATGAGACAATATTCGTGTAAAAACTCTCAGCTCTTGTTGTATAATTAAGTTTGTATTTGTATTCTGTACCATGTATTTGGCGACCCAATATGGGTGATGTATACCTATTTTGGCGACGTCACAGTTGGTATCAAAGCTTAGGGATATGATCTATGGCTTAGATGTGAGACAAGAACTAGGAGGGGAGAGACGGGGAATTCCTTCGCTAGTATGACCTACCTAAGTTTATTTGGTATTTAATTGGTTGGTCAGAGTATAGGGATAATATGTGACATGTCAATTAACCCTTGTTTTGTGGCAGCGTTTGAAAATGGCACCTGAAAATGTTGAGATCAACAATGAAGCACATGAGACCGTTGAGTCACCAACAATCAATACCCTAAATAATGTGCAGCAGGAAGATAATAATCCTCAGGTAAACAACAACACCGATCAAATGATGAACGATGGGATGTTCAGAGGCTTTATGCAATTTATGCAACATTAGGAGAGAGCGGCTCGTGTTCAAAATACAGGTGAAAACACTGGAAACTCACAGATGGTCACCGTTAAGCAATTCAAGGAGCTGGGACCATCATAATTTTGGGGAAAGCCAGAACCACTTAAGGTAGAGACGTGGATAAAGCAAATCACCAAGATATTCAAAGTCTTGGGATGCTCTGAGGAGCAAAAGGTTCCTTTTGCCACCTTCATGTTGAGAGGAGAGGCAGATTACTGGTGGGAATCAGTAAAGCATACTCAGCCTGCCGCACTCAAAATATCTTATGAGAAGGTCCAAGAGCTGTTCAATGACAAGTACTTTACCGAAAGTATTCGTCACATGAATGAGGTGGAGTTTATCAAGTTGGAGCAAAATAATATGACCGTGTGGCAGTACGAAGATAAGTTTGCTGAGTTGTCCCGGTTTGTGCCCCACTTGGTTGATAATGAGGAGAGAATGACGCGAATATTTCTAAGAGGTTTGAAACTCGAGATACATCAATACCTAATTTCTCACAAACTATGTTTGTATTCAGATGTTGTAAATATGGCTCAGTTATTGGAGTGCAATAATGAGTCAACCCAACCAAGAGAGAGCAGCCGACAAGTCGATAATACCAGTGGTAGCTGTCGTAGAAGCAGTGGCAACAAACGTGGAGGGAATCAACATGCCAGAAATTGTAACCACTCCGGTGGTAATCATGGCCAAGATAATAGAAGTGAAAATATCAAGAAGAGGAGATTCAATAATGATGGAAAGATGTCAGCACCAGCACCTGTTGTTAAGGAAGGAGAACGACCGTCATTCGTATGTTACAAATGCGGAGGGGAGGGACACATCAGTCCAAACTGTACGCAACAGTCCAAAGTATATTACAATTAAGGAAGAGAAGGTCACCTAGCCCGATTTTGTCATGCACCAAAGTCAAGTCCAGCTGGCATGGAGGCATCAAAGGCCGTCCCAGACAAGACAAAACAGGTAGTTCAAGGGAGAGCGTTTGTCGTAACCTCACAAAAATTGAGGAATCCGAACGAGGTGATCACGGATAAACTAATCATAAACTCTTGCGAAGCTACCTTATTTGATACCGGTTCTACCCATTCTTTTATTTCTCCTACTTGCGATCAATGTTTAAATTTGACTGCGGAGAAATTAGACTTTGACTTATCGGTTGAAACTCCGTTAGGAGAAACCTTTATTACATCCACTGTTTATAAGTCTTGTTTGATTCAAATTCGTAATCGCACGTTACCTGTCGATCTTATTTCCTTAAAAATACTTGCGTTTGATGTGATTTTAGGGAATGATTGGTTAACTACTCATAATGCAAAAATTGATTATTTTCATAAGGTTGTTAGCTTTCATATTCTTAACCAACCTATTATGAGAATTCAAGCAACTAAACCACTAAAGTCAATGTCATATCAAGCTATAAAGCTATTCGTTTATTAAAAAATGAATGTCAAGCTTTCTTAGCCCATGTCACAGATTTAAACAAAAATATATCAGATTTGAATGATATTTCCATTGTTAATAAATTTCCTGACGTATTCCCTAAAGAACTTCTTGGCCTACCCCAGAGCGTGAAATTAAATTTTGTATCGACCTTGAACCCAGTACAAAACCCATTTCTATAACCCTCAAATATTTCTTCAACTAAAATGAATATAACATGTGTCAAAGACGATGGCTCGAGCTGTAGAAGATTACGATCATACAATTCAATACCATCCTGAAAAAGTGAACGTGGTAGCAGATGCATTAAGTAGAAGATCATATACGGGTACGAGTGCAATATTGTCAACGCAAAGGCCCATTTTGTATGACTTGCAAAGGATGAAATAGTGATAAAGACTCCAGGGACCCACGTGATTATGACAAATATACAAGTAGAACCGACTTTAATCGATAAAGTTAAAGCTGCTCAAGACCTGGAGTTGATGTGTATGAAGAAGAAAGTGCAAGAAGGTGATATTTCGGAAGTAAGAATCGATGAAGAAGGAATACTACGAGTCAACTCCAGACTTTGTGTTCCAAACGACCATGTTTTAAAGTATAAGATCATGATGGAGGCGTACAACACACCGTTTGCAATCCATCATGGGAGTACCAAAATGTATTGTGATCATTGACATACATTTTGGTGGAGCAATATGAAGAGAAAGGTAGCAGAGTTTATCTCAAGGTGTCTAACTTATCAACGAGTTAAGGTGGAGCATCAAGTGCCAAAAGGTCCATTGCAACCACTTAAAATTCTAGAATGGAAGTGGGAGCACATTACAATGGATTTCATTACTGGTTTTCCCAAGGTTTCTCAAGGCATAAATGTGATTTGGGTCATTATTGATAGATTGACCAAGTCTGCTCATTTCTTACCTATACGAGAAATTTATTCACTTGAACGTCTTGCTCGTATGTACATAAATGAGATTGTAATACTGCATGACATGCCAGTAACCATAGTTTCTGATCGAGACCCAAGATTCACTTCACGATTTTGGGTTAGTTTGCAAAAAGCTATGGGCACGGAATTACGATTTAGTTCGGCATATCATCCTCAAACGGACGGGCAGTCGGAGAGGACTATTCAAACTCTTGAGGATTTATTAAGAGTCTGTGTCCTTGACTTCAAAGGAAGTTGGGACAAGTTCTTGCCATTAGTGGAATTTATCTACAACAACAGTTATCAAGCAAGTATTGGCATGGCTCCATTTAAGGCGTTGTATGGACGTAAGTGTCGTTCTCCAGTATGTTGAGACGAGGTGGGTGAAACAACGTTGTTAGGACTAGGGTTGGTACGTATGACTACAGAAAAGATTTAAATGAATCGATAACGTATAAAAACCTCACAAGATCAACAATATAGCTATGTTGATCTTCATCAGAAGGATGTGGAATTCAATGTTGGAGAATATGTGTTGTTACGTGTTGGTCCATGGAAAGGAGTTACAAGATTTGGAAAGAGAGGAAAGCTCAATCCTCGATTCATTGGGCCATTCGAAATCCTCGATCGAGTAGGAACTATGGCTTATAGACTAGCCTTACCGCCAAGTATGTCTCGTGTTCATAATATTTTTCACATATCTATGTTACATAAATATGTGGAAGACTCGAACCATATTATTAAATTAGAACCGGACGAGATAGTAGAAGATTTAACGTATAAAGAGATACCTGTTAAAATCTTGAATAAAAAGGAGCATATTCTACGCTCCAAGGTTATACCTCAAGTCAAAGTTTTGTGGAGAAACCACGATGTTTAGGAAATGACCTGGGAGTTAGAATCTAGAATGAAATCAACGTATCCTCACCTCTTCGACATACCAGGTATGTACCCTAATTTCGAGGACGAAATTTTATAGGAATGAGAGGTTGTAAGACCCCAACTTTCATAAATAAAGATTAATTTTTCTCGAAATATATTTTTGAATATTATGGTGTGGTTTTGATATAATGTTATAGTTGTGGGTAATATTTATAAATTTTGTAAAGTATGCAAGTTGTTATAAAATATTCGATTGGTCGGAAAATATTCGTTTTAAACAAAAAATATTCGTACGACAGCACAATCATTGGTGGACCCCATAACGAAATTATTTTCGGAGTTAAAAAATGACAGAAATATCTTTTTATAAAAATAATGACGAAAGTTTTACTGTTAATTGTTGAACTACCCGGTGGTAAAAGTACAGTAATACGCCTAGTTGCATAGTAGCACACGGTATTGATTATTGATGCTTACGTAAGAAGCCACTCAGTTTACTCAATTATTGCTACAGTAATTGTTGCATAGTATCTCATGTTATTTAATTCAATTATTGTCACAGTATCATCTGCATAATATTTTATATTATTAAATTAATAATTGAGACAACAAAGTTATTCTTATTATTATTATTTGCAATATTGACGATGTCCAGAAAGTTCTGTCGAGGAGAGATTTTGTCACCTAATTGCACGCCAATAGGGAAAAATCCTTATCGGAAAGCCCCCTCTTTCCTGGAAATGATCCGGTTGTTATATATTGTGAGTTATAATATTAATGATGAATAATTGTTGAAGTATTAACAATGTATTTATTGAAGATAAGTGAATTACAAAAGTTAGAGGGGAATAATGCAAACTTAGAAAACTTTAGGGGTACTAAAGTGTAATAAGTTAAATCAATCTGGACCATTGGTGGTGGTTTTAATAGTAAATCAATCTGGATCATTGGTGGTAGTTTCAATAGTAAATCAATCTGGACTGCCGATGGTGGTTTTAATAGTAAATCAATCTGGACTGTCGATGGTGGTTTTAATAGTAAATCAATCTGGACCGCCGGTGGTTGTTTTAATATTTAATCAATCTGGACCGTCGGTGGTGGTTTTAAAAGTAAATCAATCTGGACCGTTGCTGGTGGTTTTAAAAGTAAATTAATCTGGACCGTCGGTTGTGGTTTTAATAGTAATCAATCTGGACCGTCCGTTCTAATAGTAAATCAGTCTGAACCGTTCGTGAATTAGTTACTATTTAGTCATTTCTCCTATAAATAGAAGCTTAATTTTTCTTTCATTCTCACCAATTCACTAAGACTCACAAGAGAAACTATAGAGAGAGAAACTATAGAGAGCAAGAAAAAGAGTATTCCGCTACTTTACTATTGCATTATCTAGTCTTCTACTAAGGTAAGGAGTATTATTTCTTTCGTATTCATAAGGAATACTATTTTTTTCGTATTCATCCTTCAATATGTCGAAATAACCTGTCTACGCGGAATACGTATCGTATGACAAGTGAAAATCCATGTGCAGTTTCGTATGTTATTTCTTTTCATATTCTTAAATCTAAACTTACTATGGTAAGTATTGCTTCTATAATCTTTGAAATTAGTGGAATATCCTAGAGTTTTGCGCTTCATCCAGTAACGTTTTATTGGAATATTGATCTGAACTTTCTTATTAAATATCAATATTTTCACCGAAGTACTATTCACGGGGTACTATTCCCCGGTTACTATTCATTAAAATATTATTCACTCGGATATTCGGGGCACTTTTCATGCCGGGGTACTATTTACGAGTTACTATTCATGAGTTACTATTCACCCAGTTACTATTCACTCAAATATTATTCATTCGGGTATTCATGACACTTTTCATGCCAGGGTACTATTCCCGAAGTACTATTCACGGGGTACTATTCACCGAAAAATTTATTTCTTTTCTGTCCAAATTATTTTTGATACATGAATAATATTCTTGAGTTTTACTCCAGAAAGCAGTATTATGTTGACAATTTGGACATTATTGAATTCTGGAGAAATTAAATTATAAATCTTTAAAATTTATCATGTGCTTTATTTTAATTGAATTCTTATATTATTGTCATCATCATGCTTATATTGTGATAAAAGTCATCTTTGGCTTACGTGCATAGATGGACTGTTGATTGGTATGATTATGACCAGGGATCATTCAGTATAATCATGACTCGTAATGATACAAATGATGTGGTAAAAATCCTCATTGACCTGTAGTGCATTGATGGACAGTTGTTGGTATGATTATGACCAGGGATTATTCGGTATAATCATGACCATTGATGATTATATGAATATCCTTGGCCCGTAATGCAGGGATGATTCAATGATGTAGTTTATTTATTAAGCTGAGTCTCAGTGATAAAGTTGATGAAAATCTTTTTAATCATAGAAGATAGTAGATATCATGCTCTACTTGACTCTTCTAATGGATTGTTTATTCCGCTGTAGTTAAACTTGTTGTCTATTATATTCTATCAGTTTAACATTGTTGAAGGCTAACGATAACTTATTCTGCATTGTCTTAGTCATAATATTTCTTACTGAGCAAGTTGAGCTCACCCTTTTGCTTTCATTATTCTCTTCAAGAAATGAGAACATAGCCGGGACTAGTCGGGGAACGGAGTGATGGTCCGAGATGGTTGTTTTAGTAATCCTCACTATTTAGTGTGATAATAAATGTAATGAGGATTGAATTTGGGTTTGGATATTGTCCACAGACAATATTCATGTAAAAACTCTCAACTCTTATTGTATAATTAAGTTTGTATTTTAATTTTGTACCATGTATTTGGCGACCCAAGATGGGTGATGTATACATATTTTGGAGGCGTCACATTAATGGCACATTGTTCTGTAGGATGTTCCCCTGCACACAATTCGTAAACATAAGCAACCTGTTGTGTTTGTGCACCTGTCAGAGCATCCATCTTCTTAGACAAAGCTAAAATTTGTGCCGCTAATGCGGTTACCCCATCTACCTCTAACATCCCAGCTGCCTTATGCTTTGTCATTCTTGTTGTAGGCCACTGGTAATTGTTAGCCGCCATCGTCTCTATCAGATCGTACGCTTCCTTATAACTCTTAGCCATGAACACTCCACCCAAAGCTGCATCAATACTAGTCCTTTGATTACCACTCAACCCATTATAGAACGCGTTCATTTACAGCCATTTAGGTAGTCAGTGATGTGGGCATTTCCTGAATTGTTCCTTGTACCTCTCCCACGCTTCATACAAAGTCTCTCCATGCAGCTGCTCAAACATAGTGATCTCGTTCCTCATCTTCGCAGTCTTTGCTGGTGGGAAAAACTTGGCCAAGAACATCTGAGCAAGGTCATCCCATGTAGTAATCGACCCTGGTGGTAGAGAGTTTAACCAACTTTTCATCTTGCCCCGCAGTGTAAACAGAAACAAGCGAAGTCTGGCTGCATCATCCGACACCTTATTGTAACTAAAGGTGTCACAAATTTCTAGAAAGCTAACTAAGTGCTCATTTGGATCGTCGTTGGCTAATCCCCCAAACTGCACTGAGTTTTGAATCATTTGTATGGTCCCAGGCTTGATCTCAAAATTATTTACAGTAGTCGCCGGCTTGGTGATACTCTACTGAAGCTCAGTTACCCTGGGAGTAGCATAATCCCTCAGCGCTTTCTGATCTTCTGCAGCGATAGTTTCTTCCTTATCAAAGTTCTCCATGTTGTACTTAATCCACTTACTGAGCCTTTGAAACCGTTTCTCGATATCGTCCTCGAAAGGAAGCAAGTCTGGCTTCTTAGACCGAGTTTGCATACACTAAGTCAGAGAACCTGAAACAAGAAAGACCAAAACAAAATAGAAAAATTTGTTTAAGTAAAACTGAACTAATTAAACTGATATTGAAAATACTAAAATCACAACTAGTCCCCGGCAACGGAGCCAAAAACTTGTTGGGTAAAATCTCAAATACGCTCAACATGCAAGCGTACGTGGTCAACAAGTAATATAATGATAAATAAAGTATCGTTCCCACATAGACTAGTATAAAATTAAATCCAACAATTACCAGTTTTATGTTAACCCAATTTTATTAAACTATTCAAATTAATGATTGCAATTAATAAAAACTAAGAAACTAGAATCCAAATCAATCAACACATTAAGTAACTATAAATTTCAAGTAGATAATGGAGAATTAGGCTTACAACTTCACTTTAAGTTTCACTCTGATTATCACACCTTATTCCAGTTCAATTCATTATCTCAATTTAATAATCAAGAACTCTCAAGTAGA
Source organism: Panax notoginseng (assembly GCA_016801055.1). Taxonomy (NCBI): domain Eukaryota; kingdom Viridiplantae; phylum Streptophyta; class Magnoliopsida; order Apiales; family Araliaceae; genus Panax; species Panax notoginseng. The sequence goes on from CM029020.1 coordinate 152,452,101, forward strand.
ATTAGCCATCTCTTGATGCACTAACACCGTATTAACTTGAATCCACAATTTGATAGAATTAAGCCAAACACCCTAATTAACTAATTCACTATATCTCTATGTGAATTAAAATCAAATAAGGTTTAAATCCCAAGTTCTTTACGCGATTACATGCGATGTAAGGTATATCTCTATCCTAAACACTCATCAAGATTCCATTAAAACACATAATTCAAGAACACATGCTATAGTGATTAGGTCTAGATTCATACATCATCTCTCGAATCCATACAAATCCACACAGAATTGGTGATCAAGCAATTCATAAATTAAAGTGCAAATCACAATAGATAAACTAAATTAATAGTTTATTAAACTGAAATTAAGGCATAACAATCATTGTTCAGCAATAAAGATTCATTGCAAGCCTAATTAAGAATTTAGTTCATCATCAATGAATTAAAAACTGAAATAAGTAGAGAATTCATCATCCCAATTACAAAATTTGAATTAAAGAAATAGAATAGTTACAAAACCACCCTTCTTCATCTTTAATTATGTAATCTTTGTGATCTTGACCTCCCTTGCTATCCTCTAATGTTCTTCATTGAAAATTAGGGCTCAAAGTTGAATTGATTGATTCTCCGTGATTGATTTCTGTTATGTTCTTTTATCTCAGTATAAGTCATGTATAACACTTCTAACACAACGCCCAAAATAGTCCCAATCCATGCCAAATTCTTCCATCCATGCAGCTGCAGAGTTCTAATCAAAGTAGAAAGCTTTCTCTCTCCCCATACCCCGGCCCTGGTGGGGGGTTTTTGTACTGGTAAGGGCCCGCCCCTGCGGGGGGTGCTTCTATTTTTGCTCTTGTACCCTCGCCCCAACGGGGGTTTTCTTCACAAATATGCCTACCCCAACGGGGAGTGTTTCTGTAGTGCTGATTTCTAACCTTTTGCATTCCAAGTCTCGCCATAATGCTTCCATTATACCACTATGCCACGTAATGAAAATCCTAAACACAAAACAAGTAAAAATGAACATAAATAAACAGGATTAACATTGTTTAAGCCCAAATCAGAAGCCGATTTGTAGATATAAAACCCACTTATCAAGAGTCATTCAAGGATGTCTAGACACCGTAGATAGTTTACAAGCTGACTGCACAGCTGAAAAGTGTCCATAGTGGGAACCGGATCTAGATTCGCAAGCTGAATCTTGGACCTCGTGGCTCCTAGGCTCACCTGATAGATTAATATGTATAAAACTAGAAATAAAACTAGATTTAAATAAATCTAAACCATTCTAGCTACAACGGTTCCAGTTTAGTCACTTTTGAACCGGTTAAAAGTTAGAGATGGCTATATTTAGATAAATCTAGTCTATAGGCTAGAATATTAAAAATTTACATTGCAAAAGCAGTTAAAGCAAATATTAAAAAGCAGTATATATATATATATATATATATATATATATATATATATATATTTACATTCCATAGTCCTGCCTTGATTTTAAATTTGTGGCAGTTGATCATCTTTATATATATATATATATATATATATATATATATATATATGTGTGTGTGTGTGTGTGTGTGTGTGTGTGTGTGTGTAGTAAAAGGTCACGAAGTGAACTCCAAGCCAAACTGGAAATGTAAATATATATGATATATATTATAAGCGGTAAAAGGTCACAAAGTAAACTCCAGACCATACATTAAAAGTATATATATATATATATATATATATATATATATATATATATACACACACACACACACAAAAGCGGTAAAATACACGGATATTCGATCCAGGCTCAACTGTTCGAGTTTATTCTATATATAGAGTTATATATATATATATATATATAAAAGAAGGAAAAAGCCACAGTTCGACGATCTGGGCGTAACTATTTGGTGAGAATATCAATATATATATATATATATATATATATATATATATATATATATATATATATATATATATATATATATATATATCAATGCAATAGAAAGCTTAAAAATATGAAAAATCTTACAGTAAACTACAAAGAAGACTTTAGATCTCTTTTCGAGCTTGAAAACTCGGTTTCCACAGGTTAAATTTTGATATGTCGTAGAATACGAACTTACAAGTGTTTAGAAAGAAGAATCACAAAGTTTGGAGCACTCTAGAAGAGGTTAAGGACTGAAATGGACAGAGTTTTCTCTCTTTTCTTTTCTTTTTCAAATGAGCTGATGGTGGGGGAGTATTTATAAACCAAATTGGCTACAGGTCTACCTTCTACTGCCCGGGTTGCCCTGAGCTTTGCGGGTCCTGTTGTCTCGAAGTACATGTATTCGGACAATACGATGTCCGCTCAAACCTTCATAACTTTTAATCTGGGCATCCGATGGAGGCGTGCTATACCTTTTCAGAAAGGCGTTGGCGAGAGCTACACAATGACATGAGATTAGAAATTTTTTGAATCTGGGATGATGGGTCCATGACAAGATTTCCAAGTCTTCACAGTCTATCCGTTGAATTGTCTTGTGTAGTTTTCACTCGGGATTTAAGCTATGGTTCTTGTGGGACTTATTTTGAAGCAGTTTGAGTTGAAATGAGTTGAAATGATGTTGAGTTGGTAAAATGACTATTTTACCCCTCCCAGGGTTATCTCCAACTTTGATGCAGTTGTAGCAGTCTTTTCTCAGGGTTATCTCTGAGATTGGCCTGTTGTTAACTCTAACAGTCCTCAGGATTATCTCTGAGGTTGGTTTAACCTCCCAGGGTTGACTCCAGGCTTTGAACTTGATCTCTTGAGGTTATCTCCAGGGTTGGACTTGATGTCCCAGGGTTATCTCCGAGGCTAAAACTTTGATCTGTGACAACCCGAGAATTTAGATAATTATTAAAATCCTAAAATGATGGATTAAAGGTTATAAGATGAACCTAGACAGAAAATAAGTGTATGGAATTGACGTTTCTGTGAAGGAATTTTAAAGATTTCAAAATTTTTAAGAAGAACCTATATGGTTTCTTAATTGAATGAGAATAAAGAAATATGGGTTACAAAATTTCAAAACCCTAGAAATGAATTAATATGTACTTGAAGGAATATCGAGAATAAGGTATTACGATACCTGTAAATTCGGTGTGAACTGAATAGTCTAAGAAATGTTATATAAGTACATATGGAAATTTTATTAAGGAGATAAGATTTCACATGAAGAGATGTAGTGAGGTTAAACGAAGATGAGTATATGTATAGAAATATATATACTTAGTAAGGTGCTATATATATTTTAGCAAGAGGAATGATGAATTAAGTTATTGATATCAGGATCAAGATAAAACTATGTTAGCAATTAACATAGCTTGAACGTTGGCCTTGACTGACAAATAAGAATTTGAATAAATATAAAGTCGTTAATTTATACGATTAGCAATATGAAAGGAGTAATTTAAAACTCAAAATTTGAGTTAGAGATAGAATTTTGAAACATGGACTGCTCGGTTGCGTCCAGAACGTCAAGATTAATCAAAATGGGCAGTAAACACAAAGTGTGTAAAGGTTGACTTTTGTTCAAAGTCAACAGTTGACTTTTTATGGAGAAAAGTCAAAATCAGTGTGAGAAGTGAAAGATGTTATATGGATAATGATATAATATTTAATATTATACCAATGATGTAAAACTAAAATATGAGATGAGATCCAATATGTAGATATGAATATTGGTATCAAGGTAGTTAGTAAATTAAATTCATATTTGATTAAATGATTGAATATATTAAATTATATATTTAATATATAAATAGATTGTTTGAAAACAATTTATGGAGAGGAGGAGGAAATTAAATTTAAGTATACAATATGAATTGTATAACTTGAATAAGTTATTAAGTATGAGAATTAAATAACCTAAATGGTTATTGTTATTTAGTGGTTCTAGTATTAAATATATACTAGTGACCTAATCTAAGAGATTTGTGGAGCATGTCATAATTTATTTAATGATTATGTGAGTAAGTGAATACGAATATTATGTGATGACAAATAAAAGAAACTAGTGTAATCCTAATTATATATTAGGAATGAAGAATTAAATAACTTAAGGGTTATGGGATGAGAGAATTATGGTATATAAAATATATACTAATTTTAAGAGATTTATTTTATACATCTCGGTTAATTAATTTTATAACCTAATTAATGTAAGTTTAATTGGGTTAAGAAATTAAATGTACTTGGGTAAGAATTTATATTTAAATTGAGTATATAGAAACCCTAATGAAATGAGTAGGGTAAGATATAATTAAATGTAATGGACCATATTAATTTTTATGGCCCAAACATTTTAGCTAGGAAGTCCAAATATTTTATTTGGAAAAGCCAAAGGAATTAAGTGTTAAGCTCAAGCGAGCTAATTGTTAAGGAACATGTGGGAGAATAATAATATTATTATTATATTAAGTCAAGAGATATACTTTTATTATCTCAAGTTTATAAATTTTATGACTTAATTAAAGTAAGTTTAATTTGGTTATAAAATTTAGTGTACAAAGGTAATAACTTAAATTCTAAATGTTTGGAATGGATACCCTAATTAAATATTTAGGGTGGGATAGGATAAAAAGGATTGAACTATGTTAATTTTACATGGCCCAAGTAATTAATATAGAAGCCCAAAAGATTAATTATGGTGGCTCAAGTGTTGGCCCAATCAATAAATTTAAGAAGCCCAAAACTTGATCCAAGTATGGAAGGACATAATGGTCATTTGGTAAGTAAAATAAAAGCTATAAAAATCTAACCAATTTGGGCTAAAAGAAGGCCACATGGCCGGATAAGATAGAGAGAAAATGAGGGGGAATGGATGTAATCATGATACTTATCTACATCTAGCCCATGTGTCCTCATTTTATTTGGCCAACATTTTGGTTCATTCTTCCAAGCAAGCTTTGGTGTAATGATTATTATCTAGAGAGAGAATTAGTGGAGAAATATGGAGAAGTATTAGCCACATGGTCGGTGGTTTGGTGAAGAGAAGAGGAGTATGATATTAGATATTAATCATATATCCAAATCTAATAACAAGTTATCTTGTTTTCTTTCTCTTTCATCCCTTCCATTTAGCCAACATAAGAACCAACTAGAGAGAGAGAGAAAGAAGTGGTTCGGCAGCCATGGAGGAGGGGAAGGGAAGTTTTTGATAAGTCATCAAAACTCCATAGCCATCCATGGAAGAAGAAGAAGGAGAGCATGTGAACAAAAAGGTATAACCCCTTTTGTTTATATAATCTTTGATTATTGTAAATCAAACTTTGAATCTATGTTTCTAAACTCAAAAACCTTAGATCTATGTGTTTATGAGTGTTTAATGTTTAGATCCATCCATATTGGGTGTTGATTTAGTTGGAAATCAAAAATAAAGAAAAGTGATTTTTCTAGTTTTATAAGCTCTAAAATTTTTATGTACTTTGGATTTCCACCGTTTTTGATCTAAACCTTCTTTTTGCGATCCGTAAAAGAGAGGTGCTAGATATGTAAGTTAACTACTAAACCCAAGTGGTAGCACTCAAAAATGTTGAGTACACAAGTTGTAGTGACTGTTTTACCAAAAACAGTTTCATTGCTAAAAGTGAAAAATAGACTATTTTGGACAGTCAAAGAGTAGGGGCAGTTTGGTCATTTTTCGGACATCTAAAAATTCTGGAAACATTTGGGAGTATACTATGATAAGTTATCTAACATCTCCAAGTGGAATCACTGAAAAAGGAGTTGTAGATTTCCGTATGGAAAATGTTTAATAAAGCACGAAAAACTGCAAAAAGGCCATTTTGCTTCTGCCCAAAAATTTAAAATGGCAGTTTCGGCCACTTAATTTGTGAGAAAAATTCTGGCCTTTTGGGACATGAAAATATATGGTATCAAGTACCTTGTGTCCAAAAATGAGCTCATTCCGAGTTAAAATGAGCAAGTTATGACCATTTCAATTTCTGTGATTTTCCGACGAAAATGGCTATAACCGGAGTTCTATAACTCCGATGGCTACGAAATTTAAACTGGAGTGTCACGTTAAGACATATAAGATTGTGCCAAGAGATGAGAATTTCTGGAGTTAAGCACGAGGTAGCTAATTTCTTAAGGAATTAACTAAGAATGATTTTTAAAAAATACCAAAGGAAGTTGGAAAATTTTAGAAAAATACTTTTTGTGTATGAAATATGTGTATACATGTTTGTACAAAGGATAGAAAAATAATAAGTTGATTTGGTATTTTCGTGTACGGATATGGAATCCAGCTTGCTGGATTAGAAAATCTGATGAATCCAGCTTGCTGGATTGAAAAGAAGTTTACTGAATTGAAAATATGTTGAATCCAACTTGCTGGATTGCAATCTAGTTGCTGGATTTGTAATCCAGTTTGCTGGATTGCAGTTTGACTTGCTGGATTGGAAATTTGTTGAATCCAGGTTGCTGGATTCTGTATCCAGTCTGCTGGATTGGCAATTTGGTTGTTAAATTTAAAATCCAGGTTGTTGGATTAGTATTTGACTTATTAGAGTATAAAGAAGAACTTATAATGTATAAGATTAAGTGTTTAATCTTAATGAATATGATACAGTGATTGAAGAATTATCTAAGACTGATAATAATACCGATGTGTTAAGAAGTTATCTAATATTTGATTAAGTGTTAGATAATTGATTGATAAAGTAATTGTATTATTATACAAAGTAGAATATGTTGATTGAGAGACCGATCTTATTAATGATAGGTCTTACCAAAAGAAGTTAACTTAAACTGCGTAGCAGTAGTCAACGAATCAGGCAAGTTTCCTAACTCGAACTTGAGTTGTATGGTCAAAGCATGTTAGTGAATGATTATTGTTGATTATTCACGTCTACACTGATTATTGATTCGCACTTAGTGCATGTTGTATATGTTCATCAGGTATGAAAGGCTGATCACCTTCATTACCATAAGGTTCAGTTAAATTGTTTATGGTCATTGTTGACCTTCAAACATTATTGATTCAGTCATGAAATTATTGAAACTTGATTCATGTTATTTCACAATTATTATATTGTTGAAAACTTGAAAGCTTATTCATTCTTTTCAATCATGATATATCTTTATTGAATTTAAACTTGCTGGGCAAATTTGATGCTCACCATTGCTATATCATGATAAAATTTTCAGATTAAGATGAAAGCTCGAGTAAAGACAAAGGCAAAGTCAAAGTGCAAGATTAAATTACATTGCAGTTAGATCTATTAAATTTTCTGACGAAAATAGTATTGTAAATCTTCTAAGATATTGAAGGTATGTATTAAGTTAAGGTTGTAGACCTTGGGAATGATGTGAAAAAGTTTAATGTATAAACAATTTATGTTTATATCTTCCGCAATATTTGTAGAAATAGTATACCAGATTCGTGGTAAAAAGTACCGAGATTTGGGGATGCTACATGATCTCCCGGGTTTTCTCCGGGGTTGGAACTGGATCTCCTGGGCTTATCTTTGAGGTTGGAACTTGATCTCCCAGGGTTATCTCTGGGGTTGGAAATTAGATTTCTCGGGGTTATCTCTGGGGTTAGAACTGGATCTTTCGGGGCTATCTCCAGGATTAGAACTGGATCTCCCGGGGTTATCTCCGTGGTTGGAAACTAAATCTCCCGGGGTTATCTCCAGGGTTGAAACTTTGATCTCCCGGGGTTATCTCCGGGGTTGAACTGGATCTCCCAGGGTTATCTCCAGGATTAGAAACTAAATCTCCCGGGGTTATCTCCGGGTTGGAACTGGATTTCCTGGGGTTATCTCCGGGATTAGAACTGGATCTTTCGGGGTTATCTCCGGGATTGGAACTGATGTGACTTCCACAGTTTTGTCTATAAGAAGATTTTGCCCTCATGTATGGTTAGTAACAGGAATGCAAAATTTCGAGTGTCTACAAGCCTATACAATCATCCATGCATATCAATCAATATCATATAGAAATCTTATACGAGTCTAACATCTTCATCCAATACCATCCCTATACATAAAACATCAATAAGTCTCAGTTTATTAGCTTAAAACAATAATGTAGTCAAGCCATTATGATCAGAAGTCAACAAAATAAGTCAGACCAAATTGTAGGAAGGCGCGGCTGCGCCCTAGTTAGGCTTAGGGAGGACGCAGCTGCGCTGTCCCCTGGCCAGACCAAAGTTGAGCTTCTGCTTTCCTGGTTTCAGTCCACTTTTAGCATACCAAATTGTGAACACATAGCAATTATACAATTTCGCAGATCTTAGACTTTCTATGACAACCTGAATTTTTAGAAATTATTTAAATAAGAATTTAATAAATAAATTTTTTATTATAAGATGTTTTGAGTTTAAGTATGTGTATATATTTATTATATATTATGAAATATGTAATTTAGTGTGAAGGGAATTATATAGTAGTGTATTGGGAAAAAATGGTTTAATAGTTAATTAAACTATTGAGAAATTATGTAATTGTTATGAAAAGGAAATTAACTGAGTAATATTAGTTAATTTGATTAAGTTAAAATTATATTATGAGAGAGTATAATTTAATTATTTCTATGACGATGTAAATTATTATGAATTAAGTTTCATAAATAATGTGAGTGATTTACTTAATTAAAGTAGTGAATTAATGTGAATATATTTATTTTAATAAATGAGAGATTAATATATATATATATATATATATATATATATATATATATATATATATATATAAATGTAATATGTTAGTATAGTAAAATTGTGAGTTTCGTTAATAGTTAAAAATATTTATGGGATTGAATAAACATTTTAATTGGAATATTTATGGAATTGAATAAATATTCAATGAAGAAAATTATGGAAATATTCTAATTTAATTAAATAATTAAATTAGAAATGTAATGATTTGTTTAGTAAATTGTAATTGTTTTGGTTCAATGATTAAATAAAATGAAGTGTGACATTTGTGAACCATATGATAAGGGGATTATTAAAATAAATTAGTAAGATGTTGTTAGGGTTCTAGCCAAACATGGCCTAGAGACCCTTTGTATTTTGAACCGCCTTGTAACTGGCCAAGCCACGTTTAAGTTGAAGTTCAGTTCATGTTTATGATATATTCCTAGGGCTAAGAGTTAGAAAACAGAGAAGAAGAGAGGAAGAGAGAAATTGAGAGAGAAAGAGAAGAAATTCTCTATAAATTGAGAAGGTTTTGAGAATAAAAGAAGAAAGAAAAAGAAGATTCATAACATCTATTCTAGGTGTAAAGAAGAATCAAAGGTAATAATCTAGCTTTGAGTTCTTAGTTTTATATTTCTTGAGTATTCCTTGAAAAGTTGGATTTCTATGGTTAAATTGTTAAGGAACTAGGTTATATAACTTATTAAGTTTGTAGAACTCATTCTATGTTGTTCATAAACGATTTTGAGTAATGAAATCTATAAAATACAAAAAGAATATGTTTTTAATTGAAGAACTTGTGTTTTGTTGAACATATAAGTTTTTGTCAATTTTGAGACTAAAGTTGATGATGAATTCATGATGGAAACTTTAAATTGATGATGTATGTTGTAAGAACGTTTAAAAATGAAAAGAACGCAAGTTGAATGAATCAATTTGGTTAAGAAATGAATTCGTAGTGAATAAATTCGCTAAACATGTTAAAACATGAAAAATTAGTATGAACATGAGTTCTGGGTTAAGATTTGGATTAGTTAATATTTCTATAAATTATTAATTCTTTGGTATGTTATATTTCTATGCATTACGAATCCATGGAATCGAAAGCGGACTAATTTGGATGTGTATAGCTTGAGTTATGAAGACTAGAAAGAGAAAAATGTAAAAAATAGCAAGAACAGTAAACTACAAATTCTGGTTCTGCTAACGGGCGCAGCCGCACTGTGCCCTAAGTCTATTGGGGCGCAGCTGCACGTTCTCTTGGGTGCAGCTGCGCTGTTTCTAAGCTTATTTGGGTGCAGCTGCGCTCATGGTATGTCAAGAGTGACGGTATGCTTATTTAGGAGCAGCTGTGCTCATGGTATGTCAATAGTGACTATTTTGACCTCATGTAGTAAAACAACCATTAAGTTTTATACGAACTCCGATTGAGACGATTCAGAAAGATAACGAGTAGACCTATAACTTTTGTTCTTTAAGTTATTTGATTTGAGGTCGAGAACAGGGTAAAAATGGCCATATTTGGGACTGATGTGTATTCGGAGGCAATTGAAAGGCGTCAGGCATTCACGTACGCAAGTGTAGTGCTTCTGACGATAAAAGATGTTGATCTAAGTTATAAAACACGAATATTAGTAAATATAATGATGATTAAAATTAATAAATGAGGTATTAGATAAGTTGTATAAACATACTAAGCATACACAAGAGAGACAATTTGGACGTGTGACTAATGAACGTTGAAACACTGTGACAAGTGTTAATGAACTTAAAAAGTGTTTCAATTCAATTGAAGTGAACATTATAAGATATGGAATGGGGTTAATATAAAACCAATAAGGAGTGCTAGCAAAACTTAAACACTTGAATGAACTTCGGGTGTGACTTAAGAAGTAATATAGTGAGATATAAGTCAAAAGTTAACACAATCAAATTGAACATTATGTATTGATTAATAGGAAGGGTTATGGGATGGAGAGTAAAATTTATATTACAACTACTATGCGTTGCTATATGACTAATAGTTGATGTGCATTATTATATAATTATGTAGGGTACGTGAAGTGTAAATAGTTGTAAGCTATTAAAATATTATTAGTAAACAACGATCAAAGCAAGTCTTTCAGTTCATATTTGCTATGTGAACTTGATGATTAACTGTTTTAAATCTTTATCGCAAAGAGCATGATGTGTTATATATGTTGAAAGTATGAAATGTTAAAGTCAATTTATGACTACGTTGATTGAGTAAAGAGTGCTGATTGAGTAAAGAACTCAATCTTTATACTTGTTATGTGAGTTATAACATGTATGTTATATTAGTCTAATGATTATGAGATGTATGTTGAGCATATTATTATGTGCTACGTGATGCATGAAAACTATTAGATTTGTTGGACTGTCGAGCTCAACCTTGTAAATAACCACTTTTACAGGTCAAGGATTCAAGGTAACGCTATGTGCTACTTGAAAGACATGAATCAGATGTAAAGCATAAAGATTTATATACTTTGCTGAGATGTTATGATTTGAACCATGTTTAA
>CM029020.1:152463405-152521650 GCA_016801055.1 Panax notoginseng
TGTCTAGGTTTAGAAAATTCGTGGGTTAGGCCTGGAGTTATGCTTCTATTTATAGACTTAAACAACTTAGGTTTTTTTGGTCTTTTTCACCTACTTGCCTATCTAAATATATGATGTTTGCTAAACTTGTGCTGCTTAGGGAATGATACCAGCTCATGTGCAACCTTAAAACTTGTTATCATGACTTTCCTCCTACTTGTGAGCTAGTTAGGTTAGATTATTAGCTTAATTTTGCCTTAATCCTCAATAATCTTGATTAGGGTTTTTTTTTTATGATTATGGTTGCTTAATGATGTTTATTAGTACCTAATTGAAGTTTAGTAATCATGATTAGGTGTTAGGCTAACCTAATTAGGGTTTGGTCAAGCTAATTAGGGTTAGGATTTACAAATTAAGGTTAGGGTTTGTAATCTAGTGTTCCTAACTTAGATTTTTCACAAATCTTAACAAACACGACAAAGCGTTTTGTCAGTGTAAGCACGACAAAGCAACTTGTCAAAACAAATATATCAAAAAGTCCATTTTCGGAATAAATTTTTTAAGCATGAGGTGTCAAGCAAGTCAATTTTCGGACAAAAATTTATTTGACCTAATTTGTTAAACAAGGTATATATTAACACATAACACTTTTAGAACGGAGGGATTTTATTAATATAACTAAATTTACATATCCGAGTCTTATTAGGGTTTTGGGGTTTTACATTCACCCGCACTAATAAGAATTTCGTCCTCGAAATTACAGTACAGGTTAAGTAAACAGTTGGGGATAGTTCTCTTGCATTTTATCTTTGAGCTCCCATGTAGCCTCTTCAATGTTCTGATTTCTCCAAATCACTTTGACCGATGTTATTACTTTATTCCTCAGGATATGCTCTTTACGATCGACGATCTGCACAGGTTCTTCTACATAAGAAAGATATTTTTCGATTTGGATTGGCTCATAATTTATAACGTGTTTGTAATCAGGTTTGTATGGTCGTAATACGAACACATGAAACACATTATTAACATGGCTTAACTCAGGAGGTAGTGCTATTTCATAAGCAACTTCACCTATCCTCCTCAAAATTTCAAAAGGTCCAATGAATCTCGGACTCAATTTTCCTTTCTTGCCAAAACGTATCTTGTCCTTCGAAGGAGATACTTTCAAGAATACGTGGCTTCCTATGTTAAAGTTTCATTGTTGACGATGTGGATCAGCGTATTTCCTCTGTCGATCTTGTAATGCTTGTAATCGTTCACGTATAATTCTGATGGTTTCAGTAGTTTGTTGGATTATTTCAGGTCCTAGCATTTGCCTTTCCCCAACTTCATCTCAACATAAAGGTGTTCTACATTTCCTCCCATGTAAGGCTTCATAGGGTAGCATACCTATGCTAGCATGATAACTGTTGTTATAGGCAAATTCTACCAAAGGTAATTGATCTTCCCAACTTCCTTTGAAGTTGATGATACATGTTCTTAACATATCCTCTAATGTTTCAATGGTTCTTTTATTTTGCCCATCAGTTTGAGGGTGATAAGCTGTACTCAATCTTAATTGTGTTCCTAAGTGTTTCTTAAGGCTCTTCCAAAAAATTTGAAGTAAAACGTGGATCTCGATCTGATACTATAGAAACAGGTACTCCATGCCTAGAGATGATTTCATTAATGTACAGCTTGGCAAGTTGGTCTAAGTTATGGGTAACTTTAATATGTAAAAAGTGAGCTGATTTGGTTAAACGGTCAACTATTACCCAAATGGCATTGTGGCCCTTCTGTGTAGCTGGAAGGCCTACCACAAAGTCCACGCTTATATGTTCCCACTTCCACTCAGGAATTGGTAAGGGTTAAAATAAACCACTCGGCTTTTGACGTTCAGCCTTAACCCTTTGACACGTGAGACATTTGCTTACCTATTCAGCTATTTCTCTTTTCATATTCGACCACCAAAAGTGTCGACTTAAGTCCTTGTACATTTTAGTACTGCCAAGATGTATGGCAAATTTAGAATTATGAACTTCGTTTAAGATTTCATCTTTTAAGGTTTGTTTTAATGGAACCCAGATTCTATCTTCATATCTTATTATTCCATCCTTATCTATTTTAAATTTGTTATTCTTAATATGAGTTATATTAGACTTACATTTCTAACATTCTTCATCCTTTTCCTACATTTTTTTAATTTTATCAAGTAGAGACGAAACTCCCTTTATGATGAATAACTTTTGGGTAGAGGTAGTTGGACATCCCCACCTCAATTTCTAATTTTTTAAAATCTTTTATTAACCTATCATTGGTGGTTATTGCGTTCAACTTTTCTTGATTCTTTCTACTTAACGCATCAGCTACAACATTAGCTTTGCCGGGATAATATAAGATTTCACAATCAAAATCCATTATCAACTCTAACCATCTTCTCTGCCTTAAGTTTAGTTCCTTTTATGTAAAAATATATTTCAGACTTTTGTGATCTGTATATATCTCGTACTTTCCCCGTACAAGTAATGCCTCCAAATTTTTAGAGTAAAAACTACCGCGGCTAACTCTGGGTCATGAGTAGGATACCTCTTCTCATAATCTTTGAGTTGTCGTGATGCATAAGCAATCACTCTCCTATGTTGCATCAACACACACCCTAAACCTCTGTGTGACGCATCACTAAATACTATAAGGCCTCCTGTATCATCTGGTAAGGACAATACTGGAGCCATGCTCAGTCGCTTCTTCAACTCTTGGAAACTCTCTTCACATTTATCTGTCTAGACGTATTTCACTATCTTTCTAGTTAAATTGGTTAGTGGGATTGCTATTTTTGACAAATCTTTTATGAACCGTCGATAATAACCCGCTAAACCGAGAAAACTTCTTACTTCTGTTGGAGTTATTGGTTGTTCCCAATTCATAACCATTTCGATCTTAGTTGGATCTATTGATATTCCATTTTTGTCAATTGCATGACCTAAAAATTAAACTCTTTTTAACCAGAATCCACACTTAGAGAACGTTGCATAAAGACTTCCAAAACGACTCTCAAGTGTTCAACATGCTCTTCCCATGTTTTCTAGTATACCAGAATATCGTCGATAAACACTACAACAAATTTGTCTAAGCATGGTTTAAAACACTCGATTCATCAAGTCCATAAATACTACCAGTGCATTTGTTAACCCAAAAGACATTACAAGAAACTCATAATGTCCGTAGCGTGTCCTAAACGTTGTCTTCGGCACATCTTCCTTTCTTACCTTTAACTGATGATAACCTGTCCTAAGGTCAATCTTTAAAAAGTGTTCGGCCCCCTTTAATTGGTCAAACAAATCATCAATTCTTGGTAAAGGATATTTATTCTTAATAGTTAATTTATTTAATTCTCTATAGTCTATACATAACCTCATCGTTCCATCATTCTTCTTTACAAACAATACTGGTGCTCCCCAAGGTAAAACACTAGGTTGTATATACTTTTTATCTAAGAGTTCATGTAGTTGTATTAGTAACTCTTTTAGTTCTACAGGTGCCATTCTATATGGTGCCTTAGAAACTGGTGCCGTTCCCGGTGCAAGATCAATGACAAACTCAATTTCCTTATCTGGAGGTAAAACTAGTAAGTCATCTGGAAACACATCGGGAAAATTCTTAACTATAGGTATTTGAACTAGTTTTACTCCTTCCTGTCGAGTATCAACTATATAGGCCAAATATCCTGAACAACCTTTTCTAAGTAACCTTTTTGCCTGAGTTATGGACAGACATCGAGATTGCTTAGGTGAACAACCACCGTTGAACACTACCTTTGACTTTAACGCAGTCAAAAGGTTCATACGTTTTTGATGACAATCGATCATCGCATTATGGTTAACTAACCAATCCATTCCTCAGATTACATCAAATTCTCCTAACTGAATTGGAATAAGATCTACCAGAAAATAATGTCCCTTTATCTCCACACTACAGTCCCTATATATGGTCTTAACCGGTATCTTTTCATTGTTCATAATTTCTACACAGAATGGTTTGTGTGACGCCCCCAAAATTGGTCCATTCCACCCAACCCATTCTGGGTCCCCAAATACATGGTACAGAAAATAACTACAACTTTATTATTACAATTGTCATGCAAAATACGACAACACATATACTGTGAGTTTAAATACAAATATATACCAACTATGACTCTTATCCCAACCTTGGATAGCACGTCACAATGGCACCTTACATAAAGGTATAGTCAATAATAGTTTTAAAAATTAAAATCTTTGAAAAATGCTCAAGAAACCTTCATACATGGGAGGCCATGCATCTAAGTTATAATAGATATCATATGACTGGAGAATTATACTGAGTTAACCCAATAGACCCCAAAGAAAAATGAGAAGATTGCTATCATGTTCTTTCCAATAGTGAGTCTTCTCTTGACATATAATTATGTCTATTTTCTCCAATTAAGAATTATATTTCAACCAAACTCCAAGATTATATAGGTAGTGCTCGTAGATATACTCAGCAAGTGGATGTGCACAACCCTGCCTAATGATAACACGAGGTTGTATGTCATTAAACATCTTATATGATAGTGCAAAACACCCTTCCAAAGTTGGGTTCGCCTCACCCTATTTGATTCACCAAATATAACTATTAAATGACGTATAAAATACAACGCACTTTTCTAAAGTTCTCAATAAAATTATTTCCATACTGTTTAGGGAGAACCTCAACAGCTATAGACCACCGTTCTATTCCCTTGTTACTCCCGTTCGACCCAGCTACACTCTTGTTACCTGAAAGGAATTGTGAAGTAAAAGGATGAGCACAAATAGCCCAGTAAAGAATATCATGACTAGAGATAATTAAATTATCAATAGCCTCCGTCAATAATAAATCATAGATTTAGAACATATGGTAGATGATAAAACTTTTCAACCATAGTTGCAGCGGAACGAGCAATCCATTAGAAGAGTCACATAAACCATAAAGTCTATTATCTTCTCTATGTTAAAAGTCCACCAACAATGTTTTATCCCCGTAACATCAATAAACAGTTCTTGTCCACAATCATGTGAATAACTCATAATCATAATTATGGTTCTAAATTTCTCTTCGCATCCAGGACGAAAATAATTTTCATCATCTGTCTTTACCTGAAACATCAAAGATCATGGTTATACCAAATCACAGTTCCTGTTCATAATCATACTAATAAGTTCATCTTTGCACTATGGGCAAAAGATATTCATTAACAGTTCATCTTTGCACTACAGGCCAAAGATATTCAACAACAGGTCATCTTTGTACTACAAGCCAAAGATATCTTTCATCACAATATACGCATGAGGATTATGACACGGATATAAAGAATCAATCTCATGAGATAAAGGATAAATTTTAAAGACTTTAACAATTTAATTTATCCAGAATTTAATAATATCCAAATTGTCAATATGATACTGCTTTGTGGAGTAAATTCAAGAATAATATTATATCAAAAATGATTTGAACAAAAATAATATTTCAACGAATATTTAACGAAGATAATAACATTATTCATTATATTATAAACCCCATTTAATATTATTCATTATATAATAACATTAAATTAATTTATTAATATTATTAATCATTAAATAATATTTTGAATTAATGATTTCATAACACCTTAATTCAAATGTTATAAATCACTTAATAATCTCATAATCCAATATTATTAATATTACAACAATATTTTAATCATTTCTTAAACTTATAAATAATTTATTTTAATTGTTTACACTCTACTAATTAATGTATTTAATCATCCTAAAATGTCAAACTCATAAGATTTCATCACCAATAGCCAAAACTCTCATAAAAAATCTGCATATATCTTATATTGAATTCTGTAGCCATAAAATCCTATTTTCTAATTTTCTTACTTCACATAACATATTTAATTCATTTACTCATAACTAGTCCATTTTCATAAAAAATACCAGATCAGTCTCAGAAAATTTTCTATTCTGGGATTTAGCAGAATATAGTCCCATATTGAACATATATTTTTCTCGAAATTTTTGAAATTCATTTACTATTTTTCATATGGCCAAAACTGCCGAATATTTAGACATTTATCATAAACTGTACTTTTGTCCAAAAATTCTAAAATTTACAGAGTATACTGCGGTTGCATACATGTACTCTCCAATAAAAATTTAATAAATTTTTGAGTTAACCACAAAGAGTTATAAGGGTTTACTTTTAAAATAGTCTTTTCCCATAAAATTCATAACTCCTAATTTATACATCCAAAAATTGCCATTTTTGGACACAATCTAGAAAACTCATCAAATTATCATTTCAAATTTTTCCAGAATTTTTGAAGGTGTGAAAAAATTACGAAACTGAAAAACATAATAACTCTTACAATTCCATACTATCCCTTACCTCAAACGAGCAGTACTTCTGACTGGAATATCGTATATAACGCTGAAGGGAACTTGCACCATATAGCAACATTCAAGATATCTAAATACTCACAAAAATACGCTCGATAATATAGAGAGAGAAAATTTCAGTTTCTGGTGTGTTTTTTAATTCTAACCTAAGCACCCTATTTATAGAAAAATACTTAGAACACCAAAGCAGAAAATTTAATAAAATAATATTATTTATAAAAAAATTTCTACGCCCACTTTGAATTTAGATTCCAGCATTTCCCACATGCATGTGGGGTCCACCAAAATGAAAAATATGTTTTAAATATTTTTTGTAACAAAATTAATTCAGACCCAATATTTTGGAACATCAATAATTCATAATAAATAGCCCTTTTATCAGAAAAAATTCGAATCTTATGTCCTTTCCATAGGAAATTTATTCTCTACAACTTTGTAAGTTTAAGTTTTTCTAAATTCCAAGCAGAAATTGACTGAAATCCACATACAGATGATTTTACAAGATATAATCAAATTTCAGTCAAAAATCGGGTCCACTAACACACAAAACATGTGTTAAATATTTTTTGTAACAAAAATACTCTTCTTCCTCATTTATTCATATATCACACATTCATTGTAAAAATATCATCATTATTATATTATTGTAATATAATAATATATTTTACGAGAAAAGATAAAATATTAATTTTCAACAATTATCACTTTTCTAAATATTCCTCTATTTATATCCACATAAATAAATATTTTTCTTATCATATAAATCAATAATTAATTATTCACAAATAATATTACAGAATCACAATAATGATAACCAGGCCGTTCTTAGGAAAGAGGAGGCTTTCCACTAAGGATTTCTCCTTACTGGCGCGCAATTAGGTGACCAAACCTCTCCTTGACAGAATTTTCTAGACATTGCCAATAATGCTATATAATAATATTATTCAAAAATAACATGAATTATTGATATGATAATGGAAAATACTGTGCCGTGACAATTATTGAAACAACAATAATATAAAATATCAACGTAGTAATTATTAAATCAATAAAATAAAATATTTAACAATAATTACTGTAACTATTATTGAGTAGTGCATTCTTACGTAAGAATAAAAAATACTGTGCAATACCATGTGCTACTGTGCAACCACGCGTATTACTGTATTTTAAACCACCAGGTATTCCAACAGTGTTAACGTTAACAACTACGCCGTTATTTATAAAAACTCATACTTATCATTTTCTTCATCCGACAGTTATTCTGTTATGGGGCCCATAAATGGCTGCGCCATCGTACGAATATTCCTCGACAGCAAGAATATTCTACGACTAAACGAATATTCCCCGACAACAATGAATATTTTATAACCACTTGCGTATTTTGTAAACTTTACATATATCACCCTTAACTTTAACTTTTATCAATTTAACCATTTACTAAATAATAATTATAAAAAAATTGAATACTTTTATTTCATAAAATTCGGGGTCTTACAATCTCCTCTCCTTATGAAATTTCGTCCCCGAAATTTACGTACCTGGTATTTCAAAGAATTGAGAATACCTTGCTTTCCTTTTAGATTCCATCTTCCCTGCCATCATGATTTCTCCATTGCTTATCTCCTGTATTTCAGATATCATTCTAGAATACAGCTTCAAAATAAAGGTTAATTGACATATCACAATTTGTCAACTTAAGTAAGAAAATTCAGCTTAGGTAGGACACACTAGCAAAGGATATTACTCGTCGCTCCCCTCCTAGTTCTATTCTTCGATCTCCACCATAGATCATATCCCTAAACTCTGATACCAACTGTGACGCCCCCAAAATAGGTCTATTCCACCCAACCCATTCTGGGTCGCCAAATACATGGTACAGAAAATAACTATAACTTTATTATTACAATTGTCGTGTAAAATACGACAACACATATACTGTGAGTTTAAATACAAGTATATACCAACTATGACTCTTATCCCAATCTTGGATAGCACGTTACAATGGCACCTTACATAAAGGTAAAGTCAATAACTGTTTAAAAAATTAAAATATTTGGAAAATGCTCAAGAAAACCTTCGTACATGGGAGGTCATGCATCTAAGTTATAATAGATATCATATGACTGGAGAATTATCCTGGGTTGACCCAATAGACCCCAAAGAAAAATGAGAAGATTGCTATCATGTTCTTTCTAATGGTGAGTCTTCTCTTGACATATAATTATCTCTATTTTCTCCAATTGAGAATTATATTTCAACCAAACTCTAAGATTATATAGGTAGTGCTCGTAGATATACTCAGCAAGTGGATGTGCACAACCATGCCTTATGATAACACGAGGTTGTATGTTATTAGACATCTTGTATGATAGTGACAAAACACCCTTCTAAAGTTGAGTTCGCCTCACCCTATTTGATTCACCAAATATAACTATTAAATGACGTATAAAATACAACGCACTTTTCTAAAGTTCTCAATAAAATTATTTTCATACTGTTTAGAGAGAACCTCAATAGCTATAAACTAACGTTCTATTCCCTTATTACCCCCGCTCGACCCAGCTACACTCTTATTACCTGAAAGGAATTGTGAAGTAAAAGGGTGAGCACAAATAGCCCAGTAAAGAATATCATGACTAGAGATAATTAAATTATCAATAGCCTCCGTCAATAATAAATCAAAGATTTAGAACATATGGTAGATGATAAAACTTTTCGACCATAGTTGCAGCGGAACGAGCAATCCATTAGAAGAGTCAAATAGACCATAAAGTCTATTATCTTCTCCATGTTAAAAGTCCATCAACAATATTTTTTCCCCGTAACATCAATCAACAGTTCCTGTCCACAATCATGTGAGTAACTCACAATCATAATTATGGTTCTAAATTCCTCTTCGCATCCAGGACGAAAATAATTTTCATCATCTGTCTTTACCTGAAACATCAAAGATCATGGTTATACTAAATCACAGTTCCTGTTCATAATCATACTAATAAGTTCATCTTTGCACTATGGGCAAAAGATATTCATTAACAGTTTATCTTTGCACTACATGCCAAAGATATTCAACAACAGGTCATCTTTGCACTACAGACCAAAGATATTAAACAACATGTCATCTTTGCACTAAAGGCCAACGATATTCAACAATAGGTCATCTTTGCACTACAAGCCAAAGATATCTTTCATCACAATATAAGCATGAGGATCATGACACGGATATAAAGAATCAATCTCATGAGATAAAGGATAAATTTTAAAGACTTTAACAATTTAATTTATCAAGAATTTAATAATATCTAAATTGTCAATATGATACTACTTTGTGGAGTAAATTCAAGAATAATATTATATCAAAAATGATTTGAACAGAAAATAATATTTCAACGAATATTTAACGAAGATAATAACATTATTCATTATATTATAAACCCTATTTAATATTATTCATTATATTATTACATTAAATTTATTTATTAATATTATTAATCATCAAATAATATATTAAATCAATGATTTTATAACACCTTAATTCAAATGTTATAAATCACTTAATAATCTCATAATCTAATATTATTAATATTACAACAATATTTTAATAATTTCTTAAACTTATAAATAATTTATTTTAATTGTTTATACTTTACTAATTAATGCGTTTAATCATCCTAAAATGTCAAACTCATACGATTTTATCACCAATAGCCAAAACCCTCATAAAAAATCTGCATATACCTTATATAGGATTTTTAAGCCATAAAATCCTATTTTCTAATTTTTTTACTTCACATAAGATATTTAATTCCTTTACTCATAACTAGTCTATTTTTATGAAAAATACCAGATTAGTCCCAGAAAATTTTCTTTTATGGAATTTAGCAGAATATAGTCCCATATTGAATATATATTTTTCTCGAAATTTTTGAAATTCATTTACTATTTTTCATATGGCCAAAACTGTCGAATATTTAGACATTTATCATAAACTGTACTTTAGTCCAAAAATTCTGAAATTTACAGAGTATACTGCTGTTATATACATGTACTCTCAATAAAAATTTCATAAATTTTGGAGTTAACCACAAAGAGTTATAAGGGTTTACTTTTAAAATAGTCTTTTCCCATAAAATTCATAACTTCTAATCTATACATCCAAAAATCGCTATTTTTGGACACAATCTAGAAAACTCATCAAATTATCATTTTAAATTTTTCTAGAATTTTTGAAGGTTTGAAAAAATTACAAAACTGAAAAATATAATAACTCTTACAATCTCTTACCTCAAAAGAGCAGTACTTCTGACTAAAATATCGGATATAACGCTGAAGGGAACTTGCACCATATAGCAACACTCAAGATATCTAAATACTCATAAAATAGGCTCAATAATATAGAGAAAGAAAACTTCAGTTTCTGATGTGTTTTTCAATTCTAACCTAAGCACCCTATTTATAGAAAAATGCTTAGAACACCAAAGTAGAAAATTTAATAAAATAATATTATTTAGAAAAAAATTTCTACGCCCACTTTAAATTTAAATTCTAGCATTTCCCACACGTAAGTGGGGTCCACCAAAATGAAAAACATGTTTTAAACATTTTTTGTAACAAAATCAATTCAGACCCAATATTTTAGAACTTTAATAATTCATAATAAATAGCCCTTTTATCAAAAAAATTTGAATCTTATGTCCTTACTATAGGAAATTTAATTCTCTACAACTTTGTAAGTTTAACTTTTTTCAAATTCCAAGCAAAAATTGACCGAAATCCACATACGGACGATTTAACAGGATATAATCAAATTTCAGTCAAAAATTGGGTCCATTAACACACAAAACATATGTTAAATATTTTTTGTAACAAAAATACTCTTCCTCCTCATTTATTCATATATCACACATTCATTGTAAAAATATTATCATTATTATATTATTGTAATATTATAATATATTTTATCAGAAAAGATAAAATATCAATTTTCAATAATTATCACTTTTCTAAAAATTTTTCCATTTTTATCCACATAAATTAATATTTTTCTTATCATATAAATCAATAATTAATTATTCACAAATAATATTACAGAATCACAATAATGACAACCAGGTCGTTCCCAGAAAAGAGGAGGCTTTTCACTAAGGATTTCTCCTTACTAGCACGCAATTAGGTGACCAAACTTCTCCTTGACAGAACTTTTTAGACATTGCTAATAATGCTATCTAATAATATTATCCAAATAATATGAATTATTGATCTGATAATGGAAAATACTGTGCCGTGACAATTATTGAAACAACAATAATATAAAATATCAACGTAGTAATTATTAAATCAATAAAATAAAATATTGAACAGTAATTACTGTAACAATTATTGAGTAGTGCCTTCTTACGTAAGCATAAAAAACACTGTGCAATACCGTGTGCTACTATGCAACCACGCGTATTGCTGTATTTTAACCACCAGGTATTCTAACAGTGTTAACGGTAACAACTACGCCGTTATTTATAAAAACTCATACTTATTATTTTCTTCATCTGACAGTTATTCGGTTATAGGGCCCACAAATGACTGCGCCATCGTACGAATATTCCTCGACAGCAAGAATATTCTACGACTAAACGAATATTCCCCGACAACAATGAATATTTTATAACCACTTGCGTATTTTGTAAACTTTACGTATATCACCCTTAACTTTAACTTTTATCAATTTAACCATTTACTAAATAATAATTATAAAAAAATTGAATACTTTTATTTCATAAAATTCGGGGTCTTACAGTTTGCCTAAATTTTCAAATGGTATATTTAGGTTTTTAGAAAAATTATTAGACACAAAGGAACAAGTAGCACCAGAATCAAATAACACATATGCATTTAAAGTGTTGATAGGGATGATACCTGTCACCACGTCCTGTGAAGCAACAACAACCCGCACGACATATTAAATGTTCTTGCAGTTGGTCGATTCTAAGCTGCAGTCCTCCAACTACAGCTTCTGTTAACTGATTATTGTTATTCTCAGGTACTCTATTTCCCTTTCCTTTCTGGATCTTGGGTTTGGGACAATTTCTTGCAAAATATTTCGACGAACCACAATTGAAACATTTATTTTTATTGGGGAGAGGACACTGTAGAGAAAGGTGTC
Organism: Panax notoginseng; assembly: GCA_016801055.1. NCBI lineage: Eukaryota > Viridiplantae > Streptophyta > Magnoliopsida > Apiales > Araliaceae > Panax > Panax notoginseng. Next base: position 152,475,976 of record CM029020.1, read on the forward strand.
CCATTTGTCCACAATTGTAACATTTATTTATACTTTTAAAACATACCCCTTTATGTTTTCCTCCACAGGTAGGACAAGGTTGAAAGTTATTATTACTAAAGTTATTGTTATTATTACCTACCTTCTTTCCCGGGTTATTAGAAAAAGTATTATCCCATTTTCGTTTATTATTAAACCCGCCCGAACTGGGTTCGGTCTTAGGTTTTCCCTTCTCATTTTGACTTTTCTTTTCCTGATGAAATTTAATGAGATTCTCGTTTTCACTCTTAGCTATGGAAGCTTTCTCGAGTATTTTGAAAAAAGTCTTTAGTTGGAAAATGGATAACTTACTTCGTATCTGAGGTTTCAAACCTTCTTGATACCTCCGAGTCTTTCTAAGTTCAGTATTGACTTGGTGAGGAGCAAACCTGGATAGTTCGTTAAACTTGGCCGTATATTGAGATACGATCAGGTCTCCTTGTTTCAGTTATAGGAATCGTACCTCCATACGATCCTTCAGGGATTGGGAAAAATAGTTTTTAAAGAACAACGCTTTGAATCTATCCCATGACACAATTTTTGTTTCTATCCGTCCTTTAGTTGATTCCCACCAGTAATTTGCCTCACCTTTCAAGAAAAAGGTTGCAAAAGTGGTCTTTTGATTATTATTGACATTGGTTACTAAGATTTTTTTTTTATTTCAGTAATCCAGATTTGTGCATTGACAGGTTCAGATGTACCTTTGAACTTGGGTGAACCAACTAATTTAAAATCTTTAAAGGAAGTGTTTTGGGTTGTGGGTCTATTCATAGCACCTAACAAAAGTTCTACTAAATTTTGGGTAGGATTTTCATCATTATCTATCTCTCGTTGGGGTCTTCTGGTTGGTGGCATGTGTTGGGTAAAATCTAATTACGCACAACATGCAAGTAAACGTGGTCAACAAGTAATAAAGTGATAAGTTGAGTATCGTTTCCATAGAGAATTATTTAACAAAAATCACCAAGTACTAACCCGTAACCAACCCAATCTTATTTAAACGAATGAATTTCAATTTATATAAATTAAACTACTCTTAAATTCCACTAGTTAAATTAAGATAACGGAGATTTAAGATTACAACTTTACTTATTGCTTCATTTAAGTTAACACACTTCTCATCAATTATTCTCTATCCTGAATTGTTAATCAAGAACACTAAAGCAGATAAAACCACCTCTCGATGCATAATACCCATATTAACGTCAATCCACAATTAAGATAGAAATCCGTTAAACACCTTAATCAACTAACCCACTATATCTCTATGTGAATTACAATTGAAGAAGGTTTAAGAATAAGTTCTCTATCAGATTACATGCGGTGTCAAGCATATCTCTACCTTAACACTCATCAAGTTTAAGCTAGTCACAAAATCCTGAACACATGCTATCATGATAAGATCTAAATCAATACTTCATCTCTCGAGTTCATATAGATTATCACGGTAATTGATGGCCAATCAATTAAACAATTAAGTCCAAATCATAATAGACAATCCTCACAATAGAACATAATAATTGATAGCGAAGCATATTAAAATAAACTACACAATAAGATCCATTGTAATCTCAAATAAAGAATTAGTTCATGATTATTGAATTAAAACTAAGAATCCACAATTGAATAATCATTAAAAGACAAAGATAGAAGAAGATAAGAAGATAGAATCTATTGTCTGTAGATTTGAAGCTCCCTCCTTGCTCCTACTTTGAATCTTCAATGGTCTCCAAGTTGCTTCAATATCCAAAACTCATTAGAATTAGGATTTTGATCTAATTTACTCTAATCTAATCTAATGGAAATCCTTCAAAACTAATCTCTACCACCTCTTTTATGCCTCTCATCATGTATTTATAGTTCTAATGGACACCCAAACAAGTTAGGCAACTAAGAATCCTATTATAGCTCAAATTAGACATTAAATAACCCAATTCAACTGTCTTCCCGCCGCCTAGCGCGCCCCGCGCCGTCCCCAAGTCATTCTGGGCGCTGACCGTGCTGCAGTGGATGACTTTCTGATGGACTAGCGTGCCCCGCTCTATGCATAGTTCATTTATAGCGCGGTCCGCGCTACGCTATTTTCTATTGCGATATTCTTTGGTAAAACAGGTATAACTTTTGATCCGCTTGGAGTTACGGGGCTTGCGACCTATCAAATCGAAGATATCGACGAGATCTACAACTTTCATTCTTTAACAATTGACAGATTCGGGCTAGAACAAGGTGGAAAACGAGCTTGAAGTATATGTTGTATAAATGGCAAGCATGACAACTCTTAGCTTTGATCTTTGTTTCTAAAAAGGCCATAACTCTTGCATTCGAACTCCGATTGGGATGATTCAAGATGTTCCGAAAAGCTAAGAAGTAGATCTACAATAAAATCTAAGTTTCAAGCTAAGAACATATATCCCACTTGGTGTTAAAAGTCCTTCAATATTCCCTTCTTGCATTTGTTTGCGTATTTTGGTTCAAAAGATGTCCGAATTGCTTTCCCTTGCTTCTTCATGCCAATGTTATGTCATAGTCTACAAAATAACATAAAATGTATAAAAAGTAACTAAGACACGTGAATAGAAGCAACTAATTCAAGTAAAAGATACTGAATAAGTAGGTATAAAACCTACTTATCAGCATGATTCTATATAAAACAACAACAAAAATCCACATAAGAATTTGAATAATACAAACATATCTTTTATTTATATATCACAAGATTCATACAAAATAACTTAGTAGTTAACACATACTACTAGCTATATAACAACTTTAAATGCTCCTTTATTCATACTATTATAGAGCATTTATACTTCTATACTACCCTCTAGAACTCATTAACATCATCGAAAGAATCCTGGATCATGTGGCATACCACAGATCGATCTATCAGATAGGCAATTTTCTTCTCCTCCATCGGATATCGAACTACTCGACGTTGTAAATAATTGAAAACATCTCGAGTACCCAGAGATGATTTGAGAAGCCTTGACTGTATTTTCTTCCTACCCCTTTGTGTATGATGCAGTTATACTTTTAGTCGATTATTGGTTCCCCTTTCATGCTCTAACATCCCTTCAGCTAGGTGTGCCCCAAACTTCATTTTATTATTCTAATATTCAGAAGTCTTCATTAGTGATGTCATTGCTTCATCATGTTCACCAATTCTCATTAATTTCCCTGCTACTGGATCTTCCTCTTCCTCAGCATCTAGCAGTTGATGATGATGAAGTAATTCTTCATCCTCTGCATTAGTAGCTATAAATGACTTAATTTGTGGTGGATTATTTACTATCACCATTTCTTCAGCACTGGAGTTGACCATCTATAAAATAAAAACTCCTTTAATACTGGTATGGAAATTTACACAATTATAATATTTTTAATGTTATTTTTATGTGTAATATTTTTTACGGACTCAAAAACTATATACTAAGATTTCTCTTCCTTATATCGATAGCCTTAACAGCTTTGATACCATTAATTGTAACGCCCCCATATCTATACTCTCACGGTATCCGATATGGTGCTTACTATGAGTTAACGCATATAACGCATTCAAATCTATACGCCCATGGTATCTTATTATATGCTTATATCTAATTGAGTGACTATACGATTATAACCATATGCAATTCCCATAGATCCAAGATTCACAGTATCCCATAACAGATAACAATTCTCAGAGAACTATTGCTGTGTTTGGATACCCTCACTTGAATGTATGAACTATATATGTGAATAGTATCTATCTATCTATCTATCCAAAATTTGATCAGAGTACCAGTAATAACATGAACAGTCCATATTACCAATACCCTCACTCAGATGTATAGTCTATATCATGCGAATTTACACTATCGTATCGATAGCACCTATTTATCCAAAGTCCAGAGTATCAACAATAACATGAACAATCCATGTTGCCAATACCCTCACTCAGATAAATAGTTCCCAATAGTCTCAACTAAATTGGAAATTCTAATTACATCTATATATGTAAAGAAAACACAGTTACGGAAATAAAAGATGTTATATATATATATATATATATATATATATATATATATATATATATATATATATATATATATATCAAAATGGTTCGATTACACGATTCTTCATACAGAATTTATTATTACAAAGTATTACATTCAAGTAGACAGTAAATAAACTAATCTAAACAGGGACGCTTCCCTTTATTAACTCCAGAAGTGCCAGGGTTACCATCTAATATTGCAAAGGGAATAATTTGCAAGGGTGAGCTATGACATGCTCATCACGTTCTATATTTATAATAATATATAATTTGAAGAAGTATAACAATTCAATATTTAACTGATAGTTGTTACCATTTTTGGAATTTCTTTTTCAACCATTTCTAGACTTTTTATTTCTATCAGTCACACAGAGTTAGAAACTTTGTTTAGATATGAGATAGGGGATCATCGTATTCAATATCCTAGGAGTATGCATCTCATCCTACTAGTGCTCACATGCACCCAACGTCAATATATTTATTAACCAAACATCGATCCCTTTACGGGATACATAACTTCAGTATACGATGTCTTACCAAAATAATTTGGTTTGACACAACAGTTTATGATCAATAAATAATATCATATGAATAAACAATTCATTTCTTAGTTATGCTGAAGCTATAATAATAACATTACAATAAGTGGTAATTCAAGTTTAGGTTTGGTATATCATATTAAAAGCAATACAAGATAGGAATCTTGTTCAACAAATACATAGGGTTCGAGAAATTTTCATAAATAGTAATTCGGGTTTAGTAAAATTGCGAAAGTAAATTGGGTTAGGGAACTTGCTTGAGCGAAGATAAGTCAAGCAATGCTAGTTGATTTGTTAATAAACAACTAAGAGGTTCATTCATATAAATCTACCACATTAGTATTGATAACAATACTCAAATACAAATTTTACATATGTTCGGGTTAAGTTTGATATGGTTTCGGTGTCCAAAAACTTATCGAGTATTAATTAAGTTGATAAATCGACTAAATTTTATTTATAAGCTTTATTATATTTTTAGATAATTTAAATATCCATTATAATAATTTCTATAAGCTTATAATAATTTTTAAGTATTTATTTATCCCTTAAATGATTTTTAAATCATTTATTTCTATTTCTAAATAATTAATATTTACTTAGAATTTTATAAAAACTTTGTTTACTATTTTTAAATATTTTATAATCATTTATTATGATTTTTACATCATTAATATTATTTTTCAATAATTATTTATTATTTATAAGTAATTATTCTAATTACTTTATTATTAACTTAATTATTAATAATATCCAAATAAAATAAAATATTTATTGAATTTATGTAAAAATATTAAAAGTTAATTATAATAACTTAAAATAATTTTTAAAACTGTTTTTATATTTATTTATTAATTATTTCTAATTTTTTATTAAATAATTTCTTAGAAAATAATTACTATCTGTCGCTAAAGCCCTATAGTGACAGGAAGTGTCGCTATAGGTGTTCTTGAGTTTTTGGGTTTCAGTCGGTCGTGGCCTAAGGACCATTTTGACCTTAATCTATTTTGCTACTGTTAATGATTCTGTGTTTGGACAAATATGGATGTTATAGTACTCATACAATAGTACAACATTAAGCTAAATTCATGTTTTAACCTACATATAACAAGAAGTTATAGAGGCTCAAAGTTACTGTCAGAGCTATTCTTGAGTTTCTAGGTAACCCAGAACAGTGGTAATGGTCGGTCAATGGTTTTGTAGCTTCTATATCTTTTAATCTGTGTAATAGATTTGTGTTTTGTTTATTGTAATATGTAATATATATGTCAAGGTACATATATGTAACACTGAGTTGGACAAAGTATGATTCTATGGTCTCGATCTATGCTGGTCAAAGTATAGCAAAAGGTTATTCTTCATGTTCATCAATTTTTTGGGTAACCAAGAAAACTTGGTCATGCTCGGTCAACTACTTTTGACCATTAATTCTGGCAATCCTATGATTTGTTTAAGCAATTGAATGTCATAGATATGTAATATGTATGTCACAACAGAAAGCGATTAAAAGGCTGGTCAAAGTAGTCGGTTCAACCTGTTCTTGAGTTTTCTGGGTAACCCAGAAAACAGAACTTCGTGATCGGCCAACTGATAAGTAGGTTTTATACCTACTTATTGGATATCAATTCACGAGAATTATGCTCATCTCAAGTAAATTTTAGTATATTTTTATGCATTTTATATTTGTTTAGTATTTTTTGTAGTTGAGCTCCTAAAGCGAAGAAAGAAGTGGATTGGCATGGTGACACGAGTTGACAAGGACTACAGATGATGGACATGAGTAGATGATGAATTAAAGCAGTGATGAACGTTATGCAGAAAGGCAGTATGAAGGACAAACAACAGAACAACAAGCAGCAGCAGCAGAACATTAGAGTGCAGCGGACAGAAGCAGTGCGGCCGCGCTGCTAGACAAGTCAATTCTCGCGCACCCGCGCTATCTGCCTGCAGAAGTTAACAAGAAGGCACATCGTGCGCCCGCGCTGGAGACTCGGCAGACATTTACATCGCACCCTCGCGCCCGTTTTGTACTGTTATCACGCGCGGCCGCGCGAGTTATCTGATGTTGTTTGTTGACTTAATTTTTAAATTTGAAATTTGAGCACTTGGTCTTATCTAAACTATTCTAGTTTGCACTAGACGTGGAGAGTTGTTGATTTTTATTAGTTATCATCTAAGCAATTAGGCTTCTTACATTTTTTAGCTATTCTAGAGCAAGTTTGGAGTTCTGATAAGCAGAATTGCTTTTCTCTTATTCTAGATTATGAAACAAAGTGTAGTATCATTGTTTGGAGATTAGGGGTGATTTGGAACAGCATTGGAACAAAATCTGCAATTGGGTTTAATCAATTCTCTTTTCTTTTTCAATTGTGCTATTTAATTTCCATGTGTTATTACAATCCCATAATGGTTTTCGGTTCAGAAATGAACTAAACTACATTATGTGATTCTAACGGATTTTGTTATGTAGTCTATAATTAATTTCCTAATTGTTTGATTGTATGCTTATCATCGGATTCTATATTGTGATTGAGTGTATTGATTGAATGTTTGATCACCATTCACCTTGTATACTTATATGGAATTGAAAAATGAAATATGAGTATGGTTATAATCATAATAGCATGCATTTATGAGGCTGAGATGTTTAGCTTTATACTTCTTGAATTAGATAGAAATATATTGTTTCACCGTGTGTAGTAATATAGAAGCATGTGCATTAATTCATTATTGCTGCAATTTCACATAGAAATATAGTGATTTTGGTAATATTGTCGATTACATGATTCCTATCAAGTGATGATGTTATGTAAATAGGCCATAATTCATTGAAAAATGATTATGTCTACTTTTGTGCTCTTGGCTAATTTTCCATGATGATTATATAAGCTTACATGATGGTAATATTTAGATGAAGTATGAAATGAAGTTAGAATCCCATTCTTTCCAAATTTGATTCATTATCATAGTATTATTCTTTTAGTCATTATTTAAGTTTAGATTAATTCAAAAATGTGAGAATTCATTTATGCATATGAAAATAGTGATACGATTGATGTATGATAATTTAATATTTAAAACCTTTCTCCGTGGATCGATACTTTTCTTACTATATACTACTTGTTGACCCATGTATGCTTGTATGAGTTAGAGTCCTTTATTAAGACTAAAAAGGAAGCAACAAGTTTTTGGCGCCGTAGCCGGGGATCGGCGTTCAATTTTATTATTATCATCAATTTTAAGCTAAATTTGTATGACTTAGACAAATCTAATCTTATCTTATTTCTATTTTTGTTTTTGTTTGTGTTTCAGGTACTTGTATATATTTTATGCACACGCGATCATTCAATTCCTAGTTAACACCTTTACAGGACAACATCAACGGCAGAGGTTGGAAATCAAGAGCGCGTAGAAATATACAAGCAGAGTTAGAGACCACGACATCTAATATGGCAACAGCAGAACAAAGAGAAGAGCAAAGAGAAGAGCACAGAGCATTGCGTGATTATTCGATGCCGAACATCAATGGATTACAGTCAAGTATAGTCAGGCCAGCTATAGCAGCCAACACTTTTGAGATAAAGCCAGACACTATTCAAATGGTGTAGAATTCGGTACAGTTTGGGGGTGCTGCTATAGACGATCCAAATGAGCACCTGTTGAGTTTCATTGAAATATGTGATGTAATAACCCGATATTTTATATATAATTAAATCAGAAATTTTGCATATAAATTTATTTATTTATTTATTATTAAAATAAATGTGGGAAATATGTGCCAGGTAATGTGTATGCATTTATGTGATAAATATAAAATTTATTTATTACATGAATAATTTTATTTTAGAATTATTGATCATTATAAATTATATTCATATAATAATTAATTTTATAGTAGAAATGTGTTTATTAATTATTTTATATGAAAATATGTTTATTTATTATTTAAATAATATATGAAATGACTATAGAATTATTATAATAATTATTTTATTTTATAATATGAAGTTATGTTAGATTAATTAAGTTAATTATTTTAACTTATTTAATAATGTTATTTATGAAAGACAAATCAGATATGGAATCCAAACCCTAATTCTTGTTTTGAGAATAAGAAAAGAGAATAATAATATTATATTAAGTATATTTCAGTGCTATAAATATGTATGTTATGTGTGTAAGGTTAATCTGGGGAGCAGTTTTATTATAACCTGGTAAAATCCTTGTATTACTGATAAACCCTAGTTTTGAAGTCAAATGAGACTTTAAAATCTGTTTAGTAATTGTGTTATGTGATTCATGATATTTATAATAAATATTAATGCTAATCAGGAAAACCCTAAATATAGGAAACCCTAATTGTAAATTGTAAACTCTAATCGCTAAATTGGAAAGTTTAATGCTAATTAGTAGATCTTAAACCTAATTTGTAAAGTACTAAGTAATTAAAAACCTAAATTAATTAAGAAACATTAATTTATATTTTTAAGAAACTAAAATTTTTATTTTAAAGCCAAATTAGAAATCCTACAAAATCTTTGTGCCAAAACCTTAGGGTTAAACCTTAAGGGTCAAACCCTAAAGATTTGCCAAATGACCAAGATGCCATTAAATTTTCAAGACAAAAGACCATTTTACCCTTTTTGCATAATTGAAGCTTGCTTGTAAATCTAGCTAAGATAAGGAGTTGGTGACCTAATCTACCAACCCCATGTGCTCTAATTAATCAGAAAACAAGCCACATTCATCAATCATTGCATTACAAGTCATATATATAGGATTAGAGAGAGAAAAGTCATATTTTATCTCATTTGTTCACCAAACACCCAACTTCAGCTCTCTCTCTTCAAACCTACGAAATCATAAAGTGATTCAGTCCCCAAGTCAAGCCCCACTAACACCCCTAGCAAATCAGAAAGCCAGAATCAAGAAATTGTCCAAGAAAGGTATAAAACCTAAGCCAACATTTTAATCATGTATGCTATGTTAGATCTGGTGTTTTATGTTTAATCATGTTGTATAAGGTGTTAATCAATGATCTGGGTTGATAGATGTTAGATCCATAACATCTATAGGCTCGAATTTAACATTTTTCAAAATCTGGAAAATATATTTTTTGCTTACGGACAACGAATGTCAGAGGCTGTAGATCAACGGATGAACTCCCTACTGAGGATGAATGCCAAGGCTGCTTGGCCTTTATTGATGTGTGTATCAAATGATGCAATCATCGGATGGCTTTCGATGCGACGTTGGGTTTACCTGCCAAGGGTTGAACTGTTGTCAAGGTTGCTTGACCTTCATTGACACGTGCATCAACGAAAAATATGCATTGTAACCCCCATCGGGGATCTGTTTAATCCTCGCTGATGTGTGTGTCAATGGATAATATGCATTGTAACCCCCGTCGGGGATCTGTTTGTGGACAGATGACCATGTGTTGTAACCCCCACCGGGGATCTCTTGGATCATTGCTGATGTGTGTATCAACGGAACATGCGTTGTAACCCCCGTCGGGGATCTATTTGAGAAGATTATCATGCGTTGTTACCCCCGTCGGGGATTGCATTTAAGAAGATTAGGGCGATAACCCTGGATTTACGGCATTGAACCTCTGTGTGGTATTGCCAAATGTGATCTGCAATGATGGGGATCATCGGCATAGTATACCCTGTGTTAGGACAAATACTAATGAATGATATGAAAGCCATAGTCGGGCCCAAAAAACTAGGATTTTAGGCTATTCCGCTCAATCGCGTAGCGTTTTTATCCCTGATTTGGCCTTTTCAGCTTGTACGAACTCCTTTATAACTCGAACTGAACCGAACCAGAGGGGTGGGACCTATATAGGGGTGCCACAGGTACACTTGCTGCAGCCGCAGATGGACCTGCGGCCAACCGTGGGTATTAAAGTCCTACAGGTTGCTTTCATAAGTCATTTTCAAGTTGCGTCGCGAAGGAAATCTGAGAGCTCTTCTTCAGATCTGCTGCGTTCGAACGTCTTTCTGCAAATTCTGTCACCGTACAAGTGTTCTACACTGTCCTGGTAACGTATGCATGTAGTTTTTTCCAGTTTTTATCCGTTAAAAAATGACTTATCACATGAAATGCATCTAAGCACATAGTAGTGATTATGTATGCTCAAATAACTTGATAAAAAATATTCAACATAGTAAATGTTAGTATTAAACCATGCTGAACATAATGATGTAAAAAAATTTAACTTCTGAAACAGTCAAATTGGCACCTTTTTTCTGCTATTTCTTATCCTATTTGAGGACAAATGAGCAAAGGTGAAAAAGTAAAGTAATCCTGTTAATTAGGCTACCCTTATGGATTGAAGACTTTGATTTTTTAATGTAAATAGTATTTATATGACTATGGGCAGGTGTGCTACTGAATGGCCACCTAGTCATGCCTATGTGCATGTGGATAGTCCTATTTATAAAGGAAGCTATGGCAAAAATTTTCAAAATATAGGCATTAAGTAGTCATGCATTTTTAACTATACTGTAGACGTATGTTAAAATAATGCATGCATGCATGTAGTCATAAAATACATTTTGAAAAGAAATCTCCATGTTAGAAGATGCCACACCCTTTTTGAGGTGATTTGGAGACTTGTTGTCCAGATATTATTGATCCGGATCAGCCAAGTAGTTCCCGCAGGACCACTTCAGATGTACGGAAGAGGGCTTCTGAAGTGCCTCAACCCCGTTCTGTTAGACAGCCTCGTCGGTTGGTGGAGGCAGTGATACGTCCAGTCCGGGTTGATGTGCCGGACGTCGAGGACAAGGAGTAGGATGTTCCGATTGTGGACCCCGCTCCTGCTACACATGTTTCCCGTAGGAACTTCCCGAGTATTCAGGTGAAAAACCCAGAGCTTCTGGGTGATCTGAGTTGACATCCCTCGATGTATTTGCACGCTAACGAGGTATAAAGTTAGATCTTAATCTTCCTTCTTTCTTATTGATGAGGAGTAAAGGATTCTGATGTCGATCTATATTTTATGTAGGTTCCCGGCTTTACATAGCCTCGAGGGAATTGGTTCAGCATTCACTCCATGTACCAGGCTCTGTATCCTGACTATAGAGCGATTGTGCATGACTGGGGATTCAGGGCATTCTTTTCCATCCTTCCCTGTCCCTGTCCCTGGGGTTACCTCAGGGCACTGTCTTAGCGCTGGTTTCACCAGACTCAGTCTCTCCATTTACTGGACTGTGAGGTGATGATGACGGCGATGGATTGGCAGTTTATCACAGGTATGGAGTTTGGAGGGGCACCAGTGCCTTGCACGACAGATATTACCAACACTGCCGTTAGATCCTTGTTAGGAGTTCCGGCGGAGGCGCTCAAGGGTAGGACTGTCCGTGCGGGTCCTTTGAGCGTAGATGCTATGAGTGGGCTGTTGAGTGAGCCCATACCAGCTGATGTCAGAGTCAGGGATCGCATTCTTCGACGATTGTTCTTGATGATCATTAGGGGCTGCTTTATAGCAGATAACTCTTCTACAGTGTCGTTCGCTTTGATCAGCGCCGCTCGACATGTGGACCGTATAGGAGAATATGATTGGGGCTCCTACACATTTGCCTATTTCCTCAAGGGCATACGTATGCGCTCACAGGGCTTGACCGAGGCTTGGTTAGGATTTTACCCATTTCTGTTGGTAAGTATTTCTCTTGTCATTTACCATGTGCAGGTTAAGAGTGTTAACTGAGAGCAGATGTTTGTCTTTGTGTTGGCAGTTTTAGGCCTATGAGAGGCTCCCATGTTTACGTCCGATGAGTATATTAGGGTTGGATACCTATCCACGAGGACGGCGATGGCATCATTCCATACTGGCAGAGGTCCCCGTAGCTGAGGGTTTCACTCATTGTCGCCTACAGTTGGAGTTGTTGACAGCAGATGTCATCACATGGATTCCATATTCTGGAGAGCATTTGGCCATTGGATTTAAGGATGGGTACCCGACTGGTGTCGAGTACGTGATTTCCACCCGTAGGGTTCCTCTCTTCACAGATGGAGGATGAGAGCTCTATTTAGGAGAGCGTGCTATTAGGAGCACCACAGGAGAGATCTGTATACCGATCTTGCCTCTTGCAAGGCGTTATTAACCTGTGTCACAGTCACCCGTCATTGATATCCCATTGTTGGGTGTTGACGATTTTGCAATGTCAAAGGGTCCTTGCACTCAGGATGTATTCCAGCATTGGTGGATCCCTCGTACCATTGGAACCCATACCCGCGCTACTCAGTTTATGGGGGATATGGTTCCAGGATCCGTGATGATAACGAATTGGCTAGCCTATGTTCGAGATCGGACTTATGTGACACAGATTGACAGCTTGACCCAGTGACTGGCTCGGGCACATTTCTTTATCCGGTATTTGGGCAGAGATCCAGCAGAGGTAGATTCATTTGATCCTTCCAGCACAGGAGCTGGGCCCTCAGATAACCTATTTGGCTTTGTCGGCGTAGATCCTTCTTTGTATAGGTCTGACATCCCTGTTGATAGAGATCCAGTGACTCAGGAGGAGTTATATCAGGTGGACAGGATTGATGATATATTGACACCATTATCTTCTTCTGATGTATATTCTCGTTATCTCTTTAGATAGGCCTCTATTAGCTATTGGGTGGTTGTTCCCCATTCTCGCTATATCTTTTGATAGGCCTCTATTAGTAGTAGGGCGTATGTGCCCCATTTCCCTGTATTTTTAGTTGTACAGAGATGATGTATATAGATGATGATGTATTTAGGAATGTATGTACTATCTTCTATTCCTTACATCATATTGCCATCTATTATCTGTTATGCATGTATCATGTTATGCATATGTATGTATGTCCAGAGATATTTAGCATTGACCCCTGGATGGTATTGTGATACGACCCACACAGATGTCTTCTTCGACAGTCAGCCGCATAGATCACACTCCACCATTATTGGTGGCATCCCGTCTAAGATATTAGTATGATAGTATGTCACCCCCAGATAGGGTGACCGTAGATCAGCTGTTGTAGCATACCATGACCCTTTTGATGTTTCAAGTTCCAGCAGGATTTATGGAGGGCATGCTGGAGCACTAGGTACCAGAGAGGCAGGTTTTCTGATTTGGGACCCCGGAGTTGACTTCGACTTTAGAGGTGTATGCACATTTGATGATACTGCCACTTGACAGACCTTGCATGCATATGGCCATTGGTGACATGAGCCGTCAGTTTATGACACTCACCGTGCTGAGGCAGAGAGTTATGTAGGATGAGATCACATCCGGCCACGTGATATCCCAGCATTTTCTGATTGATAGATTTGGCTATGAGGATAGCTATGCTCGGTATTCTAGGGATTTCACCATACCAGAGGACCAGTGGCATTTTGCCAGAGTGGATGCATTGATGCTGTGTGTATTATCGTACGTGTACATGCCACGATACATGGATGAGTTAGACATCGGTGTTATTATGGCAGTGAGAGCTCTCAGGGAGGGTCGTACCATTATTCTGATGATCATGGTAGAGACACTGAGGTCGACCACATTCTGCAGCACTTACCCTACAGGGGTATTCACAGGAAGTTAGGTCATGCTGTATGTGTGGTTATGTCACACTTGAGACCGATTGACACATTTAGACGACACGGGTATTATTTCACCCGTGAGATAGCTATGCCGTATTCCTTCCAGCCTACGGAGTGTACAGATCCTGCATCTTGGTCCGTTTTCTTAGCTGGGATTAGAGATCCATTTGCTATCTTATCGTGTACAGGGCTCAGTTTTCCATATAGTTTCATCACTCATGCTCTAGGCATGGATTATCTCCCTCTGGCTGGTTTGAGGGGCATGACTACCTACCACCCACTGGCCGTGATGTCACAATTTAACCAGTTTTAGGACTTTCATCCTTTTGATGGGGCATTAGGTCAGCGCTTAGCTTCTCGCCATCTATCAGCAGAGGACCGATCCCGTGTGTATGCTTGTTGGGATCAGCGTGAGATAGCTACTTTTTCTGTTATCCATCCGGGTTATTTGCTAGAGTATCCTGCATGGATGGAGGCAGAGATTTCATCGGCGGCGGTAGTATCCACAGCGCCGAGCATTGCTTCAGATGGTGGAGAGCCCATGGAGGACATTGATTCTCCCACTGAGGAGGAGCCATTTACTGGATAGCCAGCAGCTCTTTTAGATTCTCCCAGTACTAACACTGTCGTGATTCAACATTCAGCACAGTACTTTGAGCAGAGTCTTTATTTGATGACCTTTGAGAGGGATCAGGCTAGAGCCCTGATGTTAACAGCTTTTGATGGGAGAGACACAGCTCTGTTAGAGAGAGACGAGGCATTAGCTCATAGAGATACCACTGTTATTGAGTGGGATGAGGCCAAATCAGCCAGAGATGTAGTGATAGTTGAGCGGGATAGCGCCATATCTGCCCGGGATGTAGCCGTCACAGATAGTACTACAGTGAGGTCCCTTACCACTGGCATGCTTACCGAGATGAGTGCATATATTGATAAGCATCGCGTCACCATGTAGATGGCCTCGAACTTACTGGCTCGTGTGGATATCCTTGTACAGGAGACCACAATATTACATCCTTTTCTTGAGAGAGATGCTATGTTAGATCTGCTAGCTCGTATGCATACCGATCTGTAGATAGCCTTGTATTTTCCTACACAGACTAGCTTAACCATGAAGGTGGCAAAGGGGACCTTTTGCTCCATGGAGCATCCCAAGACATCAAATATCTTGTTGATCTGCTTTATCCATGTCTCCGCCTTAAGTGGTTTTCGCTCTCCAAAAAACTTTAGTGGTCCTAGCTCCTTGAACTGTTTAGCGGTGACCGTCCGAGAGTTTCCATTGTTTCCACCTATATTTTGGACAGGAGCTGTTCTCGCATGATATTGCATGAATTGCATAAAGCCTCTAAAAATTCCATCGTTCATCATTTGATCATTGTTGTTCACCTGAGGATTATTGTCTTCCTGTTGCACATTATCCTGGGTATTGATCTATGGTAACTCAACGGTCTCCTGTGCTCCATTGCTATTCTCAATATTCTGGGATGTCATTTTCAAATACTGCCACAAAATAAGGGTTAATTGACATGTAACATATTATTCCTATACTCTGACCGACCAATTAAATACCAAATAAACTTAGGTAGGTCATACTAGCGAAGGAATTCCCCGTCTCTCCCCTCCTAGTTCTAGTCTCATATCTTAGCCAGGGATCATATCCTTAAGCTTTGATACCAACTGTGACACCCCCAAAATAGGTATACATCACCCTTCTTGAGTTGCCAAATACATGGTACAAAATTCAAATACAACTTAAATATACAACATGAGCTGTGAGTTTTAATACAAATATTGTCTTCTAGACAGTATTAAAACCCAATATAAGTCCTCAATACATTTATTATCACACTATTTCATAGAATAGTGAGGACTACTAATGTAAACATCTGGACCGTCACTCCGTTCCCTGACTAGTCCCGGCTATATTCTCATTTCCTGAAGAGAACAATAAAAGCAAAGGGTGAGCTCAACTAGCCCAGTAAGAAATGTTATGACTAAGATAATGCAGAATAAATTATCGTTAGCCTTCAACAGTGTTAAACTGATAAAATATAACAAACATCAAGTTTAACTACAACGGAACACGCAATCCATTAGAAGAGTCAAGTAGAGAATAAAATCTACTAGCTTCTATGATTTAAAAGGTTTTTCATCACTTTTATCACTGAGACTCAGCTTAATAAATAATTCACATCATCCCTGCACTACGGTCAAGGATATTCATTAGTATCACAACCACAAATTATTCAGGCACTACGGGCCAAGGATATTCATGTATTCATCAATGGTCATGATCATGCCAACAACTGTCCACCAATACACTACGGGCCAATGAGGACTTTTACCACATTATTTTTAACATTACAGTCATGATTATACCGAATAATACTTGGTCATAATCATACCAAGTCCATCTATGCACTACAAGCCACAGATGACTTTTAACAGAATATAAACATGAGGATAATGACAATGATATAAGAATTCAATAAAACAAGTTCAAGGATAAATTTTTAAAGATTTATAATTTAATTTATCCAGAAATCAATAACGTCCAAATTGTCAATATGATACTGTTTTGTGGAGTAAAATTCAAGAATAATATTGTGCCAAAAATAATTTGGACCAAAATCGAATCAATTTTTATCATGAATACTACCCCGGGTGAATAGTACTCGAGTGAATAATACTCCGTGAATAGTACTTCGGGAATAGTAACCCCGTGAATTGTACTCCGGCATGAAAAAGTTAAAACTTATCAATAATGCTCAGAATAATATGTCCATGAAAAATAATGGATGAAGCGCAAATATCAAGGATATTTTACTAATTTCATGGAGTATAGAAGCCAAAATTTTAACAAACGAGTATAGAATTCGAAATCTGAAATGAAATAATATTACTTACATACTACAGAGTGTGGAAGAAAATATTATTTTAAGCGAATATTGAACAAAAATAACATCCCTTGCCTTGAAAAGAAGAGTATTCCAACTGGTATAACGGAGATATTCTTGAAGAAAACTTTCATTGTTTTCTACGCTCAAAGCTTTCTAAAACTCTAAAGAAATACGCTCAAGATTATAGAAGAAGAATTCTCTGATTCTGGTGTGATTTTCAATTCTAATTTAAGCGCCTATTTATACGAAAATGCTAGAACGCCATATGAGACTAAATAATAAATTATTATTATTATTATTATTATTATTATTATTATTATTATTATCAATCTTTACGTCCACCCACAAAATGAGCAGCCAACTTGGAACAAAATTTTAACCCACAAGTTTGAAAAACAAAAGTGGATCCCACCCAATTTTAATAAAAAAATATTTTATTTTTTGAAATTTCAGTAATTCATAATAAATAGCACTTTTATCATAAAAATACGAATCTCATGTCTATTCTATAGGAAATTTAATTCTCTACAACTTTGTAAGTTTAAGTTTTTCCAAATTCCAAACAGAAAATATCCGAAATCCACAAACGGATGATTTTCAATACCTCATAAAATTCATAACAAATCATACGTTAATTTTTAACGGTTCAAAATTTGTGGACATATACTCAATTTATATATGTATAACATATCCAAAAATCACAATGATCCAACGGTCGGATCAAAATTATAACTCACGCAATAGAGCTTTAAGAACACCGATTTGATTTTTTAATACTTCCAATCCGACAAAATACTGATAAAATACTTCAACATTAATTCCTTCATTTATAACCACATAAAATAAATATTTTCCTATCCATCATTTATGTCCACATAAAATAAATATTTCCTTATCATATAAATCAATAATTAATTATTCACAAATAATATTACAGAATCACAAAAATGACAACCAGGCCGTTTCTGGGAAAGAGGGGGCTTTTCGATAAGGATTTCTCCTTACTAGCGCACAATTAGGTGACCAAACCTTTCATTGACAGAACTTTCTAAATATTGCCAATAATGCTATCTAATAATATTATTCAAATAATATGAATTATTGATCTGATAATGGAAAATACTATGCTGTGACAATTATTGAAACAATAATAATATAAAATATCAACGTAGCAATTATTGAACCAATAAAATAAAATATTGAACAGTAATTATTGTAACAATTATTGAGTAGTGCCTTCTTATGTAAGAATCAATAATTCAAAAATACTGTGCAATACCGTGTGCTACTGTGCAACAACGCGTACTACTGTATTTTAATCACCAGGTATTCCAACAGTTAACGGTAAAACTTTCGCCGTTATTTTATACAAAGATATTTTTGTCATTTTCTCAATCCGAAAATAATTCGTTGTGGGGTCCACTAATGATTGTTCCGTCGTACGAATATTCCCTGTTAAAACGAATATTCCCGACTAATCGAATATTATATAACAACTTGCGTACTTTGCAAAATTTATAAATATTACCCACAACTATAACATTATATCAAATTCACTCCATAATATTCAAAAATGATATTTATAGAAAATTCATCTTTATTCATAAAAGTTGGGGTCTTACACCAACTGATACGGAGACATCCCTATCGGTGTCTTGTATGCTATCATGTAAGCCCATAATGCGTCATCTAACTTTAGAGACCAATCTTTTCTGCTCAGATTCACCGCCTTCTCTAAAATTTTCTTCACCTCTTTGTTGGAAACCTCAGCTTGACCACTCGTTTGGGGGTGATATGATGTTTCAACCCTATGATTGACCCCGTACTTCGCCAAAAGAACTATAAATGACCTATTATAGAAGTGACTTCCCTCGTCACTTAGGATTGCTCTTGGTGTGCCAAATCTTGTGAAGATGCTCTTCTATAAAAACATAATAACCACCTTGACATCGTTTGTAGGGAGTGCTACGACTTCAACCCACTTTGACATGTAGTCCACAACTAGCAAGATGAAGAAGTTGTTGAATGAAGGAGGAAAAGATCCCATGAAGTCCATCCCCTATACATCGAAAACCTGAACTTCCATAATCGTGTTGAGCAGTATCTCATTCCTTTTTGAGTTATTGCCCACCCTTTGGCATCTGTCATAGTTTTTCACGAACTGGTAGTCATCCTTGAACACAATAGGCCAATAAAATCCTGCCTGAAGTACCTTGGCCGCTGTCCTCTCACTACCATAATTTTCCCCATACGCAAATGAATGACATTCATACAAAATATTCTTAACTTTGCTATATGGCTCACATCTACGAATCATTTTGTCTGAACACTGTTTGAATAAATAGGGATCGTCCCACATGTACCACTTAACGTCATGTAGGAACTTCTTTTTCTGTTGACGTGTTAAGTCAAGGGGAAGTATTTTGCTAACAAGTAATTGGGAAAATCTGCATACCATGGAAACTCGGAGTTTACTCGAAAAAGTTGCTTATCCGAAAATGATTCATTGATTAAACACTTATCTGCCCCGTCCTTATCCGAATTTTCGATGATCCACCACTTGATTTTCTGTCACCTTCCTATCCTTTATTTCCAAGTTGAATTCCTAAAGGAGTAGAATCCATCTGATGAGTCTAGTCTTAGCATCCTTCTTTGAGATCAAATAACAAATCGCCGAGTGATCCGTGTATACCACCACCTTTGTTCTTATCAAATAAGCTCTAAATTTGTCAAAGGCGTATACTATTGCAAGTAATTCCTTCTCGGCGGTTGTGTAGTTCAATTGGTCATCTGTAAGGGTTTTACTTGCATAGTATATGGTATGGAATATCTTCTCTCGACGTTGACCCAAAATAGCCCCTACCGCGTAGTCGCTAGCATCGCACATTAACTCAAAAGTCATTGTCCAATCCGGTGATACGATCACAGGAGATGTAGTCAATTTCTTCTTCAACTGCTTAAATTCTGACTTACACTCTTCATCAAAACTGAAAACTGCATCTTTCTCTAAGAGATTGCATAATGGTTTTGCAATCTTAGAGAATTCCTTTATGAACCCGCGATAGAATCCAGCGTGTCCAAGAAAACTGTGGATTCCCTTAACTGAATTCGACGGTGGAAGATTCTTGATTGTGTCTAGCTTTGCCTTATCAACCTCTAAGCCCTTTGCAGAGACCTTGTGCCCAAGAATTATTCCTTCTTCAACCATAAAGTTACACTTCTCCCAATTTAGCACCAAGTTAGTTTCCACACATCATTTCAAAACCATGACCAAATTCTCTAGACATATATCGAAAGTATTTTCATAAACAGAGAAGTCATCTATGAAAACTTCCACGTTCTTTTCCACCATGTCCGAAAAGATAGCCATCATACATCTTTGGAAAGTCGCCGGTGCGTTACACTACCCATAGGATATCCTCCTAAATGTAAAAGTTCCATATGGGCATGTAAAGGTGGTCTTTTCTTGATCCTCAGGAGCTATAACTATTTAGTTGTACCCCGAATATCCATCTAGTAAACAGTAGTATTCATGCCCAGCCAACCGGTCCAACATCTGATTGATAAAAGGTAGAGGAAAGAGGTCCATCCGAGTTGCCTTATTTAGCTTTCTGTAGTCCATGCAAACCCTCCATCCGGTCAGTGTCCTCGTCGGAATCAGTTCATTGTCGTCGTTCTTCACTATTATCATTCTACACTTTTTTGGGACATACTAAACTGGACTTACCCATGTACTGTCTGAAATTGGGTAAATTATTCCCTCATCCAACCACTTCAAAATTTCTTTCTTCACCACTTATTTCATGATCAAATTTAGTTGTCTCTGCTGTTCCACTATTGGCTTTGCGTCCTCTTCTTAGATAATCTTGTGCATGCAAAAGGAGGGGCTGATCCCCTTGATATCAACGATTATCCATCCTATAGCCGACTTGTACTCTCCAAGCACCCTCAACAACTTACTTTCCTACAGTTTGTTAAGCGCAGATACAATAATAACATGTAAAGTATTAGAATTACCCAAATAAGCATACCTGAGGTGTTTAGGAAGGGGCTTAAGCTCAAGAGTGGGTGGCTCCTAGAGTGAAGGTTTCATTCGTGTCGAAGCTTTTTCTTCCGTGTGTAGTGGCTCGAATGGTACCTTGAACTTGCTAACTCTAGGCAAAGAATCCAGCATATGCAAGTAGTCTATAAACTCTAGATCATCTAAGTCCTCATCCCCCAGTAGAGTGTTTTCTAGCGGATCTCTGACCAAACTTTTAACCAAGTCTTCATTTACTATCCTGTTGATCACATCCAACCGGAAACACTCCTCCTCATCTATAGGGAACTTCATGGCTTTGAACACGTTGAATTTAATTTCTTGGTCTTGTACCATCATGGTTTATTTCCCTTTCTGAACGTCGATGAGAGTTCTTCCCGTAGCCGAAAATGGTCTCCCTAAGATGATTGGTATGTTTTTGTCCTTTTCATAATCCAAAATTATAAAATCTGCTGGAAAAATAAATTTATCCACTTTAACTAAGATGTCTTCCACGATTCCTTTTGGATAGGTCACCGATCTGTCCGCTAACTGTAGAGATATGTTTGTAGGCTTCAGAGATGGCAAACCTAACTGAGTATAAACTGACAACGACATGAGGTTCACACTTGCCCCCAAATTACACAAACACTTGTTGAAGGCCATGTTACCGATTGTGCAAGGAATGGTGAAACTCCCCGGATCCTTCAACTTCGGAGGTAACTTTCTCTGTAGAACTGCACTGTATTCCTCTATCAAAGTCACAGTCTAGTAATCCTCTAATTTCTTTTTCCTTGACAGAATCCCCTTCATGAATTTAGCATAACTCGACATTTTCTACAGGGCTTATGTGAAATGAATGTTAATTTGAAATTTCTTAAAAACTCCTAAAAACTTCGAGAATTGCTTGTCTAGTTTCTGTTTCTGAACTCTCTGCTGAAACGGTGGTGGAGGATAAACAACTAGCTCACCATCTGTCTTACTCTTATCCACTTACTTTTCCTCACCCTGTTTCCCTTCAACCACTTTATCTTCACCTTCTTTGTCATCTTTCTTAGTTGAATTTTCTACATTCTGCCCCTCAAGATGGTTTCCACTCCTCAAAGTGATTGCTTGACACTGTTCGTGATTCCCCTTTAGATTTTCTCTGTGTCGCTAGGTAGACTTCTTTGAGGCCTGTTATTAAGTGCTAAAGCAAGTTGTCCCATCTGATTTTCTAAGTTCTTGATGACCACTTCTTGTGATTTCATTGCTGCCTCGTTAGCAGATATGTACTTCAATAACAACTCCTCTAAATCTATCTTTTTCTCTTGTTGTAGAGCTGTTTGGTGATGCTGATTTTGAAACCCCAGGGGATAAAAAGGTCGCGGAATCTGCTGATTTTGGTTATTACCCCATGAAAAATTCGAATGATTCCTATTCCCCGGATTGTAGGCATTTTGATACATATTCAGCGGAATTCTGTTATAGCTGACCACAAACTATACTGCCGCTGGGTTAGTTGTAAGACCCCAACTTTCATAAATAAAGATTAATTTTTCTCGAAATATATTTTTGAATATTATGGTGTGGTTTTGGTATAATGTTATAGTTGTGGGTAATATTTATAAATTTTGTAAAGTATGCAAGTTGTTATAAAATATTCGATTGGTCGGGGAATATTCATTTAAAATAGAAAATATTCGTACGATGGCACAATCATTGGTGGACCCCACAACGAAATTATTGTCGGGGTTAGAAAATGACAGAAATATCTTTTTATAAAAATAACAGCGAAAGTTTTATCGTTAACTGTTGAACTACCCGGTGGTAAAAGTACAGTAATACGCGTGCGGTATTGATTATTGATGCTTACGTAAGAAGCCACTTAGTTTACTCAATTATTGATACAGTAATTGTTGCATAGTATCTCACGTTAATTGATTCAATTATTGTCACAATATCATCTGCATAATATTTTATATTATTAAATCAATTATTTAGACAACAAAATTATTCATATTATTATTTGCAATATTGGCGATGTCTAGAAAGTTCTGTCGAGGAGAGGTTTGGTCACCTATTTGCGCGCCAATAGGGAGAAATCCTTATCGAAAAGTCCCCTCTTTCCTGGAAATGATCTGGTTGTTAAATATTGTGAGTTATAATATTAATGATGAATAATTGTTGAAGTATTAAGAATGTGTTTATTGAAGATAAGTGAATTATAAAAGTTAGAGGGGAATAATGCAAACTTGGAAAACTTTAGGGGTACTAAAGTGTAATAAGTTAAATTAATTTGGACCATTGGTGGTGGTTTTGATAGTAAATCAATCTGGACCGTCGATGGTGGTTTTAATAGTAAATCAATCTGGACTGTCGGTGGTGATTTTAATAGTAAATCAATATGGACCGCCGGTGGTGGTTTTAAAAGTAAATCAATCTGGACCATCGGTGGTAGTTTTAAAAGTAAATCAATATGGACCGTCGGTTGTTGTTTTAATAGTAATCAATCTGGACCTTCCGTTCTAATAGTAAATCAATCTGGATTGTTCATGAATTAGTTACTATTAAGTCATTTCTTCTATAAATAGAAGCTTAATTCTTCTTTCATTCTCACCAATTCACTGAGACTCACAAGAGAAACTATAGAGAGAGAAACTATAGAGAGCAAGAAGAAGAGTATTCTGCTACTTTACTATTGTAATATCCAGTCTTCTACTAAGGTAAGGGGTATTATTTCTTTCGTATTCATAAGGAATACTATTTTTTTTGTATTCATCATTTAATATATCGGAATAACCTGTCTATGTGGATTACGTACCGTATGATAGGTGAAAATCTATTTGTAGTTTCGTATGTTATTTCTTTTCATATTCTTAAATCTAAACTTACTATGGTAAGTATTGCTTGTAATAACAAAGAATTTATGTGATACATTGTAAATAAGTATTACATAATCGATAATATTTTATGGATGATGAAGTGATTATGTGGTTAATAGGATATAATATTTAAAGAAAGTCTCACTAATAAGTTATATAAGTTAGTGAACAAACCTAAGTATTTTAATAATCTAGGAAATAGATTTAAGATGTTAAACCCTAAGTAAGTACTCAATAAACTTGAATAAGACAAGTCTAATTGGGTTATGTAAGTTAATTAACATTATTGATTGATGTGAATGTGTATATATTAATAATAATGAGTAATAGTTCATGTGATAATAGGGTTAATATTACTAAGGATGGCTAGTGGTTTAAACAAGCCCAATAATTATTTAAGCATTGGACTTGTAGATAATTTGATTGTTAAGCTAGCCCACTATTAAATTTAATGGGCAAGTATGCTAGTAGCATAATTATTTAAGGGTGGAGGCCCAAGTTCATTTTAATTAGTAAGTCAAAGTAGTTAATTAAAAGTCCAATAGGTTATTTGTGGAAAGCCCAAAACATCTTTTATAATGGCCCAACTTGTAGCCAATTAAAGAGGATACTTTAGACATTTAGTATGCTAGATATTTCCATAAAAACAAAAGCAAAACTTGGAGATAAGAAGGCCACTTGGCCGGCCAAGCAAGGAGAGAATAAGGGGGATGGATGTAATTATTATTTGCTACACATCATCCAAAAGATAATTACTTAATTAACTAGGTGTCATGTTGTTTATGGAGCCACCATACTAGTAACTTATCTTGTAATAATTAGAGGGAGAGAGATAGCAAGAAGGTGGGGAAATGTGTATAGATACATATCTTATATCTATACAAGATTATCCAACAAAAAGCTAATATCTTTTTATTTCTACTTTTACTTTACTTCATTTACTTTACTTTGTCTCAAGCTAGAAAAGCAAGAATAGAGAGAGAGAGAGAGAGAGAGAGAGAGAAAGAAATTCATTGGAAAGAGGAAGGAGGAGGAAGAGTTTCACTCTTGATGCACCCAAAGTTTATCTCCTACTTTGGAAGAGAAAGAAAGTGTGCCCAAAAATCAAGGTGAAAACTAATCTAGCTTATTCTTTTTATTTTGTTTGATTTTGGAGATTTAAAGTTTATAATCTTGAGGTCAAAAACCCTCTTTCTACATGTTTTATATGGTTGCATGTATGGATCTAACATATTTGAGTGTTAGAAAGTGAATCAAAAGGATATAAGAGAAACTAGTTTTGTTTTGTTAGAAAATTCTAGTTTATTTCACATCCTTTGATCGTCTACCATTTTTGATCTACACCTTCTTTTTGTGATCCGTCAAAGAGGGGTGCTAGATATCTAAGTTAACTACTAAAACCAAGTGGTAGCATTCAAAAATGTTGAATACACAAGTGGTTGTCTTTTGAATGAAAAATAAACTATTTTTGGACAGTCAATGCAAGGGGTATTTTCGTCATATTTCTGACATTTTAAAATTCTGGAAAATTTTTGGAGAGTATTATGATGAGTTATCTTTCAAACCCAAGTGGAATCACCTAAAAAGGAGTTGTACATTTCCGTATGGACTGATTTTAGCAAAGTAGGTAAAAGCCGAAAATCACGAAAACAAGCTACGAAAGAAATTGCAAGGGCAGTTTTGGCCACTTAAATTATGAAATAAATACCGACCTTTTGGGAAATGAAAATATATGGTATAAGGTAGCTCATGTCCAAAAATGAGCTCATTCCGCTTTAAATTGAGCAAGTTATGGCCTTTTCAATATTTAGGTTTTTCAGACGAAAATCGCTATAACCGGAGTTCTATAACTCCGATGGCCACGAAATTTAAACTGAAGGGTCACGTTAACATGTATAACATTATGCCAAGAGATGGGAATTTTTGGATTTAAGCATGACGGGGTTAATTTCTTAAGCTACGTACTAAAAATAATTTTTGGAAAAATACTAAAAGAAATTAAAAAATTACGGAAAAATACTTTTTGCGTATAAAATACATGTATATAAGTATGGCCAAAGGATAGAAAAATAATAAGTTGATTTGGTATTTTCGTAAAGGAGATATGGAATCCAGCTTGCTGGATTGGAAAAAATGTTGAATCCAATTTGCTGGATTGAAAGATTTAGAATCCAGGCTTGCTGGATTGCAGGATTTGGAATCCAGACTTGCTGGATTGGAAGTTTGTTGAATCCAGTTTGCTGGATTAGCCAATCGAGGTGGCTGGATTGCATGCTTGAATAATCTAGACTATGATGTTAGTATTCAGCTTACTAGATTATAAGGAAGAGCTAATAAAAGGAAAAGATTAAGTGTTAAATCATAAGAAATATGATAAAGTAATTAATATATTTGTGACGCCCCCAAAATTTGGTATACATCACCCATCTTGGGTCGCCAGATATATGGTATAGAATTCAAATACAACTTACAAATACAACTGTCATGTATAATACGACAAAACATAACTGCGAGTTTGAATACAATTATTGTCTACTAGAGATTATACAAACTTAAAAGGAGTCCTCATTACAATTATTATCACACTATTTAACAGAATAGTGAGGACTACTAATACTATCATCTGGTCCATCACTCCATTCCCCGACTCGTCCCAGCTATATTCTCATTTCCTGAAGAGAACAGTGAAAGAAAGGGTGAGCTCAACTAGCCCAGTAAAAAATATTATGACTTAGATAATGTAAAATAAATTATCATTAGCCTTCAACAGTGTTAAATTGATAAAATATAATAAACAACAAGTTTAACTGCAGCGGAACAAGCAATCCATTAGAAGAGTCAAGTAGAGAATAAAATCTACTATCTTCTATGATTTAAAAGGTTTTTCAACACTGTTATCGCTGGGACTCAGCTTAATAAAATAATCCACATCATCGAATCACCCCTGCACTACGGCCAAGGATATTCTTTAGTATCATGACCACAATTATCCATGCTCTACGAGCCAAGAATATTTGTGTATTCATTAATGGTCATGATTATGCCAACAACTATCCATCAATATACTACGGGCCAATAAGGACTTTTACCACATCATTTGTAACATTACGGTCATGATTATACCGAATAATCCCTAGTCATAATCATACCAAGTCCATTTATGCACTACAGGCCACAGATGACTTTCAACATTTTATAAACACGAGGATGATGACAATGATATAAGAATTCAATAAAACAAGTTCAAGAATTAATTTATCCAAGAATTAACAACGTCCAAATTGTCAATATGATACTGCTTTGTGGAGTAAAATTCAAGAATGCTCAGAAGAATATTTCCATAAAAAGATACTGGATAAAGCGCATATCAAGGATATTTCACTAATTTCATGGAGTATAGAAGTCAAAACTTTAACCAACTGAGTATAATAACGAATGGAATAACAAAAGAAATCACCATGCATGCGATATTTCGCATAGACAGGTTATTCCAACAGAATAATAAGTAACGGAACCAGGTCAGGCAAAATTCGCACCGACAGGATGTTCTAACATAATAATACAAACGGATCTAGGTCCGGCGTAAAACTCAAGAACATGATATTCTAATAGAATAATAATAAAGACGGAACTAGGTCCGGTGTAAAATACACAGACAGGATGTTCCAACAGAATATTAGAAGAATGCCACCAAGTATAGGGTAGACCGCGTATACAGGTTATTCCAACAGAATAATAAGCAATGGAATAACAACAGTTCTCTTCATGAATAAGTAAGAATAACACCCCTTACCGTTTTAAAGAAGAACTGAAATAAAGAAGTAGTTAAGTAACAGAATACTTTTCTTCTTTCTCTCTATAGTTTCTCTCTATAGTTTCTCTCTCTAGAGTTCAGTGATTTCGTAAGAAAATAATGAAGGAATGAGCTTCTATTTATAGGAAAATAGAATGCATAGTAACTAATCTATGAACGGTCCAGATTGATTTACTTTAATTTGACGGTCCATATTTAAAGAAAAATCTTTTAAATAAAATATAATATATTCTATTTATAGAATAACTTTAATAAAGTATTCTGTTTTATATAAAAAGTTGTTTATGTTTTATTACGTTAATAATACGAATAAAACAAAACTTAATTATCGCTAAATAATTCATATTAATAATTGACAATAATTGAATCAAACTGAGTGACTTTCTCACATAAGCTTTAATAATCAATACCGTGTGCTACTATTCAACCACACGTATTACTATACTTTTACTACCGAGTAGTTCAACAGTATCAACGGTAAAACTTCCGCCGTTATTTTTAATAAAATATTTTTGTCGTTTTCTCAATCCGACAATAATTCCGTTGTGGGGTCCACCAATGATTGTACCGTCGTACGGATATTTTCTTACAAAAAGAATATTCTCCGACCAAACGAATATTTTATAACAACTTGCTTACTTTGCAAAATTTATAAATATTACCCTCAACTATAACATTATATCAATTTTACTCCATAATATTCAAAAATAATATTTATAGAAAATTCATCTTTATTCAAAAAGTTGGGGTTTTAGCATCTCTCCTTCTTATGAAATTTCGCCCTCAAAATTAGGGTACGTAATGTCGAAGAGGTAAGGATACCTTGATTTCATTTCAGATTCTATCTCCCAAGTTATTTCCTCAACATCGTGGTTTCTCCACAAAACTTTGACTTGAGGTATAACCTTGGTGCGTAGAATATGTTCCTTCTTATCCAAGATTTGAATAGGAACCTCTTCATACGTCAAATCTTCCGCTATTTCGTCCGGTTCTAACTCAATAATGTGGTTCGGGTCTTCCACATATTTACGTAGCATGGATATGTGAAAAACATTATGAACACGAGACATACTTGACGGTAAAGCGAGTCTATAGGCCACAGTTTCTACTCGATCGAGCATTAAAAATGGGCCGATGAATCGAGGATTGAGATGAAGATCAGTAACACGTAACAACACATGATCTCCTACATCGAATTCCACGTCCTTTCGATGAAGATCAGCATAACTCTTTTGTCGATCTTGTGAGGTTTTTATACGTTGCCGGATCGTTTGAATCTTTTTCGTAGTCATACGTACCAACTCCGGTCCCAACAATGTTGCTTCACCAACCACATCCCAACATACTGAGAATGACATTTTCTTCCATACAACGCTTCGAATGGAGCTATGCCAATACTTGCTTGATAACTGTTGTTGTAGGAAAACTCCACCAATGGTAAGAACTTGTCCCAACTTCCCTTGAAATCAAGGACAAAGAGCCTTAATAGATCTTCAGGAGTTTGAATAGTCCTCTCTGATAGTCCGTCCGTCTGAGGATGATATGTCGAACTAAATCGTAAATCCGTGTCCATAGCTTTTTGTAAACTAACCCAAAATCGTGAAGTGAATCTTGGGTCTCGATCAGAAACTATGGATACTGGTATACCATGCAGTCTTACAATCTCGTTTATGTACATACGAGCAAGACGTTCAAGTGTATAAGTTTCTCGTATCGGTAAGAAATGAGCAGACTTGGTCAATCTATCAACAATGACCCAAATTGCATCTATGCCTTGAGAAACTTTGGGAAGAGCGGTAATGAAATCCATGGTAATGTGCTCCCACTTCCATTCTGGAATTTTAAGTGGTTGCAATGGACCTTTTGGTACTTGATGCTCCGCTTTGACTCGTTGACACGTTAGACACCTTGAGATAAACAGTGCTATCTCTCTCTACATATTGCTCCACCAAAATGTATGACGAATATAATGATACATTTTGGTACTCCCATGATGGATTGCAAATGGTGTGTTATGCGCCTCCATCATGATTTTATACTTTAAATAAGGGTCGTTAGGAACACAGAGTTTGGAGTTGACTCGAAGTATTCCTTCATCATCGATTCTTGCTTCCGGCATAGCACCTTCTTGCACTTTCTTCCTCATACGCATCAGCTCCAGGTCTGTAGCTTGAGCAGCTTTAACTTTATTAGTTAAAGTCGGTTCTACTCGTATATTCGCCATCATCACATGGGTCCCTGGAGTTTTTAACTCTTATCTCCATCCTTTGCAAGTCACACAAAATGGGCTTTTGTGTTGTCAATATTGCACTCGTACCCGCATATGATCTTCTACTCAATGCGTCAGCTACCACGTTCGTTTTTCCACGATGGTATTGGATGGTATGGTCATAATCTTTCAACAGTTCAAGCCAACGTCGTTGTCGCATGTTGAGTTCCTTTTGAGTGAAGAAATATTTGAGGCTTTTATGATCCGTGAAGATCTCCACCTTCTCCCTATACAAGTAATGCATCCAAATTTTAAGTGCGAAGACCACAGTTGCTAACTTTAGGTAATGAGTAGGATAATTCCTCTCATATTATTTGAGTTGTCACGAGGCATAGGCTATGACTTTCCCATGTTGCATGAGAACACATCCTAACCCTTTGCCCGAAGCATCACTGTAGATGACAAATCCCTCCGAACCAGATGGTATTGTCAGGATAGGTGCTGAAATGAGTCTCCTCTTAAGTTCTTAAAAACTCCTCTCACATTCCTCGCTCCAACCGAACTTTGTATCTTTTCGAGTCAGCTGAGTTAGTGGAGTAGCGATTCGAGAAAACCCTTCTACGAATCTCCGATAATAACCAGCTAAGCCGAGAAAGTTACGTACTTCGATCACTGATTTAGGTTGTTCCCAGCTTTGATTAGCTTCAATATTTGCTGGGTCAACAGATATTCCATGACTTGATACCATGTGTCCAAGGAATGCTACTTCCTCAAGCCAGAACTCGCATTTCTTCAACTTGGCATAAAGCTTATATTCACGAAGCTTTTGGAGTATCAGCCTCAAGTGTTGCTCATGATCTTCACGGCTTTTGGAATAAATAAGGATGTCATCAATAAAGACGACCACAAAGTGATCCAAATATTCCTTGAATACTCGGTTCATCATATCCATAAAGGCAGCAGGAGCATTAGTCAATCCAAAGGACATGACTAGGAATTCATAATGCCCGTACCGAGTTCTGAAAGCCGTCTTTGGAATATCATCGGTTCTAATCTTCAATTGGTGATATCCAGAACGAAGATCAATCTTTGAAAAGAATTTGACTCCTTGCAACTGGTCAAACAGGTCATTAATACGTGGCAACGGGTACCTATTTTTGATGGTGACATGATTCAACTCCCGATAATCAATACAAAGTCGCATACTCTCATCATTCTTCTTCACGAATAGTACAGGAGCACCCCAAGGAGAAGTACTAGGACGAATAAAGCCAATGTCTAACAAATCATGCAGTTGGGTCTTTAACTCCTGAAGTTCAATAGGAGCCATTCGATATGGGGCTTTAGAAATGGGTTTTGTACCGGGCTCAAGGTCGATACAAAATTTAATTTCACGATCTGGGGATAGGCCAGAAAGTTCTTCAGGGAATACGTCCGAAAATTCATTAACAATAGGAATATTATTCAAAATTGACGTATTTTTGTTTAGATCTGTGACATGAGCTAAGAAAGCTTGACATCCGTTTTTCAATAAACGAATAGCTTTATGACTTGAGATGACAGTGATCGATTTTAATGGTTTGGTGGCTTGAGTTCACATAACAGATTGGTTAGGAATATGAAAGCTAACAACCTTACGAAAACAATCAATTTTTGCATGATGAGTAGTTAACCAATCAATCCCTAGAATCACGTCAAATGCAAGTATTTTCAATGAAATAAGATCGACAGGTAATATGAGGGTACCGATTTGAACCAAACAAGACTTATAAATAGTGGATGTAATGAAAGTTTCTCCCAATGGAGTTTCCACAGATAAGTCAAAGTCAAATTTCTCTGGAGTTAAATTTAATCGTTGAGCGCAAGTAGGAGAAATAAAAGAATGGGTAGAACCAGTATCAAATAAGGTATAGACTTCGCTAGAGTTTATGATAAGCTTACCCGTGATGACCTCATTCGGGTTCTTTACTTTTTGGGAGGTCACTACAAACGCTTTCCCTTGCACTACTGGCTTTGACTTTTCTGGGACGGCCTTTGGTGCCTCCATCCTAGCTGAACTTGTCTTCGGTGAACGACAAAATCGGTCTAGGTGACCTTCTCTTCCACAATTATAACATGCTTTAGACGGTATCGTGCAGTTTGGACTGATGTGTCCCTCTCCTCCGCATTTGAAGCATATGATAGGTGGTCGTTCTCCTTCCGTAACAATGGGTGCTGGTGCTGACGTCTTTCCATCATTGTTGAATCTCCTCTTCTTGAAATGTCTATTCTTATTGTTTTGGCCCTGATTACCACCGAAGTGGTTACCATTTCTGGCCTGTTGATTCCCTTCATGCTTGTTGTCACCGCTCCGATGACTGCTCTCACTGGTATTATCATTTTGCC
Organism: Panax notoginseng; assembly: GCA_016801055.1. Taxonomy (NCBI): domain Eukaryota; kingdom Viridiplantae; phylum Streptophyta; class Magnoliopsida; order Apiales; family Araliaceae; genus Panax; species Panax notoginseng. The sequence continues at coordinate 152,508,339 of CM029020.1, forward strand.
GGCTGTTCTCCTTTGATTGCGTTGACTCATTATCGCGCTCTACTAACTGAGCCCTATTTACAATATCTCAATACAAACACAGTTTATGAGAAATAAGATGTTGATGTATCTCAGGTTTCAAACATCGCAAAAACATTCGCGTCATTCGCTCTTCATTATCCACCAAGTGGGACGTAAATCGGGACAACTCAGCAAATTTAGCCTTATACTTCGACACGGTCATATTATTTTGCTCCAGCTTGATAAACTCCACCTCCTTCATATGACGAATACTCTCGGGAAAGTACTTGTCGTTGAATAGCTCTTGGAACTTCTCCCAAGACATCTTGAGTGCGTCAGGCTGGGTACGTTTTACAGATTCCCACCAGTAATCTGCCTCTTCACGCAACATAAAGGTGGCGAAGGAAACCTTTTGTTCCTCAGAGCATCCCAAGACATCAAATATCTTGGTGATCTGCTTTATCCATGCTTTCGCCTTAAGTGGTTTTGGCTCTCCTATAAACTCTGGTGGTCCCAGCTCCTTGAACTATTTAGTAGTGACCGTCCGAGAGTTTCCAGTGTTTCCACCTACATTTTGGACAGGAGCCGCTCTCGCCTGATGTTGCATGAATTGCATAAAGCCTCTGAACAGTCCATCATTCATCATTTGGTCAGTGTTGTTGTTTGCATGAGGATTGTCGCCTTCCTGATGCACATTCTCCTGATTATAGATATGTGGAGACTCAACTTTCTCTCTTGTGCTCCATTGTTATTTTCAACATTCTCGGATGTCATTTTCAGATACTGCCACAAAACAAAGGTTCATTAACATATAACATATTATCCATATACTTTGACCGACCAATTAAATACCAAATAAACATAGGTAGGTCATACTAGCAAAGGAATTTCCCGTCTCTCCCCTCCTAGTTCTAGTCTCACATCTTAGCCAGGGATCATATCCCTAAGCTCTGATACCAACTGTGAGTCCCCCAAAATTTGGTATACATCATCCATCTTGGGTCGCCAGATACATGGTACAGAATTCAAATACAACTTACTAATACAACTGTCGTGTATAATACGACAAAACATAACTGTGAGTTTGAATACAATTATTGTCTACTAGAGATTATACAAACTCAAAAGGAGTCCTCATTACAATTATTATCACACTATATAACAGAATAGTGAGGACTACTAATACTATTATCTGGTCCATCACTCCATTCCCCGACTCGTCCCGGCTATATTCTCATTTCCTGAAGAGAACAGTGAAAGAAAGGGTGAGCTCAACTAGCCCAGTAAGAAATATTATGACTAAGATAATACAAAATAAATTATCATTAGCCTTCAACAGTGTTAAACTGATAAAATATAATAAACAGCAAGTTTAACTGCAGCGGAACAAGCAATCCATTAGAAGAGTCAAGTAGAGAATAAAATCTACTATCTTCTATGATTTAAAAGGTTTTTCAACACTGTTATCGCTGGGACTCAGCTTAATAAAATAATCCACATCATCGAATCACCCCTGCACTACGGCCAAGGATATTCTTTAGTATCATGACCACAATTATCCATGCTCTACGAGCCAAGAATATTTGTGTATTCATTAATGGTCATGATTATGCCAACAACTATCCATCAATATACTACGGGCCAATAAGGACTTTTACCACATCATTTGTAACATTACGGTCATGATTATACCGAATAATCCCTAGTCATAATCATACCAAGTCCATTTATGCACTACAGGCCACAGATGACTTTCAACATTTTATAAACATGAGGATGATGACAATGATATAAGAATTCAATAAAAACAAGTTCAAGAATTAACTTATCCAAGAATTAACAACGTCTAAATTGTCAATATGATACTACTTTGTGGAGTAAAATTCAAGAATGCTCAGAAGAATATTTCCATGAAAAGATACTGGATGAAGCGTAAATATCAAGGATATTCCACTAATTTCATGAAGTATAGAAGTCAAATCTTTAACCAACTGAGTATATTAACGAATGGAATAACAAAAGAAATCACCATGCATGCGGTACTTTGCATAGACAGGTTATTCCAACAGAATAATAAGTAACGGAACCAGGTCAGGCGAAATTCGCACCGACAAGATGTTCCAACAGAATAATACAGACGAAACCAGGTCCGACATAAAATGCACAGACAGGATATTTCAACAGAATAATAATAAAGACGGAACCAGGTCCGGTGTAAAACACACAGACAGGATGTTCCAACATAATAATAATAAAGACGGAACCAGGTCCGGTGTAAAATACACAGACAGGATGTTCCAACAGAATAATAGACGAATGTCACCAAGTATAGGGTAGACCGCGTATACAGGTTATTCCAACAGAATAATAAGCAATGGAATAACAATAATTTTCTTCATGAATAAGAAAGAATAACACCCCTTACCGTTTTAAAGAAGAACTGAAATAAAGAAGTAGTTAAGTAGCAGAATACTTTTCTTCTTTCTCTCTATAGTTTCTCTCCATAGTTTCTCTCTCTAGAGTTCAGTTAATTCGTAAGAAAATAATGAAGGAATGAGCTTCTATTTATAGGAAAATGGAATGCATAGTAACTAATCCATGAAAGATCCAGATTGATTTACTTTAATCTGACGGTCCATATTTAAAGAAAAATCTTTTAAATAAAATATAATATATTCTATTTATAGAATAACTTTAATAAAGTTTTCTGTTTTATATAAAAAGATATTTCTGTTTTATTACGTTAATAATACGAATAAAACAAAACTTCATTATCGCTAAATAATTAATATTACTAATTGACAATAATTGAATCAAATTGAGTGATTTCTCACATAAGCATCAATAATTAATACCGTGTGCTAATATGCTACCACATGTATTACTGTACTTTTACTACCGAGTAGTTCAACAGTATCAACGGTAAAACTTCCGCCGTTATTTTCAATAAAATATTTTTGTCGTTTTCTCAATCCGACAATAATTCTGTTGTGGGGTCCACCAATGAATGTACCGTCGTACGGATATTTCTTGACAAAAAGAATATTCTACGACCAAATGAATATTTTATAACAACTTGCTTACTTTGCAAAATTTATAAATATTACCCCTAACTATAACATTATATCAATTTTACTCCATAATATTCAAAAATAATATTTATAGAAAATTCATCTTTATTCAAAAAGTTGGGGTTTTACAATATTATCAAAGAATGATAATAATAAAGTTGTTTTCAGGTAATTGATTATATGGTTAAGTAAATTGCTGTTAGAGTAATTGTGTTTTGATATAAAGTATTATATGCTGATTGTAAGATCAATCTTAACAATGATAGGTCTTTACAATAAAGAGATTAAATTAAATGGTGTAGCAGTAGATCACAGTAAAGGCAAGTTCTCTAACTCAAACTTGAGTTATTACTTTCAAAGCATGTTAGTGAATAATTATTGTTGATTATTCACATTTATATTGATTATTGATACTTGCACTAAGTGCAATTAAATTCATTTTCTATTATTATTAAACTGTGAATTAGATAAAGTTCTTTTATTCATGAACTGTTTAAGATATGGATCTATGCTAATTGTATCAGGTAGATCAAGTATGTTTAAATTTATTAAATCAAATATGTTGTTCAACGTTGTTCTTCACCAATTGATTTGGTAAGGACTCAAGACTGAGAAAAAGAACAAGTTGATTAAAGCATTATTGAAAAACAATTATTGCTCGTATATTAAGTGTTCATGCATAATACACCGGGTATGAAAGGCTAATCCCCTTGATTACCAAAACTTATTAAAAGGACCAGTTTAAATACTGACAACCTTAGCATATGTTTATGGTCATTATGACCACTCAGTATCTATTATTCAATTGTTCGAATATTCAGTTATCAAGACTTAATTCATGTTCTTTTACAATTAATTTCTATTGTTGAATATTGAACAATAATTTTTATTTTGCTAATCATGATATATCTTCTTTGTACTTAAACTTGTTAAGCAATTAGTTGCTTACTCTTGCTATATCATGACATTTATTTCAGCTAAGCCAGAGAGTTCAAGTAAGAAGGACAAGGGCAAGGGAAAGGTCCAAGAATAGTTATTATAAATGTTTAAGTATCATGAAATACTATGTTTGATGTTTATGTAAACCTTTTGTGTTACTTTATGTAACTTAAGTAAGGTATGTTTATGTTAAGGTAATAGACCTTGGGGTATTGTATAAGACTTTATTATAATGAATAACGTATGTTTATTATTCTGCAATAGTATATAGAATGCTTATGTTGATGATGGATAGTGAGCACCAAGCCCGGGTTTGAGAACTCGAATTTGGGGGCGTCACAGATTGGTATCAAAGCTGTAGGTTATAAACTTTAGGATGCGAAACTTAGGTTATAACCTTAGAAGAAAACTCGTATAGAGTATGCTAAGAGGTGGATTGTGGAGATTCATCTAGTATAGAGTGTTCATAATAAAATATTGTTTCATTTTATCAATGAATATATTTTATTGTGATACTGATGTTATGTTTGTTTGGTTATAGGATGCCTGAGGAAGGACAAGGTAGCCATACAGTCGAGCAAGAGCCGTTAGATCCGGTAGAGGATCATGATGTTAGTGACGAGCGTGACGAGGATGTGATGGAGGTTTTGTTTGAAAATAGCATGGTGCTGGAGAATAGAGTGACAGAGTTAGAGCAGGGAATGCCACTCATCAGTTTACTGAAACTCAATACAAGGAACTGGCATATCAAGCTCAGAACGAGCTTGCTGAGATGAAGATACAGTTGCAGGAGCAGACAACCTTGGCTACTCATATGGTTGCCAAGAATGCTGAGCTGAGAGAGATATTAGAACAAGAGCAGAATTAGTTTGCGATATTGACTATTGAGCATCAGGCGTTACACCTGAGGTTTGACTTAGAGATCGCTGACAGGATCCGCATTGAGGATGCTTGGGTACGAGCAGCAAGAAAAGTGGATCAGTTAGAGGTTGAGGCAGAGGCTGGACGGGTTAGGATGGAGTCCTTGGGACGGGCTTTAGATGCAGCATATACTAGTCCCCAAGTAGGAGTGAGGAGATCCTTTGAGATAGGCGAGTCGAGTCGAGCTGTTAGACGTCAACTTATGGATGGACTCTTTCCACCAGAGCTGGAGCATTCAGCCGCACCCTCTCCAGACGCACAGTGATAGTTTAATAGCTTTCTATTCTTTATAGATGAAGTAGTACCCCTTTTGATTATTAGGGTTGTATTTTTTGTGTAAACCTCAGTAGGTGTGAGGTAGTATGTAAATATGATGTATCCCCATCTTATGTGAATAGGGGAGTATGTCTTTTGGTAGATCCCATCTTTTGATGTTTAAAAATGGGATAGTTAACGTTTATAAAAATATGCCAAGTATGTAAATGTATGACGCTAAAATTTGGTATGTGAATATAAATGCATTATTATAATTACATGTTGGATCAAATAGAAAAGTATTAAGAATTAAAATAAGAAGTTGTCTATTTGAAAAATCAGTAAACAGAATATGTTAATTCAGCAAGCTGAATGCGTTATTCAGCAAGCTGGATATGTTAATTCAGCAAGCTGAATGTGTAATTCAGTAAGCTGAATATGTGAATTTAGTAAGACGAATACGTTAATTCAGCAAGTTGAATTAGCCAATTCAGCAGGTTAAATTCGCTAATACAATATTATGATGATATGATTGTTAGAATTTAAATTACATGTTATATTTTAAACACTTAGAAGATATATCATATAATTAAACTCGATGTAATAAATTAAGGTTTTGTTTAATTAGATAATGCCGCCAAGACATCAAAATCGTAACCAAAGGGAGGAACGTTCTGTGAACAATGAAGGGAATCAAGATGACCCAATTCTGAACTTCACTGATATGATAGCTCAAGCTATGCGAACTCGTACACCTGCAGCAAGGAGGCAAGCGAATAATAGATTGACAAATTTTAAAGATTTTAAAGCTGTAGGTCCACCAGAATTCAGCGGAACTACGGACCCTATAGCGGCTCAAACATGGGTGAAAGAGATGGAAAAGGCCTTTATCATTGCAAGGGTAGCCGAAGAGCAAAAGACGGCTTTTGCTACCTACTTGATGAAAGTGAGACTAATTACTGGTGGGAGACGAACCAAGCTAGAGCCGGAACAGAGGTAGTGACATGGACCAGGTTTAAGGAGTTATTCTTAGAAAGTTATTTCTCGGAGGCCATGCAAGCCAGAATGGAAGTGCAGTTTCTTGAATTAAAGCAAGAAAACATGTCAGTTGTCGAATATGCAACAAAATTTAATGAGCTAGCTTGATTCGCACCTCATCAGGTGGATACAGAACTACGAAAGGCGCATAGGTTTGAAAATGGGCTGAAGCCGTGGATTCACAGCAAAGTTGTAGTGTTGCAAATTGCTACATTCTCAACATTGTTAGAAAAAGCTATCATTGCAGAAGGTAGTAGTGAGGCAGTTTCTAGATTCAACTGAGAGAAGAATAAGAAGAAGATTGAAGGTGGTCATCAAGGTACGAGCAGTGGTGGCAGTAACAGCAAGAAACATAAGTGGAACAACAGTGGCAATGAATCAGGAGCGCAACAAGGGAATAGTTAGCAGAAGAAGGCAGTGTGTTCAAAGTGCGGAAAGAATCATTCTGGAGAGTGTATGAAAGGGAAAAATGTCTGTTATAATTGTGGCCAAGAAGGACATATTTCACCAAATTGTCCTAAGCCGAAGAAAAGTGGTTGTTTTTCTTATGGAGGAACGGGACACCGATTTAAGGATTGTCCATTGAAGAAGAATACAGATGGAGGAAGTGGAAACAAGAGCAGTTCAACAAAGTTAACTATTGGAGGGCCAACACATCAGAGCAAGCCGACAGCCCGAACGTTCAACATGATTGTACAAGACACAGCTGCATCAAAGGAGGTGGTGTCAGGTACTATTCCGATCAATAATATAAATGCCTACGTATTATTTGATTCGGGAGCTACCTGTTCATTTGTGTCTGATGAATTTGCTAGAAGATTAAACTTACCATTTGAAAAGTTAAAGAACCTAATGAATATAGAAGTTGCAAATAAAGAAGTGACCCCTGTAGAGTTTATCCATAACAACTGTGGTGTGGATATAAGGGGACATAAGTTAAACGTGAATTTGATCCCCATACGCTTAGGAGAATTTGATGTTATCTTAGGGATGGATTGGTTATTTAACCATGAGGCAGATATAGACTGTCAGAAGAAGAGTATACGCCTTAAGACACTGAGTAAGTCTAAGGTTATATTTTATGGTAGCAAGTCGCCAAGGCAAACAAGTTGTCTGACGATGATGCAGGCCAGGAGAATGTTACGAAAAGGCTGTGAAGGTTATTTGGCTCATGTAGTGGATACACGAGTTGTGAATTCGGACATGGGGCAGATACCTATAGTTAATGAGTTCGGGGATGTCTTTCCAAAAGAACTTTCGGGACTTCCTCCAGACAGGGAAATAGAGTTTGTAATTAATTTAGTACCGGGGACAGCGCCGATATCGAAAGCACCATGTAGAATGGCTCCGGTAGAAATGAAAGAGTTGATGATCCAGCTACAAGAGTTATTGGATAAGAAGTACATCCAACCTAGTGTATCTCCGTGGAGAGCACCGGTTTTGTTTGTAAAGAAGAAAGATGGTTCGATGAGGTTGTGTATGGATTATAGAGAGTTGAATAAGGTGACAATCAAGAACAAATATCTGTTACCGAGAATAGACGATCTGTTTGATCAACTTAAGGGAGCGAAATGTTTTTCAAAGATTGACCTGAGAACTGGATATCATCAGTTGAAGGTGAGAACCGAGGATGTACCAAAGATAGCATTTAGAACTCGTTACGGTCATTATGAGTTCCTAGTGATGTCGTTTGCACTGACAAACTCACCAGCTGCTTTTATGGACTTGATGAATAGAATATTTAAACCGTATTTGGATAAATTTATGGTTGTGTTCATTGATGACATTTTGGTGTATTCAAAGACTAAAGAGGAGCATGCCGAACATCTACAAATTGTATTGGAAACCTTAAGGGAAGAGAAGCTATATGCAAAATATTCAAAGTGTGAGTTCTGGTTAAAGAGAGTTCAATTTCTGGGACATGTCATCGACAACGAGGGAATTTCTGTTGATCCAACGAAAGTAAAAGCGGTGAAAAATTGGGGACAACCGAAGACACCGACAAAGATCAGAAGTTTCTTAGGATTGGCAGGATATTACCGAAGGTTTATTCAGGATTTCTCGAAGATAGCGACGCCATTAACTAATCTAACAAGAAAGACTGTTAAGTATGTGTGGACGAAAAAGTGTGAACAAAGTTTTCAGGAATTGAAGAAGCGACTAAGTGAAGCACCTGTGTTATCTTTACCAGATAGTACGGGAGGTTTTACAGTGTATAGTGACGAATCACACAAAGGACTAGGTGCGTATTAATGCAAAATGGTAAAGTCATTGCGTATGCGTCACGACAGTTAAAAGAATATGAGAAGGGATACCCAACCCATGACCTTGAATTGGTTGCGGTAGTATTTGCCCTTAAGATTTGGAGACATTATCTCTACGGAGAAAAGTGTAAGATATACACAAATCATAAGAGTCTGAAGTACATCTTTACACATAAGGAATTAAATATGAGGCAGAGGAGATAGTTAGAATTGATCAAGGACTATGATTGTGATATTCTATATCATCCGGGAAAGGCTAATGTAGTGGCAGATGCTTTAAGCAAGAAGAGCCAAGAAAAATTGTTTGTATTAACAGAACAGGAAGAATTAGTAAGAGAAATGGAGAAAATGGAGTTAGAGGTGAAAAATCCGAAGGATTCAGATAAATTAATAGAAATGGAAGCAAGTCCGACTTTATTAGACAAGGTGAAAGAATCACAAGGGAATGATGAAGAATGCGGTAACATAAAGAAGTGATTGGCTGAAGGCGAAGAGCTGAAATATAAGATTGACGGCATTGGATTGCTGAGATTTGAAGGAAGAATTTGGATACCTGTAGTACCAGGGTTAAAAGAAGAGATTCTACAAGAAGCGCACAATACGAGATATTCGATACACCCAAGAAGCACGAAGATGTATCAAGATTTGTGTCAACATTATTGGTGGCCAAACATGAAGAGAGAGGTTGCTGAATGCGTCAGCCGCTGTTTAACTTGTCAAAGAGTCAAGGCAGAGCATCAGCGACCAAGTGGACTATTACAACCGTTAGAAATTCTGGAATGGAAATGGGAGCATGTCACGATGGATTTTGTGGTAGGACTTCCAGCAACAAAGAAGGGTTATGATGCTATATGGGTGATTGTCGACCGTCTTACAAAGTTAGCACACTTTTTACCGATCAGGATTAGGTATAATTTGGATCAGCTAGCAAAATTGTATATCAATGAAATTATTTCGAGACATGGAGTGCCAGTATCAATCGTGTCTGACAGAGATCCGCGCTTCACGTCAAACTTTTGGAGAAGTCTTCAAGAAAGAATGGGGATACAATTAAGGTTGAGTACTTCGTATCATCCACAGACAGATGGGCAAAGCGAGAGAACGATTCAAACATTAGAAGACATGCTCAGAGCCTGTGTGATGGATTTCAAGGGAAGCTGGAAAGATCATCTTCCATTAGTGGAGTTTGCGTATAACAATAGTTATCATGCAAGCATTAGAATGCCGCCGTATAAAGCCCTGTATAGGAGAAAATGCAGAACGCCCTTATGTTGGGACGAGGTAGGTGAAAGAAGATTGTTAGGGCCAGAATTGGTGCAGCAAAATGTGGAGATCATCAAAGTGATAAGAGCGCGACTGGTAGCAGCTCAGGATTGACAAAAGAAGTAAGCAGATATTCATCGCAAGAAAAGAGATTTCAAAGTGGGAAGCTACACATTTCTGAAGGTATCTCCTTGGAAGGGGGAGATAAGATTTGGGAAGAAAGGTAAACCGAGTCCAAGGTTTATTGGACCGTTCGAAATACTGAAGAAGATAGGGGAAGTAGCGTACGAGGTAGCTCTACCTCCTGAACTGGAACATGTTCATAATGTGTTTCATGTATCAGTGTTACGTCCGTACAAGCCAGATTACAAGCATGTGATATCTTACGAGCCGATTCAAGTCGAGAAAGACTTATCATACGAGGAGGTTTCTATAGAAATTTTGGATAGGAAAGAACAGAAATTGAGAAATAAGGTTATACATTCTGTCAAAGTGTTCTGGAGGAACCACAATGCTGAGGAAGCTACATGGGAACTCGAGGAAAAGATGAGGAAAGAGTTTCCAAATCTTTTTGAGTAACCTTAATGAAATTCCGGGGACGAAATTCTTATAAGGAGAGGAGAATGTAATAACCAAGAATTTCTGTGATACATTGTAAATAAGTATTACATAATCGATAATATTTTATGGATGATGAAGTGATTATGTGGTTAATAGAATATAATATTTAAAGAAAGTCTCACTAATAAGTTATATAAGTTAGTGAACTAACCTAAGTATTTTAATAATCTAGGAAATAGATTTAAGATGTTAAACCCTAAGTAAGTACTCAATAAACTTGAATAAGACAAGTCTAATTGGGTTTTGTAAGTTAATTAACATTATTTATTGATGTGAATGTGTAAATATCAATAATAATGAATAATAGTTCATGTGATAATAGGGTTAATATTACTAAGGATGGCTAGTGGTTTAAACAAGCCCAATAATTATTTAAGCATTGGACTTATAGATAATTTGATTGTTAAGCTAGCCCACTATTAAAATTTAATGGGCAAGTATGCTAGTAGCATAATTATTTAAGGGTGGAGGCCCAAGTTCATTTTAATTAGTAAGTCAAAGTAGTTAATTAAAAGTCCAATAGGTTATTTGTGGAAAGCCCAAAACATCTTTTATAATGGCCCAACTTGTAGCCATTGAAGAGGATACTTTAGACATTAGTATGTGTGACACCCCCCAAAATTAGGTATACATCACCCATCTTGGGTCGTCAGATACATAGTACAGAATACAAATACAACTTATTAATACAACTGTCGTGTACAATACGACAAAACATAAACTGTGAGTTTTGAATACAAATATTATCTTCTAGAGAGTATTCATACTCAAAAGGAGTCCTCATTACATTTATTAACACACACCATTACATAGAATAGTGAGGACTACTAACTAATACTATCATTCGGACCATCACTCCGTTCCCCGACTTGCCCCAGCTACGTTCTCATTTCTTGAAGAGAACAGTGAAAGAAAGGGTGAGCTCAACTAGCCCAGTAAGAAATATTATGACTAAGATAATGCATAATAAATTATCATTAGCCTTCAACAATGTTAAACTGATAAAATATAATAGACATCAAGTTTAACTGCAGCAGAACAAGCAATCCATTAAAAGAGTCAAGTAGAAAATAAACTCTACTATCTTTTATGATTTAAAAGGCTTTTTCAACACTGTGATCGCTGGGACTCATCTTAATAAAATAATTCACATCATCGAATCACCCCTGCACTACGGCCAATGATATTCGTGTATTCATTAATGGTCATGATCATGCCAACAACTGTCCATCAATGCACTACGGGCCAATGATGACTTTTACCACATCATTTGTAACATTACGGTCATGATTATACCGAATAATCCCTAGTCATAATCATACCAACTCCATCTATGCACTACATGCCACAGATGACTTTCAACATTTTATAAACATGAGGATGATGACAATGATATAAGAATTCAATAAAACAAGTTCAAGAATTAATTTATCCAAGAATTAACAACGTCCAAATTGTCAACATGATACTGCTTTGTGGAGTAAAATTCAAGAATACTTAGAAGAACATTTTCATGAAAAGATATTGGATGAACCGCAATTATCAAGGATATTCCACTAATTTCATGGAGTATAGAAGTCAAAACTTAACCAACTGAGTATAATAAAGAATGGAATAACAAAAGAAATCACCCGACATGCGATAGACCGCACAGAGAGGTTATTCCAACAGAATAATAAATAATGGAACCAGGTCCGGCGTAAACGCACAGACAGGATATTTCGACAGAATAATAAATAATGGAACCAGGTCCGGTGTAAAACACACAGACAGGATGTTCCAACAGAATAATAACAAGACGGAACCAGGTCCGGTGTAAAACACACAGACAAGATGTTCCAACAAAATAATAATAAAAACGGAACCAGGTCCGATGTAAAACACACAGACAGGATGTTCCAACAGAATAATAGAAGAATATCACCAAGTATAGGGTAGACCGCGTATACAGGTTATTCCAACAGAATAATAAGAAATGAAATAACAACAGTTCTCTTCATGAATAAGAAAGAATAACACCCCTTACCGTTTTAAAGAAGAGCTGTAATAAGGAAGTAGTTAAGTAGCAGAATACTCTTCTTCTCTCTCTCTCTATAGTTTCTCTCTCTAGAGTTCAGTGAATTCGTAAGAAATAATGAAGGAATGAGCTGCTATTTATAGAAAAATAGAATGCATAGTAACTAATCCATGAACGATCCAGATTGATTTACTTTAATCTGACGGTCCATATTTAAATAAAAATCTTTTAAATAAATATAATATATTCTATTTATAGAATAACTTTAATAAAGTATTCTGTTTTATAAAAAAAGATGTTTCTGTTTTATTACGTTAATAATACGAATAAAACAAAACGTCATTATCGCTAAATAATTCATATTATTAACTGACAATAATTGAATCAAACTGAGTGACTTCTCACATAAATATTAATAATCAATACCGTGTGCTACTATGCAACCACACGTATTACTGTACTTTTACTACCGAGTAGTTCAACAGTATCAATGGTAAAACTTCCGCTGTTATTTTTAATAAAATATTTTTGTCGTTTTTCTCAATCCGACAATATTTCCGTTGTGGGGTCCACCAATGATTGTGCCTTTGTACGAAATATTCCTGTTAAAATGAATATTCCCGACCAATCGAATATTATATAACAACTTGCGTACTTTGCAAAATTTATAAATATTACCCACAACTATAACATTATATCAAAATTAACTCCATAATATTCAAAAATGATATTTATAGAAAATTCATCTTTATTTATAAAAGTTGGATCTTACAACATCCTCTTCTTATGAAATTTCGGCCCGTCGAAATAGGGTACTACCTGGTATGTCGAAGAGGTAAGGATACCTTGATTTCATTTGGAGATTCTAACTTCCAAGTCATTTTCCTCAATCATCGTGGTTTTCTCCACAAAACTTGACTTGA
>CM029020.1:152521750-152701799 GCA_016801055.1 Panax notoginseng
GCTGACAGGATCCGCATTGAGGATGCTTGGGTACGAGCAGCAAGAAAAGTGGATCAGTTAGAGGTTGAGGCAGAGGCTGGACGGGTTAGGATGGAGTCCTTGGACGGGCTTTAGATGCAGCATATACTAGTCCCCAAGTAGGAGTGAGGAGATCCTTTGAGATAGGCGAGTCGAGTCGAGCTGTTAGACGTCAACTTATGGATGGACTCTTTCCACCAGAGCTGGAGCATTCAGCCGCACCCTCTCCAGACGCACAGTGATAGTTTAATAGCTTTCTATTCTTTATAGATGAAGTAGTACCCCTTTTGATTATTAGGGTTGTATTTTTTGTGTAAACCTCAGTAGGTGTGAGGTAGTATGTAAATATGATGTATCCCCATCTTATGTGAATAGGGGAGTATGTCTTTTGGTAGATCCCATCTTTTGATGTTTAAAAATGGGATAGTTAACGTTTATAAAAATATGCCAAGTATGTAAATGTATGACGCTAAAATTTGGTATGTGAATATAAATGCATTATTATAATTACATGTTGGATCAAATAGAAAAGTATTAAGAATTAAAATAAGAAGTTGTCTATTTGAAAAATCAGTAAACAGAATATGTTAATTCAGCAAGCTGAATGCGTTATTCAGCAAGCTGGATATGTTAATTCAGCAAGCTGAATGTGTAATTCAGTAAGCTGAATATGTGAATTTAGTAAGACGAATACGTTAATTCAGCAAGTTGAATTAGCCAATTCAGCAGGTTAAATTCGCTAATACAATATTATGATGATATGATTGTTAGAATTTAAATTACATGTTATATTTTAAACACTTAGAAGATATATCATATAATTAAACTCGATGTAATAAATTAAGGTTTTGTTTAATTAGATAATGCCGCCAAGACATCAAAATCGTAACCAAAGGGAGGAACGTTCTGTGAACAATGAAGGGAATCAAGATGACCCAATGCTGAACTTCACTGATATGATAGCTCAAGCTATGCGAACTCGTACACCTGCAGCAAGGAGGCAAGCGAATAATAGATTGACAAATTTTAAAGATTTTAAAGCTGTAGGACCACCAGAATTCAGCGGAACTACGGACCCTATATAGCGGCTCAAACATGGGTGAAAGAGATGGAAAAGGCCTTTATCATTGCAAGGGTAGCCGAAGAGCAAAAGACGGCTTTTGCTACCTACTTGATGAAAGTGAGACTAATTACTGGTGGGAGACGAACCAAGCTAGAGCCGGAACAGAGGTAGTGACATGGACCAGGTTTAAGGAGTTATTCTTAGAAAGTTATTTCTCGGAGGCCATGCAAGCCAGAATGGAAGTGCAGTTTCTTGAATTAAAGCAAGAAAACATGTCAGTTGTCGAATATGCAACAAAATTTAATGAGCTAGCCTGATTCGCACCTCATCAGGTGGATACAGAACTACGAAAGGCGCGCATAGGTTTGAAAATGGGCTGAAGCCGTGGATTCACAGCAAAGTTGTAGTGTTCCAAATTGCTACATTCTCAACATTGTTAGAAAAAGCTATCATTGCAGAAGGTAGTAGTGAGGCAGTTTCTAGATTCAACTGAGAGAAGAATAAGAAGAAGATTGAAGGTGGTCATCAAGGTACGAGCAGTGGTGGCAATAACAGCAAGAAACATAAGTGGAACAACAGTGGCAATGAATCAGGAGCGCAACAAGGGAATAGTCAGCAGAAGAAGGCAGTGTGTTCAAAGTGTGGAAAGAATCACTCTGGAGAGTGTATGAAAGGGAAAAATGTCTGTTATAATTGTGGCCAAGAAGGACATATTTCACCAAATTGTCCTAAGCCGAAGAAAAGTGGTTGTTTTTCTTATGGAGGAACGGGACACCGATTTAAGGATTGTCCATTGAAGAAGAATACAGATGGAGGAAGTGGAAACAAGAGCAGTTCAACAAAGTTAACTATTGGAGGGCCAACATATCAGAGCAAGCCGACAGCCCGAACGTTCAACATGATTGTGCAAGACACAGTTGCATCAAAGGAGGTGGTGTCAGGTACTATTCCGATCAATAATATAAATGCCTACGTATTATTTGATTCGGGAGCTACCTGTTCATTTGTGTCTGATGAATTTGCTAGAAGATTAAACTTACCATTTGAAAAGTTAAAGAACCCAATGAATATAGAAGTTGCAAATAAAGAAGTGATCCCTGTAGAGTTTATCCATAACAACTGTGGTGTGGATATAAGGGGACATAAGTTAAACGTGAATTTGATCCCCATACGCTTAGGAGAATTTGATGTTATCTTAGGGATGGATTGGTTATTTAACCATGAGGCAGATATAGACTGTCAGAAGAAGAGTATACGCCTTAAGACATTGAGTAAGTCTAAGGTTATATTTTTATGGTAGCAAGTCGCCAAGGCAAACAAGTTGTCTGACGATGATGCAGGCCAGGAGAATGTTACGAAAAGGCTGTGAAGGTTATTTGGCTCATGTAGTGGATACACGAGTTGTGAATTCGGACATGGGGCAGATACCTATAGTTAATGAGTTTGGGGATGTCTTTCCAAAAGAACTTCCGGGACTTCCTCCAGACAGGGAAATAGAGTTTGTAATTAATTTAGTACCGGGGACAGCGCCGATATCGAAAGCACCATGTAGAATGGCTCCGGTAGAAATGAAAGAGTTGATGATCCAGCTACAAGAGTTATTGGATAAGAAGTACATCCAACCTAGTGTATCTCCGTGGAGAGCACCGGTTTTGTTTGTAAAGAAGAAAGATGGTTCGATGAGGTTGTGTATGGATTATAGAGAGTTGAATAAGGTGACAATCAAAAACAAATATCTGTTACCGAGAATAGACGATCTGTTTGATCAACTTAAGGGAGCGAAATGTTTTTCAAAGATTGACCTGAGAACTGGATATCATCAGTTGAAGGTGAGAACCGAGGATGTACCAAAGATAGCATTTAGAACTCGTTACGGTCATTATGAGTTCCTAGTGATGTCGTTTGCACTGACAAACTCACCAGCTGCTTTTTTGGACTTGATGAATAGAATATTTAAACCGTATTTGGATAAATTTATGGTTGTGTTCATTGATGACATTTTGGTGTATTCAAAGACTAAAGAGGAGCATGCCGAACATCTACAAATTGTATTGGAAACCTTAAGGGAAGAGAAGCTATATGCAAAATATTCAAAGTGTGAGTTCTGGTTAAAGAGAGTTCAATTTCTGGGACATGTCATCGACAACGAGGGAATTTCTGTTGATCCAACGAAAGTAAAAGCGGTGAAAAATTGGGGACAACCGAAGACACCGACAAAGATCAGAAGTTTCTTAGGATTGGCAGGATATTACCGAAGGTTTATTCAGGATTTCTCGAAGATAGCACGCCATTAACTAATCTAACAAGAAAGACAGTTAAGTATGTGTGGACGAAAAAGTGTGAACAAAGTTTTCAGGAATTGAAGAAGCGACTAAGTGAAGCACCTGTGTTATCTTTACCAGATAGTACGGGAGGTTTTACAGTGTATAGTGACGAATCACACAAAGGACTAGGTTGCGTATTAATGCAAAATGGTAAAGTCATTGCGTATGCGTCACGACAGTTAAAGAATATGAGAAGGGATACCCAACCCATGACCTTGAATTGGTTGCGGTAGTATTTGCCCTTAAGATTTGGAGACATTATCTCTACGGAGAAAAGTGTGAGATATACACAAATCATAAGAGTCTGAAGTACATCTTTACACATAAGGAATTAAATATGAGGCAGAGGAGATAGTTAGAATTGATCAAGGACTATGATTGTGATATTCTATATCATCCGGGAAAGGCTAATGTAGTGGCAGATGCTTTAAGCAAGAAGAGCCAAGAAAAATTGTTTGTATTAACAGAACAGGAAGAATTAGTAAGAGAAATGGAGAAAATGGAGTTAGAGGTGAAAAATCCGAAGGATTCAGATAAATTAATAGAAATGGAAGCAAGTCCGACTTTATTAGACAAGGTGAAAGAATCACAAGGGAATGATGAAGAATGCGGTAACATAAAGAAGTGATTGGCTGAAGGCGAAGAGCTAAAATATAAGATTGACGGCATTGGATTGCTGAGATTTGAAGGAAGAATTTGGATACCTGTAGTACCAGGGTTAA
This sequence comes from Panax notoginseng, assembly GCA_016801055.1. Lineage (NCBI taxonomy): Eukaryota > Viridiplantae > Streptophyta > Magnoliopsida > Apiales > Araliaceae > Panax > Panax notoginseng. The sequence continues at coordinate 152,525,878 of CM029020.1, forward strand.
AAGAAGAGATTCTACAAGAAGCGCACAATACGAGATATTCGATACACCCAAGAAGCACGAAGATGTATCAAGATTTGTGTCAACATTATTGGTGGCCAAACCATGAAGAGAGAGTTGCTGAATGCGTCAGCCGCTGTTTAACTTGTCAAAGAGTCAAGGCAGAGCATCAGCGACCAAGTGGACTATTACAACCGTTAGAAATTCTGGAATGGAAATGGGAGCATGTCACGATGGATTTTGTGGTAGGACTTCCAGCAACAAAGAAGGGTTATGATGCTATATGGGTGATTGTCGACCGTCTTACAAAGTTAGCACACTTTTTACCGATCAGGATTAGGTATAATTTGGATCAGCTAGCAAAATTGTATATCAATGAAATTATTTCGAGACATGGAGTGCCAGTATCAATCGTGTCTGACAGAGATCCGCGCTTCATGTCAAATTTTTGGAGAAGTCTTCAAGAAAGAATGGGGATACAATTAAGGTTGAGTACTTCGTATCATCCACAGACAGATGGGCAAAGCGAGAGAACGATTCAAACATTAGAAGACATGCTCAGAGCCTGTGTGATGGATTTCAAGGGAAGCTGGAAAGATCATCTTCCATTAGTGGAGTTTGCGTATAACAATAGTTATCATGCAAGCATTAGAATGCCGCCGTATAAAGCCCTGTATAGGAGAAAATGCAGAACGCCCTTATGTTGGGACGAGGTAGGTGAAAGAAGATTGTTAGGGCCAGAATTGGTGCAGCAAAATGTGGAGATCATCAAAGTGATAAGAGCGCGACTGGTAGCAGCTCAGGATTGACAAAAGAAGTAAGCAGATATTCATCGCAAGAAAAGAGATTTCAAAGTGGGAAGCTACACATTTCTGAAGGTATCTCCTTGGAAGGGGGAGATAAGATTTGGGAAGAAAGGTAAACCGAGTCCAAGGTTTATTGGACCGTTCGAAATACTGAAGAAGATAGGGGAAGTAGCGTACGAGGTAGCTCTACCTCCTGAACTGGAACATGTTCATAATGTGTTTCATGTATCAGTGTTACGTCCGTACAAGCCAGATTACAAGCATGTGATATCTTACGAGCCGATTCAAGTCGAGAAAGACTTATCATACGAGGAGGTTTCTATAGAAATTTTGGATAGGAAAGAACAGAAATTGAGAAATAAGGTTATACATTCTGTCAAAGTGCTCTGGAGGAACCACAATGCTGAGGAAGCTACATGGGAACTCGAGGAAAAGATGAGGAAAGAGTTTCCAAATCTTTTTGAGTAACCTTAATGAAATTCCGGGGACGAAATTCTTATAAGGAGAGGAGAATGTAATAACCAAGAATTTCTGTGATACATTGTAAATAAGTATTACATCATCGATAATATTTTATGGATGATGAAGTGATTATGTGGTTAATAGAATATAATATTTAAAGAAAGTCTCACTAATAAGTTATATAAGTTAGTGAACTAACCTAAGTATTTTAATAATCTAGGAAATAGATTTAAGATGTTAAACCCTAAGTAAGTACTCAATAAACTTGAATAAGACAAGTCTAATTGGGTTTTGTAAGTTAATTAACATTATTTATTGATGTGAATGTGTAAATATCAATAATAATGAATAATAGTTCATGTGATAATAGGGTTAATATTACTAAGGATGGCTAGTGGTTTAAACAAGCCCAATAATTATTTAAGCATTGGACTTATAGATAATTTGATTGTTAAGCTAGCCCACTATTAAATTTAATGGGCAAGTATGCTAGTAGCATAATTATTTAAGGGTGGAGGCCCAAGTTCATTTTAATTAGTAAGTCAAAGTAGTTAATTAAAAGTCCAATAGGTTATTTGTGGAAAGCCCAAAACATCTTTTATAATGGCCCAACTTGTAGCCAATTGAAGAGGATACTTTAGACATTTAGTATGTGTGACACCCCCAAAATTAGGTATACATCACCCATCTTGGGTCGTCAGATACATAGTACAGAATACAAATACAACTTATTAATACAACTGTCGTGTACAATACGACAAAACATAAACTGTGAGTTTGAATACAAATATTATCTTCTAGAGAGTATTCATACTCAAAAGGAGTCCTCATTACATTTATTAACACACCATTACATAGAATAGTGAGGACTACTAACTAATACTATCATTCGGACCATCACTCCGTTCCCCGACTTGCCCCAGCTACGTTCTCATTTCCTGAAGAGAACAGTGAAAGAAAGGGTGAGCTCAACTAGCCCAGTAAGAAATATTATGACTAAGATAATGCATAATAAATTATCATTAGCCTTCAACAATGTTAAACTGATAAAATATAATAGACATCAAGTTTAACTGCAGCAGAACAAGCAATCCATTAAAAGAGTCAAGTAGAAAATAAACTCTACTATCTTTTATGATTTAAAAGGCTTTTCAACACTGTGATCGCTGGGACTCATCTTAATAAAATAATTCACATCATCGAATCACCCCTGCACTACGGCCAATGATATTCGTGTATTCATTAATGGTCATGATCATGCCAACAACTGTCCATCAATGCACTACGGGCCAATGATGACTTTTACCACATCATTTGTAACATTACGGTCATGATTATACCGAATAATCCCTAGTCATAATCATACCAACTCCATCTATGCACTACATGCCACAGATGACTTTCAACATTTTATAAACATGAGGATGATGACAATGATATAAGAATTCAATAAAACAAGTTCAAGAATTAATTTATCCAAGAATTAACAACGTCCAAATTGTCAACATGATACTGCTTTGTGGAGTAAAATTCAAGAATACTTAGAAGAACATTTTCATGAAAAGATATTGGATGAACCGCAATTATCAAGGATATTCCACTAATTTCATGGAGTATAGAAGTCAAAACTTAACCAACTGAGTATAATAAAGAATGGAATAACAAAAGAAATCACCCGACATGCGATAGACCGCACAGAGAGGTTATTCCAACAGAATAATAAATAATGGAACCAGGTCCGGCGTAAACGCACAGACAGGATATTCCGACAGAATAATAAATAATGGAACCAGGTCCGGTGTAAAACACACAGACAGGATGTTCCAACAGAATAATAACAAGACGGAACCAGGTCCGGTGTAAAACACACAGACAAGATGTTCCAACAGAATAATAATAAAAACGGAACCAGGTCCGATGTAAAACACACAGACAGGATGTTCCAACAGAATAATAGAAGAATATCACCAAGTATAGGGTAGACCGCGTATACAGGTTATTCCAACAGAATAATAAGAAATGGAATAACAACAGTTCTCTTCATGAATAAGAAAGAATAACACCCCTTACCGTTTTAAAGAAGAGCTGTAATAAGGAAGTAGTTAAGTAGCAGAATACTCTTCTTCTCTCTCTCTCTATAGTTTCTCTCTCTAGAGTTCAGTGAATTCGTAAGAAATAATGAAGGAATGAGCTGCTATTTATAGAAAAATAGAATGCATAGTAACTAATCCATGAACGATCCAGATTGATTTACTTTAATCTGACGGTCCATATTTAAATAAAAATCTTTTAAATAAAATATAATATATTCTATTTATAGAATAACTTTAATAAAGTATTCTGTTTTATATAAAAAGATGTTTCTGTTTTATTACGTTAATAATACGAATAAAACAAAACGTCATTATCGCTAAATAATTCATATTATTAACTGACAATAATTGAATCAAACTGAGTGACTTCTCACATAAATATTAATAATCAATACCGTGTGCTACTATGCAACCACACGTATTACTGTACTTTTACTACCGAGTAGTTCAACAGTATCAATGGTAAAACTTCCGCTGTTATTTTTAATAAAATATTTTTGTCGTTTTCTCAATCCGACAATAATTCCGTTGTGGGGTCCACCAATGATTGTGCCTTTGTACGAATATTCCCTGTTAAAATGAATATTCCCCGACCAATCGAATATTATATAACAACTTGCGTACTTTCCAAAATTTATAAATATTACCCACGACTATAACATTATATCAAATTAACTCCATAATATTCAAAAATGATATTTATAGAAAATTCATCTTTATTTATATAAGTTGGGATCTTACAACATCCTCTTCTTATGAAATTTCGCCCTCGAAATTAGGGTACGTACCTGGTATGTCGAAGAGGTAAGGATACCTTGATTTCATTTCAGATTCTAACTTCCAAGTCATTTCCTCAACATCGTGGTTTCTCCACAAAACTTTGACTTGAGGTATAACCTTGGAGCGTAGAATATGTTCCTTCTTATCCACGATTTGAACATTAACTTCTTCATACGTCAAATCCTCCGCTATTTCATCCGGTTCTAACTCAATAATGTGGTTCGGGTCTTCCACATATTTGCGTAACATGGATATGTAAAAAACGTTATGAACACGAGACATACTTGGCGGTAAAGCGAGTCTATAAGCCACAGTTCCTACTCGATCGAAGATTAAAAATGGACCGATGAATCGAGGATTGAGCTTTCCTCTTTTTCCAAATCTCGTAACTTCTTTCCATGGAGCAACACGTAAGAACACATGATCTCCTATATCAAATTCCACGTCCTTTGGATGAAGATCAACATAACTCTTTTGTCGATCTTGTGAGGTTTTTCTACGTTGTCGGATCGTTTGAATCTTTTCTGTAGTCATACGTACCAACTCCGGTCCCAACAACGTTGCTTCACCCACCTCATCCCAGCATACTGGAGAACGACATTTTCTTCCATACAATGCTTCGAATGGAGCCATGCCAATACTTGCTTGATAATTATTGTTGTAGGAAAACTCCACCAATGGTAAGAACTTGTCCCAACTTCCCTTGAAGTCAAAGACACAAAGTCTTAATAAATCTTCTAGAGTTTGAATAGTCCTCTCTGATTGTCCGTCCGTCTGAGGATGATATGCCGAACTAAATCATAAATCTGTGCCCATAGCTTTTTGTAAACTAACCCAAAATCGTGAAGTGAATCTTGGGTCTCGATCAGAAACTATGGATACTGGCATACCATGCAGTCTTACAATCTCGTTTATGTACATACGAGCAAGAAGTTCAAGTGTATAAGTTTCTCGTATCGATAAGAAATGAGCAGACTTGGTCAATCTATCAACAATGACCCAAATCGCATCTATACCTTGAGAAACCTTAAAAAGACCGGTAACGAAATCCATGGTAATGTGCTCCCACTTCCATTCTGGAATTTTAAGTGGTTGCAATGGACCTTTTGGTACTTGATGCTCCGCTTTGACTCGTTGACAAGTTAGACACCTTGAGATAAACAACGCTATCTCTCTCTTCATATTGCTCCACCAAAATGTATGACGAAGATCATGATACATTTTGGTACTTCCAGGATGGATTGCAAATGGTGTGTTGTGCGCCTCCATCATGATTTCATACTTTAAATCAGGGTTGTTAGGAACACAAAGTCTGGAGTTGACTCAAAGTATTCCTTCTTCATCGATTCTTGCTTCCGGCATAGCACCTTCATGCACTTTCTTCCTCATACGCATCAGCTCCAGGTATGTACCTTGAGCAGCTTTAACTTTATCGATTAAAGTTGGTTCTACTCGTATATTCGCCATCATCACATGGGTCCCTGGAGTCTTTAACTCTATCTCCATCCTTTGCAAGTCACACAAAATGGGCCTTTGTGTTGACAATATTGCACTCGTACTTGCATATGATCTTCTACTCAATGCGTCAGCTACCACGTTCGCTTTTCCAGGATGGTATTGAATGGTATGATCATAATCTTTCAACAGTTCAAGCCAACGTCATTGTCGCATGTTGAGTTCCTTTTGAGTGAAGAAATATTTGAGGCTTTTATGATCCGTAAAGTTCTCCACCTTCTCCCCATACAAGTAATGCCTCTAAATTTTAAGTGTAAAGACAACAGCTGCCAACTCTAGATCATGAGTAGGATAATTCCTCTCATATTTCTTGAGTTGTCATGATGCATAGGCTATGACTTTTCCATGTTGCATGAGAACGCATCCCAACCCTTTGCTCGAAGCATCACTATAGATGACAAATCCCTCCGAGCCAGATGGTATTGTTAGAACAGGTGCTGAAATGAGTCTCCTCTTGAGTTCTTGAAAATTCTGCTCACATTCTTTGCTCCAACCGAACTTTGTATCTTTCTGAGTCAGCTGAGTTAATGGAGTAGCGATTCGAGAAAATCCTTCCACGAATCTCCGATAATAACCAGCTAAACTAAGAAAGCTACGTACCTCGGTCACTGATTTAGGTTGCTCCCAGCTTTGAATAGCTTCAATTTTTGCCGGGTCAACCGATATTCCACGACTTGATACTTCGTGGCCAAGGAATGCTACCTCCTCCAGCCAGAACTCGCATTTCTTCAACTTGGCATAAAGCTTGTATTCATGAAGCTTTTGGAGTACCAGCCTCAAGTGTTTCTCATGATCTTCACGGCTTTTGGAATAAATAAGGATGTCATCAATAACGACGACCACAAAGTGATCCAAATATTCCTGAGTACCCAGTTCATCATATCCATGAAGGCAGCAGGAGAATTAGTCAATCCAAAGGACATGACTAGGAATTCATAATGTCCGTACCGAGTTCTAAAAGCCGTCTTTGGAATATCCTCAGTTCTAACCTTCAGTTGATGATATCCAGAACGAAGATCGATCTTTGAAAAGAATTGTGCTCCTTGCAACTGGTCAAACAGATCATCAATACGTGACAATGGGTACCTGTTTTTGATGGTGACATGATTTAACTCCCGATAATCAATACAAAGTCGCATACTTCCATCTTTCTTCTTCACGAATAGCACAGGAGCACCCCAAGGATAAGTACTAGGACGAATAAAGCCAATGTCTAACTGCAGTTGGATCTTTAACTCCTGAAGTTCAATAGGAGTCATTCGATATGGGGCATTAGAAATGGGTTTTGTACCGGGTTCAAGGTCGATACAAAATTCAATTTCACGCTCTTGGGGTAGGCCAGGAAGTTCTTCAGGGAATACGTTAGGGAATTTATTAACAATAGAAATATCATTCAAAACTGACGTATTTTTGTTTAGATCTGTGACATGAGCTAAGAAAGCTTGACATCCGTTTTTCAATAAACGAATAGCTTTATGGCTTGAGATGACAGCGATTGATTTTAATGGTTTGGTTGCTTGAATTCGCATAATAGGTCGATTAGGAATATGAAAGCTAACAACCTTACGAAAACAATCAATTTTTATATGATGAGTAGTTAACCAATCAATCCCTAGAATCACGTCAAATGCAAGTATTTTTAATGAAATCAGATCGACAGGTAATGTGTGGGTACCAACTTGAACCAAACAAGACTTATAAACCGTGGATGTAATGAAGGTTTCTCCCAATGGAGTTTCAACAAATAAATCAAAGTCTAATTTCTCCGGAGTCAAATTTAATCGATGAGCGCAAGTAGGAGAAATAAAAGAATGGGTAGAACCGGTATCAAATAAAGTATAGACTTCGTTAGAGTTTATGATAAGCTTACCTGTGGTGACCTCATTCGGGTTCCTTGCTTTCTGGGGGGTCACAACAAACGCTCTCCCTTGCACTACTAGTTTTGACTTTTCTGGGACGGCCTTTGGTGTCTCCATCTTGGCTGAACTTGTTTTTGGTAAACGATAAAATCGAGCTAAATGACCTTCTCTTCCATAATTATAACATGCTTTAGACGGCATCGCGCAGTTTGGACTGATGTGCCCCTCCCCTCCGCATTTTAAATATATGATAGGTGGTCGTTCTCCTTCCTTAACAACGGGCGCTGGTGCTGACGTCTTTCCATCATTGTTGAATCTCCTCTTCTTGAAATGACCATTCTTATTGTTTTGGCCTTGATTACCACCGAAGTGGTTACCATTTCTGGTCTGTTGATTCCCTCCATGCTTGTTGTCACCGCTTCGATGACTGCTCTCACTGGTATTATCATTTTGTCGACTGCTCTCTTTTGGTTGCGTTGACTCGTTATCGTGCTCCACTAACTGAGCCCTATTCACAACATCTGAATACAAACACAGTTTATGAGAAATAAAATGCTGACGTATCTCAGGTTTCAAACCTCGCAAAAACATTCGCGTCATTCGCTCTTCATTATCCACCAAGTGGGACGCAAATCAGGACAACTCAGCAAATTTAGCCTCATACTGCGACACGGTCATATTATTCTGCTCCAAATTGATGAACTCCACCTCCTTCATGTGACGAACACTTTCAGGATCATTCGGTATAACCATGACCCGTAATGTTACAAATGATGTGGTAAAAGTCCTCATTGGCCCGTAATGCATTGATGGACAGTTGTCGGTATGATTATGACCAGGGATTATTCGGTATGATCATGACCATTGGTGAAAACACAAATATCCTTGGCCCGTAGTGCATGGATAATTCAGTGATGTGGATTATTTACTAAGCTGAGTCTCAGCGATAAAATTGATGATAAACTTTTTAAATCATAGAAGATAGTAGATATCATGCTCTACTTGACTCTTCTAATGGATTGCTTGTTCTGCTGCAGTTAAACTTGTTGTCTACTATATTCTATCAGTTTAACATTGTTGAAGGCTAACGATAACTTATTATGCATTATCTTAGTCATAATATTTATTACTGGGCTAACGACCCCAAAATCTACACAATTTAAATCCCGACTTCGGTCGTTAACCATACATTCAACCTCTAAATAATACATCATTATTCGATGTTAAACTTAATAAAATTGCGGAATATTTAAAACTTTTATACATTTCCTTGTTTCTTTCCCTGAATCGCAACCATTACATTACATCTCTTTGATTCAATCTTATATCATGAATTGTTACAACAAAATGACTATACAAAGTCTTACATCATAACTAAATATCCATATACATTGGATAGCTCAACTTACAATTCAACAACATGTTACGTTCAAAATATGAAATACATTTCTCATAAAACATAAGTAATCTTCGTGAATATAGATCTCTATAACTCACATAGCACGTATCTTTACCTTAAAATCTTAACCTGCAAAAGTGGTTATTTGCAAGAGTGAGCTCGACAGCCCAGCAAAGTCAAACAGTTTTCATGCATCACATAGCACATAATAACATGCTCGATATACATCTCATTAAAGTAACATGGCATACATGCTTTTAATTCACATAGCAAATATACAGATTGAGTTCCTTACTCAATCATCATTACTTAGCCAAAACAATGCAGTCATATATTGACTTTAACATTTCATGATTTCAACATGCATAACATATCATGTAATTTAAAATAGTTCATCAAGTCCACGTAAAAATAGGAACCGAAAGACTTGCCTTGATCGTTGTTTACCAATAATAGCTTAACAGCTTACAGTTATCTACACTTCACGTGTCCTACACAATTATATAATCATACACATCAACTATTAGTCACATAACAACACATAGCAATTGTAATGTAAACTCTACTCCACATCTCATATTCTTTCCTATTAATAAATACACAATGGTTAATTAGATTGTGTTAACTTTTCGACTTATGACTCACTATATTTCTTCTTAGTCAAACTCGAAGTTCAAGTGCTTAAGTCTTGCTAGAACTACTTATTGGTTTTATATTAAACCCATTCCATATCTTATAATAGGGGTGTAAGTCGAACCAAGTAGTTCGATACTCGATTTGAGATTGGCTCGAAAATATGATCCAAAGCTCGAATTCGAAGTTGATCCGAGTCGAATCTGATCCATACTCGTTTTCTGTTTAATGATACACGAGTCGAATTCGAGCATACCAGTGTTCGTTCAGATTAGGGTTCGAGTATTTCATTTTTTCTCGAACTAGACTCGATACCTGCTCGATGGATCATATTCGAATATTGGTTTGATCCATTCTATTAAGCTAAATATGTGATATTTGTATCAATCTTTATAATTTATAAAGTGTAGTATAAAATTGTGTAAACTTGTACTTGAATAAATCAATGAATTGAATGTCAATTTTTATTACATTCTTTATAATTTCAATACATAAATAAAAGTGAAATTTTTTTATATATAAATATTAGTTAAGTAACCAATTTAGTATGCAGTGGTTCAGTTTTAAGTGAAATGGTTCATATTCGAAACATGATTTGAAGGATCATGAGTAACTCGCTTTGTAAACGAGTCGAGTACTTACGAACCGAGTAGATCCGAGTTGAATCTGGCGCAAAAATATAAATCCCTTATCGAATCCGAGTCGAATTCGAGCTCAATTTTTTCGAGTCGAGCCGAATCTGAGCATGAAGGTGTTCGCTGAGATTCGACTCGTTTACACCCCTATCTTATAATATCCATTTCAATGGAATTGAAACACTTTTTAAGTTCATTAACACTTGGCACGGCGTTTCGACGTTCAATCGTCACACGCCCTATTTGCCTCTCTTGTGTATGCTTACTATGCTTCTATAACTTATCTAATACATTATTTATTAATGTTAAGCATCATTATATTTATTAAGATTCATGTTTTATAACTTAGGACATCATCTTTTATGGTCTGGAGCACTACACATGCATATGTGCATGCCCGACACCCTCCGATTGCCTCCGAAAACACAACAGTCCTAAAGATGACCATTTTGACCTATCCTAATGACCTCAAATTGAAAACCTTAAAGAACGAAAGTTGTAGGTCTACTTGTCCTCGTTCCGGATCATCTTGAATCACCTCAATCGGAGTTCGTATGAGGAAGTTATGGTCATTTCACTATAGGAAGTCAAAATTGTCCAGGTCAGACTTCTGTCCCCGCGCTGGGGCGCGAGTACTAAGCCAACTAGTGGCGCTGGGGCGCGAGATTGGCCCTGGGGCGCGAATTTCAGCGCTGGGGCTCCAACTTCTGGCGTTGGGGCGGGAATTTTGGCGTCGGGGCGCGATTTTTGGCGCTGGGGCTCAAATTTTGGCGCTGGGGCGCCGAAACTTGCAGAACCCAACCACGAAGAACAAAACAAAGCTACTGTCTTTATTTTTAATAGCAATTAACCCAAATTAACATGTATAACTTAAGCCAATTATACATATACACATTACCCAACATGTATATACTAATTACCAACGACTAAACCATGATTCTAGAAATCTTAAATCATTGAAAGCATTATTTTAAAAACCAAACTCCATAACTGACGTTTATACACTGTCATACCAATTTGATTTTAATTACTTCAAACTACGATTCTATGTAGTTTATACCCAATTAACCATTCGCAGTTCAATTTCACAATTTCACAATTAACATATACTAATTTTGATATTTCTACAAACCACGTTCATACGTGAATGTTTACTGTAAAACCAATTCTTCTTTCTTTGTGAATGCTAGCATACTTCTCATATATACATACATGTGCTAATATAACAATTACAGTTACAAATACACATAATATCATACATAATTATAAAAACATGATTTCCATACAATTTTTGTAAAACTTTATAACATACACAGTGATATTCAATAAAATTATACCGTAATATGTTTTAAGTTTTATATAACATACCTTCACTTGCTTTTAGAAAAACCATTCACTGAGAATCGCTACTCTGAACTAACTTTTGAAATCTCAGTCCTTTGTCAAATGCTCTCTCTGAAATTTCTCAAACTCTTTTCTTTCCTTAAACACTTCCCTTTTTCCTTTCTCAGACTTAACCAAATACAATATACGTAACACAACATAAAACTAATGCAGACGTTTTTTTTAAAAAAAAAACTGACATTATAATAATTGACCCTAATCAATTATCAGTTATAAAATTATTATATATATTATTTATATTTTATTTATTTAATTTATATTTAATAATCAAATTTAAAAATCCAAAAGCCATAAGGCTCCGTTTGGCAAAACTCTTTAAAATTAAAGACTTAATATATTTAAGCCTTGTTTGGCAAAATAAATTAAAACTACTTTAATTTATTTTAATAACCACTTATAATATAGTTATTTGTCACACTTCTAATTAATTAAGTTTTCATACTTAATTTAATTAATTCTAATAACAATTCATTGCATAATATAATAATTTATTTAATCATTATAAATTCTCTAACTTAATTATTAAATTAAATTAGATTACTATTTCAAAATAATTACTTTCCTTAACTCATTAATTATTTATTAAACAAATAAATAATCGAATCACATCAAATCAATTAAACAAATACTTATTCAACGATAAACACAACCATTAAATATTTATATAATTCAATAAATATTTAAATATTTTAATAAAAATCTGGATTGTTACATCATTCCCTCCTTACAAGGATTCTGTCCTCAGAATCACAACTCAAGCCACTCATTCGTTACAATCTTCCCTACTTACAAAGATTTTGTCCCCAGAATCGAAGACACAAATTACGCAAATGACTCAGAGAAATATTTCATCATTTTATCTTAATATAGATTTATATTTCCCACTACATTCATTACCTAACAAATTTTTAGGTTTCATTTCATAACTTTCACTTGAACTAAATTATATTCTGAGTATTATATATCTTTTAACCCATTCATTTCCTTTTCTAAGGATCGTTATCATAAACACTCGGGAATCGCTATAATACACACTCGGAATATTACATTCACCCTTTCTTCTAAAAATTTCGTCCTCGAAATTTAATTAATTAATATTTATTCATTCCATCTATCAAAGTAGATTTTACGTTAATACTATATTCATTCCTTAGGTTCTATAACCACTTCTTCAACAAAGATCATTCTACAATTATTAACTTTTCTATTAAAAGTTTCACAAATTTCTTTGATAACTCATCCCCTTCTCATTTCAAAATCTCTTTTCTCACTTAATCAACACATTCATCATTCAGTGTTGCATTCTACGACTTACTTCTTTCTAAGGAATATTTTCCTTTTTCACTTCCATCTTGCAGAATAACAAGAATCTTCCACAATTGTTCAATAATTGGGAAGTAATTTGAATAACTCAGGAATTTTAAAAGATTCCAAATCATGCTGAGGGTCATAAGACCACGAACTATGTCCACAGTTGCAAGTAATCTTTCAACTTCAACTTTAACAGTCATAAGACTATAAGGACCCCCGTACTTAGGGTGTTAAGCCCTTCGTACGATGTATTGTGCACAAACATTTAAACGCTATGCATATGTCCATAGTTATAAGTAATCTTTCAACTTAAACTTTAACAGTCATAAGACTATAGGGACTCCTCGTACTTAGGGTGATCAGCCCTTCGTACAATGTATTGTGCACAAACATCTCAACGCCTCCGCGTAATCCCCTATAAAAGGGTTGTTCATCTCAGCTTTTCAACATCTGAATCCGCACCAAAACAATTTAGTTTGGCATAACCTCTCAAGAAACTCTTAATTTCATGAACATCTTTCAATATTTGTCTAGCTGAATCAAATAGCATAGACCCCTACAATAACTCGGACATTAACCGAAATATACATATACATACATACATATGTATTCTCATATCTTAAAGAAATCTCAAAAATCTTTTTATGACGTCATGATACCGCACTGTATTTACAGTCCGTTGAGGATTCCGTCATTTGGTGACTTTATCATACTACATCATACCATAGTGGGCTGACGATCCTTAGATCACATCCAACACTAGGTAATACTGCATTGATGACTCTATCGTTTTTATCATCTTTGCACCAGGTTACATGATGCATTAATGATATAAAATACATTTTGATATATTGCAAATCATTTTTGTCTAGCCGAAGTAATTAGCATAGACATACGAATAATAGTATTTGTTGTTAAAACTCATTGGTTCCATCATTTGATCCAATATTTTTCAAGAAAATAAAAGTGTAAACATCGGCACGAAGTCAATAAATTTCGAAAGTCTAGCATAGCTAGTAGATTTAGAATACCTATGCTTCCACCATCAACTCCACTTTCTATAATGATCCATTGCTTAATAGGTCTATCTATTCCTATCATCCTCAATACTCCATTCACACTTAATTATACCCTAGTTCATCAAACTTACCACACGTTATGAGTTCAGGAACTTGCCACAATCATATGAGTTTAAGAACTTATCCTAGTCAGACCATAGGCGTCCATTCGCTGAGGGGTTCAAAAACATACCATATAATTATGAGTCACGAACCTACCATAAGTATGAGTTTTAAGAACTCGCACTTAACCTTATAATATTCTCTAACTATACCCTACCTATCTGTTATACACATGAGAAAAGAATCACCTTCTCAACAGGCATATAGCAAATAGCGCGACACAAACATTCCAATGATTATCAATGTGATAAACTTAGTGCAAGCACAAAACCCTCGCCCATACAAAGATTTATACAACTCAGCCATCACAGGAGTCCTCAATTGAAATCCCACTTAACTCTATTTTGCTCTTAACTTGCTCTTTGCTCGATACGAATTTCTCGTATCACATCATCTATAACTCCTCATGAGTTATCTCGTACTATTTCATAGTACACCATCTTCATAGCATTAAGCTATAATCATTCAAACATTACAGACCATCTTTCTTTTATAACTTAAACAGATCACGTCGTGACCTTATTCTATAATCATCTCTCTTAAAATTCTTTTGTTAACTCGTGATCGTTTTGTTTTACGATCCTCATTTTTTCCCTTTTTTATCATTTCCGACATTATTCGTTATCTTGGCTATTGGAGTTAGGAAACTCCCATTTCTTATCTTTATATCTTCAAGATTCTTCTTTGAATCTTCTTGTTTATAAAACAATTCTTCCTTTAAGAATTTCTAACTTCATTTACATCGCTCAAAATTTCTTTCAAGTTCTAAACTCTCATCATACGTGTCCATTTCTACACTTGGTACACATCGAGTCTGTAATAGTTTCAATATGGTATGCTGAGTGGTTTCCCACAAACAACCAACAAACTAGGTTCCGAGTTGCTAGTTCATATATACCTCCGCTCCATGAAGGAATCGTTTAGCCCAGATACCATACATCAACTATTAAAGAGTACAATTGTACCACGCTTAGACATAACTCTCTATTCATAACTTCTTTATCATTCTCTTTTTATAGACATTGTCTATTTATTATCACCTTACATCCTTATTATTGGAGTTGGGTAACCCCACATTCATATTCTTTATAACTCTGCGAGATTCTTCTTTGAATCATTTCACGCAAGTTTTATCCCTTCTTTATACGTTTCTTACATTACTTCTTATTGTTCAAACTCTATTTGAGCTTATTCTTTCATTATCTTCACTTTTCTTCCCTAAGGTTATAGCCTAAGGTACTCCTACCTAAGGTTTATAACCTACAGCTTTGATACCAACTGTAACGACCCCAAAATCTATACAATTTAAATCCCGACTTCGGTCGTTAACCATACATTCAACCTCTAAATAATACATCATTATTCGATGTTAAACTTAATAAAATTGCGGAATATTTAAAACTTTTATACATTTCCTTCTTTCTTGCCCTGAATCGCAACCATTACATTACATCTCTTTGATTCAATCTTATATCATGAATCATTACAACAAAATGACTATACAAAGTCTTACATCATAACTAAATATCCATATACATTGGATAGCTCAGCTTACAATTCAACAACATGTTACGTTCAAAATATGAAATACATTTCTCATAAAACATAAGTAATCTTCGTGAATATAGATCTCTATAACTCACATAGCACGTATCTTTACCTTAAAATCTTGACCTGTAAAAGTGGTTATTTGCAAGAGTGAGCTCGACAGCCCAGCAAAGTCAAACAGTTTTCATGCATCACATAGCACATAATAACATGCTCGATATACATCTCATTAAAGTAACATGGCATACATGCTTTTAATTCACATAGCAAATATAAAGATTGAGTTCCTTACTCAATCATCATTACTTAGCCAAAACAATGCAGTCATATATTGACTTTAACATTTCATGATTTCAACATGCATAACATATCATGTAATTTAAAACAGTTCATCAAGTCCAAGTAAAAATAGGAACCGAAAGACTTGCCTTGATCGTTGTTTACCAATAATAGCTTAACAGCTTACAGTTATCTGCACTTCACGTGCCCTACACAATTATATAATCATACACATCAACTATTAGTCACATAATAACACATAGCAATTGTAATGTAAACTCTACTCCACATCTCATAATATTTCCTATTAATAAATACACAATGGTCAATTAGATTGTGTTAACTTTTCGACTTATGACTCACTATATTTCTTCTTAGTCAAACTTGAAGTTCAAGTGCTTAAGTCTTGCTAGAACTACTTATTGGTTTTATATTAAACCCATTCCATATCTTATAATATCTATTTCAATGGAATTGAAACACTTTTTAAGTTCATTAACACTTGGCACGGCGTTTCGACGTTCAATCGTCACACGCCCTATTTGCCTCTCTTGTGTATGCTTACTATGCTTCTATAACTTATCTAATACATTATTTATTAATGTTAAGAATCATTATATTTACTAAGATTCATGTTTTATAACTTAGGACATCATCTTTTATGGTCTGGAGCACTACACATTCATATGTGCATGCCCAACACCCTCCGATTGCCTCCGAAAACACAATAGTACTAAAGATGACCATTTTGACCTATCCTAATGACCTCCAGTTGAACAACTTAAAGAACAAAAGTTGTAGATCTACTCGTTCTCGTTCCGGATCATCTTGAATCACCTCAATCCGAGTTCGTATAAGGAAGTTATGGCCATTTTACTACAGAAGGTCAAAGCTGTCCAAGTCAGACTTCTGTCCCCGCGCTGGGGCGCAAGTACTAAGCCAACTAGTGGCACTGGGGTGCGAGATTGGCGCTGGGGCGCGAATTTCAGCGCTGGGGTGCCAACTTCTGGCGCTAGGGCGCGAATTTTGGCACCGGGGGCGCGATTTTTGGCGTTGGGGCTCAAATTTTGGCGCTGGGGCGCCGAAACTTGCAGAACCCAACCACGAAGAACAGAACAAAGCTACTATCTTTATTTTTAACAGCAATTAACCCCAATTAACATGTATAACCTAAGCCAATTACACATATACACATTACCCAACATGTATATACTAATTACCAACGACTAAACCATGATTCTAGAAATCTTAAATCATTGAAAGCATTATTTTAAAAACCAAACTCCATAACTGACGTTTATACACTGTCATACCAATTTGATTTTAATTATTTCAAACTACGATTCTATGTAGTTTATACCCAATTAACCATTCGCAGTTCAATTTCACGATTTCACAATTAACATATACTAATTTTGATATTTCTACAAACCACGTTCATACGTGAATGTTTACTGTAAAACCAATTCTTCTTTCTTTGTGAATGCTAGCATACTTCTCATATATACATACATGTGCTAATATAACAATTACAGTTACAAATACACATAATATCATACATAATTATAAAAACATGATTTCCATACAATTTTTGTAAAACTTTATAACATACACAGTGATATTCAATAAAATTATACCGTAATATGTTTTAAGTTTTATATAACATACCTTCATTTGCTTTTAGAAAAACCATTCACTGAGAATCGCTACTCTGAACTAACTTTTGAAATCTCAGTCCTTTGTCAAATGCTCTCTCTAAAATTTCTCAGACTCTTTTCTTTCCTTAAACACATCCCTTTTTCCTTTCTTAGACTTAACCAAATACAATATACGTAACACAACATAAAACTAATGCAGACGTTTTTTTTAAAAAAAAATTGACATTATAATAATTGACCCTAATCAATTATCAGTTATAAAATTATTATATATATTATTTATATTTTATTTATTTAATTTATATTTAATAATCAAATTTAAAAATTCAAAAGCCATAAGGCTCCGTTTGGCAAAACTCTTTAAAATTAAAGACTTAATATATTTAAGCCTTGTTTGGCAAAATAAATTAAAACTACTTTAATTTATTTTAATAACCACTTATAATATAGTTATTTGTCACACTTCTAATTAATTAAGTTTTCATACTTAATTTAATTAATTCTAATAACAATTCATTGCATAATATAATAATTTATTTAATCATTATAAATTCTCTAACTTAATTATTAAATTAAATTAGATTACTATTTCAAAATAATTACTTTCCTTAACTCATTAATTATTTATTAAACAAATAAATAATCAAATCACATCAAATCAAATCAATTAAACAAATACTTATTCAACGATAAACACAACCATTAAATATTTATATAATTCAATAAATATTTAAATATTTTAATAAAAATCTGGATTGTTACAAGTTGAGCTCACCCTTTTACTTTCATTATTCTCTTCAAGAAATGAGAACATAGCCGGGACTGTCGGGGAACGGAGTGATGGTCCGAGATGGCTGTTTTAGTAATCCTCATTATGTAGTGTGATAATAAATGTAATGAGGATTGAATTTGAGTTTGGATATTGTCTATGAGACAATATTCGTGTAAAAACTCTCAGCTCTTGTTGTATAATTAAGTTTGTATTTGTATTCTGTACCATGTATTTGGCGACCCAATATGGGTGATGTATACCTATTTTGGCGACGTCACAGTTGGTATCAAAGCTTAGGGATATGATCTATGGCTTAGATGTGAGACAAGAACTAGGAGGGGAGAGACGGGGAATTCCTTCGCTAGTATGACCTACCTAAGTTTATTTGGTATTTAATTGGTTGGTCAGAGTATAGGGATAATATGTGACATGTCAATTAACCCTTGTTTTGTGGCAGCGTTTGAAAATGGCACCTGAAAATGTTGAGATCAACAATGAAGCACATGAGACCGTTGAGTCACCAACAATCAATACCCTAAATAATGTGCAGCAGGAAGATAATAATCCTCAGGTAAACAACAACACCGATCAAATGATGAACGATGGGATGTTCAGAGGCTTTATGCAATTTATGCAACATTAGGAGAGAGCGGCTCGTGTTCAAAATACAGGTGAAAACACTGGAAACTCACAGATGGTCACCGTTAAGCAATTCAAGGAGCTGGGACCATCATAATTTTGGGGAAAGCCAGAACCACTTAAGGTAGAGACGTGGATAAAGCAAATCACCAAGATATTCAAAGTCTTGGGATGCTCTGAGGAGCAAAAGGTTCCTTTTGCCACCTTCATGTTGAGAGGAGAGGCAGATTACTGGTGGGAATCAGTAAAGCATACTCAGCCTGCCGCACTCAAAATATCTTATGAGAAGGTCCAAGAGCTGTTCAATGACAAGTACTTTACCGAAAGTATTCGTCACATGAATGAGGTGGAGTTTATCAAGTTGGAGCAAAATAATATGACCGTGTGGCAGTACGAAGATAAGTTTGCTGAGTTGTCCCGGTTTGTGCCCCACTTGGTTGATAATGAGGAGAGAATGACGCGAATATTTCTAAGAGGTTTGAAACTCGAGATACATCAATACCTAATTTCTCACAAACTATGTTTGTATTCAGATGTTGTAAATATGGCTCAGTTATTGGAGTGCAATAATGAGTCAACCCAACCAAGAGAGAGCAGCCGACAAGTCGATAATACCAGTGGTAGCTGTCGTAGAAGCAGTGGCAACAAACGTGGAGGGAATCAACATGCCAGAAATTGTAACCACTCCGGTGGTAATCATGGCCAAGATAATAGAAGTGAAAATATCAAGAAGAGGAGATTCAATAATGATGGAAAGATGTCAGCACCAGCACCTGTTGTTAAGGAAGGAGAACGACCGTCATTCGTATGTTACAAATGCGGAGGGGAGGGACACATCAGTCCAAACTGTACGCAACAGTCCAAAGTATATTACAATTAAGGAAGAGAAGGTCACCTAGCCCGATTTTGTCATGCACCAAAGTCAAGTCCAGCTGGCATGGAGGCATCAAAGGCCGTCCCAGACAAGACAAAACAGGTAGTTCAAGGGAGAGCGTTTGTCGTAACCTCACAAAAATTGAGGAATCCGAACGAGGTGATCACGGATAAACTAATCATAAACTCTTGCGAAGCTACCTTATTTGATACCGGTTCTACCCATTCTTTTATTTCTCCTACTTGCGATCAATGTTTAAATTTGACTGCGGAGAAATTAGACTTTGACTTATCGGTTGAAACTCCGTTAGGAGAAACCTTTATTACATCCACTGTTTATAAGTCTTGTTTGATTCAAATTCGTAATCGCACGTTACCTGTCGATCTTATTTCCTTAAAAATACTTGCGTTTGATGTGATTTTAGGGAATGATTGGTTAACTACTCATAATGCAAAAATTGATTATTTTCATAAGGTTGTTAGCTTTCATATTCTTAACCAACCTATTATGAGAATTCAAGCAACTAAACCACTAAAGTCAATGTCATATCAAGCTATAAAGCTATTCGTTTATTAAAAAATGAATGTCAAGCTTTCTTAGCCCATGTCACAGATTTAAACAAAAATATATCAGATTTGAATGATATTTCCATTGTTAATAAATTTCCTGACGTATTCCCTAAAGAACTTCTTGGCCTACCCCAGAGCGTGAAATTAAATTTTGTATCGACCTTGAACCCAGTACAAAACCCATTTCTATAACCCTCAAATATTTCTTCAACTAAAATGAATATAACATGTGTCAAAGACGATGGCTCGAGCTGTAGAAGATTACGATCATACAATTCAATACCATCCTGAAAAAGTGAACGTGGTAGCAGATGCATTAAGTAGAAGATCATATACGGGTACGAGTGCAATATTGTCAACGCAAAGGCCCATTTTGTATGACTTGCAAAGGATGAAATAGTGATAAAGACTCCAGGGACCCACGTGATTATGACAAATATACAAGTAGAACCGACTTTAATCGATAAAGTTAAAGCTGCTCAAGACCTGGAGTTGATGTGTATGAAGAAGAAAGTGCAAGAAGGTGATATTTCGGAAGTAAGAATCGATGAAGAAGGAATACTACGAGTCAACTCCAGACTTTGTGTTCCAAACGACCATGTTTTAAAGTATAAGATCATGATGGAGGCGTACAACACACCGTTTGCAATCCATCATGGGAGTACCAAAATGTATTGTGATCATTGACATACATTTTGGTGGAGCAATATGAAGAGAAAGGTAGCAGAGTTTATCTCAAGGTGTCTAACTTATCAACGAGTTAAGGTGGAGCATCAAGTGCCAAAAGGTCCATTGCAACCACTTAAAATTCTAGAATGGAAGTGGGAGCACATTACAATGGATTTCATTACTGGTTTTCCCAAGGTTTCTCAAGGCATAAATGTGATTTGGGTCATTATTGATAGATTGACCAAGTCTGCTCATTTCTTACCTATACGAGAAATTTATTCACTTGAACGTCTTGCTCGTATGTACATAAATGAGATTGTAATACTGCATGACATGCCAGTAACCATAGTTTCTGATCGAGACCCAAGATTCACTTCACGATTTTGGGTTAGTTTGCAAAAAGCTATGGGCACGGAATTACGATTTAGTTCGGCATATCATCCTCAAACGGACGGGCAGTCGGAGAGGACTATTCAAACTCTTGAGGATTTATTAAGAGTCTGTGTCCTTGACTTCAAAGGAAGTTGGGACAAGTTCTTGCCATTAGTGGAATTTATCTACAACAACAGTTATCAAGCAAGTATTGGCATGGCTCCATTTAAGGCGTTGTATGGACGTAAGTGTCGTTCTCCAGTATGTTGAGACGAGGTGGGTGAAACAACGTTGTTAGGACTAGGGTTGGTACGTATGACTACAGAAAAGATTTAAATGAATCGATAACGTATAAAAACCTCACAAGATCAACAATATAGCTATGTTGATCTTCATCAGAAGGATGTGGAATTCAATGTTGGAGAATATGTGTTGTTACGTGTTGGTCCATGGAAAGGAGTTACAAGATTTGGAAAGAGAGGAAAGCTCAATCCTCGATTCATTGGGCCATTCGAAATCCTCGATCGAGTAGGAACTATGGCTTATAGACTAGCCTTACCGCCAAGTATGTCTCGTGTTCATAATATTTTTCACATATCTATGTTACATAAATATGTGGAAGACTCGAACCATATTATTAAATTAGAACCGGACGAGATAGTAGAAGATTTAACGTATAAAGAGATACCTGTTAAAATCTTGAATAAAAAGGAGCATATTCTACGCTCCAAGGTTATACCTCAAGTCAAAGTTTTGTGGAGAAACCACGATGTTTAGGAAATGACCTGGGAGTTAGAATCTAGAATGAAATCAACGTATCCTCACCTCTTCGACATACCAGGTATGTACCCTAATTTCGAGGACGAAATTTTATAGGAATGAGAGGTTGTAAGACCCCAACTTTCATAAATAAAGATTAATTTTTCTCGAAATATATTTTTGAATATTATGGTGTGGTTTTGATATAATGTTATAGTTGTGGGTAATATTTATAAATTTTGTAAAGTATGCAAGTTGTTATAAAATATTCGATTGGTCGGAAAATATTCGTTTTAAACAAAAAATATTCGTACGACAGCACAATCATTGGTGGACCCCATAACGAAATTATTTTCGGAGTTAAAAAATGACAGAAATATCTTTTTATAAAAATAATGACGAAAGTTTTACTGTTAATTGTTGAACTACCCGGTGGTAAAAGTACAGTAATACGCCTAGTTGCATAGTAGCACACGGTATTGATTATTGATGCTTACGTAAGAAGCCACTCAGTTTACTCAATTATTGCTACAGTAATTGTTGCATAGTATCTCATGTTATTTAATTCAATTATTGTCACAGTATCATCTGCATAATATTTTATATTATTAAATTAATAATTGAGACAACAAAGTTATTCTTATTATTATTATTTGCAATATTGACGATGTCCAGAAAGTTCTGTCGAGGAGAGATTTTGTCACCTAATTGCACGCCAATAGGGAAAAATCCTTATCGGAAAGCCCCCTCTTTCCTGGAAATGATCCGGTTGTTATATATTGTGAGTTATAATATTAATGATGAATAATTGTTGAAGTATTAACAATGTATTTATTGAAGATAAGTGAATTACAAAAGTTAGAGGGGAATAATGCAAACTTAGAAAACTTTAGGGGTACTAAAGTGTAATAAGTTAAATCAATCTGGACCATTGGTGGTGGTTTTAATAGTAAATCAATCTGGATCATTGGTGGTAGTTTCAATAGTAAATCAATCTGGACTGCCGATGGTGGTTTTAATAGTAAATCAATCTGGACTGTCGATGGTGGTTTTAATAGTAAATCAATCTGGACCGCCGGTGGTTGTTTTAATATTTAATCAATCTGGACCGTCGGTGGTGGTTTTAAAAGTAAATCAATCTGGACCGTTGCTGGTGGTTTTAAAAGTAAATTAATCTGGACCGTCGGTTGTGGTTTTAATAGTAATCAATCTGGACCGTCCGTTCTAATAGTAAATCAGTCTGAACCGTTCGTGAATTAGTTACTATTTAGTCATTTCTCCTATAAATAGAAGCTTAATTTTTCTTTCATTCTCACCAATTCACTAAGACTCACAAGAGAAACTATAGAGAGAGAAACTATAGAGAGCAAGAAAAAGAGTATTCCGCTACTTTACTATTGCATTATCTAGTCTTCTACTAAGGTAAGGAGTATTATTTCTTTCGTATTCATAAGGAATACTATTTTTTTCGTATTCATCCTTCAATATGTCGAAATAACCTGTCTACGCGGAATACGTATCGTATGACAAGTGAAAATCCATGTGCAGTTTCGTATGTTATTTCTTTTCATATTCTTAAATCTAAACTTACTATGGTAAGTATTGCTTCTATAATCTTTGAAATTAGTGGAATATCCTAGAGTTTTGCGCTTCATCCAGTAACGTTTTATTGGAATATTGATCTGAACTTTCTTATTAAATATCAATATTTTCACCGAAGTACTATTCACGGGGTACTATTCCCCGGTTACTATTCATTAAAATATTATTCACTCGGATATTCGGGGCACTTTTCATGCCGGGGTACTATTTACGAGTTACTATTCATGAGTTACTATTCACCCAGTTACTATTCACTCAAATATTATTCATTCGGGTATTCATGACACTTTTCATGCCAGGGTACTATTCCCGAAGTACTATTCACGGGGTACTATTCACCGAAAAATTTATTTCTTTTCTGTCCAAATTATTTTTGATACATGAATAATATTCTTGAGTTTTACTCCAGAAAGCAGTATTATGTTGACAATTTGGACATTATTGAATTCTGGAGAAATTAAATTATAAATCTTTAAAATTTATCATGTGCTTTATTTTAATTGAATTCTTATATTATTGTCATCATCATGCTTATATTGTGATAAAAGTCATCTTTGGCTTACGTGCATAGATGGACTGTTGATTGGTATGATTATGACCAGGGATCATTCAGTATAATCATGACTCGTAATGATACAAATGATGTGGTAAAAATCCTCATTGACCTGTAGTGCATTGATGGACAGTTGTTGGTATGATTATGACCAGGGATTATTCGGTATAATCATGACCATTGATGATTATATGAATATCCTTGGCCCGTAATGCAGGGATGATTCAATGATGTAGTTTATTTATTAAGCTGAGTCTCAGTGATAAAGTTGATGAAAATCTTTTTAATCATAGAAGATAGTAGATATCATGCTCTACTTGACTCTTCTAATGGATTGTTTATTCCGCTGTAGTTAAACTTGTTGTCTATTATATTCTATCAGTTTAACATTGTTGAAGGCTAACGATAACTTATTCTGCATTGTCTTAGTCATAATATTTCTTACTGAGCAAGTTGAGCTCACCCTTTTGCTTTCATTATTCTCTTCAAGAAATGAGAACATAGCCGGGACTAGTCGGGGAACGGAGTGATGGTCCGAGATGGTTGTTTTAGTAATCCTCACTATTTAGTGTGATAATAAATGTAATGAGGATTGAATTTGGGTTTGGATATTGTCCACAGACAATATTCATGTAAAAACTCTCAACTCTTATTGTATAATTAAGTTTGTATTTTAATTTTGTACCATGTATTTGGCGACCCAAGATGGGTGATGTATACATATTTTGGAGGCGTCACATTAATGGCACATTGTTCTGTAGGATGTTCCCCTGCACACAATTCGTAAACATAAGCAACCTGTTGTGTTTGTGCACCTGTCAGAGCATCCATCTTCTTAGACAAAGCTAAAATTTGTGCCGCTAATGCGGTTACCCCATCTACCTCTAACATCCCAGCTGCCTTATGCTTTGTCATTCTTGTTGTAGGCCACTGGTAATTGTTAGCCGCCATCGTCTCTATCAGATCGTACGCTTCCTTATAACTCTTAGCCATGAACACTCCACCCAAAGCTGCATCAATACTAGTCCTTTGATTACCACTCAACCCATTATAGAACGCGTTCATTTACAGCCATTTAGGTAGTCAGTGATGTGGGCATTTCCTGAATTGTTCCTTGTACCTCTCCCACGCTTCATACAAAGTCTCTCCATGCAGCTGCTCAAACATAGTGATCTCGTTCCTCATCTTCGCAGTCTTTGCTGGTGGGAAAAACTTGGCCAAGAACATCTGAGCAAGGTCATCCCATGTAGTAATCGACCCTGGTGGTAGAGAGTTTAACCAACTTTTCATCTTGCCCCGCAGTGTAAACAGAAACAAGCGAAGTCTGGCTGCATCATCCGACACCTTATTGTAACTAAAGGTGTCACAAATTTCTAGAAAGCTAACTAAGTGCTCATTTGGATCGTCGTTGGCTAATCCCCCAAACTGCACTGAGTTTTGAATCATTTGTATGGTCCCAGGCTTGATCTCAAAATTATTTACAGTAGTCGCCGGCTTGGTGATACTCTACTGAAGCTCAGTTACCCTGGGAGTAGCATAATCCCTCAGCGCTTTCTGATCTTCTGCAGCGATAGTTTCTTCCTTATCAAAGTTCTCCATGTTGTACTTAATCCACTTACTGAGCCTTTGAAACCGTTTCTCGATATCGTCCTCGAAAGGAAGCAAGTCTGGCTTCTTAGACCGAGTTTGCATACACTAAGTCAGAGAACCTGAAACAAGAAAGACCAAAACAAAATAGAAAAATTTGTTTAAGTAAAACTGAACTAATTAAACTGATATTGAAAATACTAAAATCACAACTAGTCCCCGGCAACGGAGCCAAAAACTTGTTGGGTAAAATCTCAAATACGCTCAACATGCAAGCGTACGTGGTCAACAAGTAATATAATGATAAATAAAGTATCGTTCCCACATAGACTAGTATAAAATTAAATCCAACAATTACCAGTTTTATGTTAACCCAATTTTATTAAACTATTCAAATTAATGATTGCAATTAATAAAAACTAAGAAACTAGAATCCAAATCAATCAACACATTAAGTAACTATAAATTTCAAGTAGATAATGGAGAATTAGGCTTACAACTTCACTTTAAGTTTCACTCTGATTATCACACCTTATTCCAGTTCAATTCATTATCTCAATTTAATAATCAAGAACTCTCAAGTAGAATTAGCCATCTCTTGATGCACTAACACCGTATTAACTTGAATCCACAATTTGATAGAATTAAGCCAAACACCCTAATTAACTAATTCACTATATCTCTATGTGAATTAAAATCAAATAAGGTTTAAATCCCAAGTTCTTTACGCGATTACATGCGATGTAAGGTATATCTCTATCCTAAACACTCATCAAGATTCCATTAAAACACATAATTCAAGAACACATGCTATAGTGATTAGGTCTAGATTCATACATCATCTCTCGAATCCATACAAATCCACACAGAATTGGTGATCAAGCAATTCATAAATTAAAGTGCAAATCACAATAGATAAACTAAATTAATAGTTTATTAAACTGAAATTAAGGCATAACAATCATTGTTCAGCAATAAAGATTCATTGCAAGCCTAATTAAGAATTTAGTTCATCATCAATGAATTAAAAACTGAAATAAGTAGAGAATTCATCATCCCAATTACAAAATTTGAATTAAAGAAATAGAATAGTTACAAAACCACCCTTCTTCATCTTTAATTATGTAATCTTTGTGATCTTGACCTCCCTTGCTATCCTCTAATGTTCTTCATTGAAAATTAGGGCTCAAAGTTGAATTGATTGATTCTCCGTGATTGATTTCTGTTATGTTCTTTTATCTCAGTATAAGTCATGTATAACACTTCTAACACAACGCCCAAAATAGTCCCAATCCATGCCAAATTCTTCCATCCATGCAGCTGCAGAGTTCTAATCAAAGTAGAAAGCTTTCTCTCTCCCCATACCCCGGCCCTGGTGGGGGGTTTTTGTACTGGTAAGGGCCCGCCCCTGCGGGGGGTGCTTCTATTTTTGCTCTTGTACCCTCGCCCCAACGGGGGTTTTCTTCACAAATATGCCTACCCCAACGGGGAGTGTTTCTGTAGTGCTGATTTCTAACCTTTTGCATTCCAAGTCTCGCCATAATGCTTCCATTATACCACTATGCCACGTAATGAAAATCCTAAACACAAAACAAGTAAAAATGAACATAAATAAACAGGATTAACATTGTTTAAGCCCAAATCAGAAGCCGATTTGTAGATATAAAACCCACTTATCAAGAGTCATTCAAGGATGTCTAGACACCGTAGATAGTTTACAAGCTGACTGCACAGCTGAAAAGTGTCCATAGTGGGAACCGGATCTAGATTCGCAAGCTGAATCTTGGACCTCGTGGCTCCTAGGCTCACCTGATAGATTAATATGTATAAAACTAGAAATAAAACTAGATTTAAATAAATCTAAACCATTCTAGCTACAACGGTTCCAGTTTAGTCACTTTTGAACCGGTTAAAAGTTAGAGATGGCTATATTTAGATAAATCTAGTCTATAGGCTAGAATATTAAAAATTTACATTGCAAAAGCAGTTAAAGCAAATATTAAAAAGCAGTATATATATATATATATATATATATATATATATATATATATATATATATATATATACATTCCATAGTCCTGCCTTGATTTTAAATTTGTGGCAGTTGATCATCTTTATATATATATATATGTGTGTGTGTGTGTGTGTGTGTGTGTGTGTGTGTGTAGTAAAAGGTCACGAAGTGAACTCCAAGCCAAACTGGAAATGTAAATATATATGATATATATTATAAGCGGTAAAAGGTCACAAAGTAAACTCCAGACCATACATTAAAAGTATATATATATATATATATATATATATATATATATATATATACACACACACACACACACAAAAGCGGTAAAATACACGGATATTCGATCCAGGCTCAACTGTTCGAGTTTATTCTATATATAGAGTTATATATATATATATATAAAAAAGGAAAAAGCCACAGTTCGACGATCTGGGCGTAACTATTGGTGAGAATATCAATATATATATATATATATATATATATATATATATATATATATATATATATATATATATATATATATATATATGCACACACATATATATCAATGCAATAGAAAGCTTAAAAATATGAAAAATCTTACAGTAAACTACAAAGAAGACTTTAGATCTCTTTTCGAGCTTGAAAACTCGGTTTCCACAGGTTAAATTTTGATATGTCGTAGAATACGAACTTACAAGTGTTTAGAAAGAAGAATCACAAAGTTTGGAGCACTCTAGAAGAGGTTAAGGACTGAAATGGACAGAGTTTTCTCTCTTTTCTTTTCTTTTTCAAATGAGCTGATGGTGGGGGAGTATTTATAAACCAAATTGGCTACAGGTCTACCTTCTACTGCCCGGGTTGCCCTGAGCTTTGCGGGTCCTGTTGTCTCGAAGTACATGTATTCGGACAATACGATGTCCGCTCAAACCTTCATAACTTTTAATCTGGGCATCCGATGGAGGCGTGCTATACCTTTTCAGAAAGGCGTTGGCGAGAGCTACACAATGACATGAGATTAGAAATTTTTTGAATCTGGGATGATGGGTCCATGACAAGATTTCCAAGTCTTCACAGTCTATCCGTTGAATTGTCTTGTGTAGTTTTCACTCGGGATTTAAGCTATGGTTCTTGTGGGACTTATTTTGAAGCAGTTTGAGTTGAAATGAGTTGAAATGATGTTGAGTTGGTAAAATGACTATTTTACCCCTCCCAGGGTTATCTCCAACTTTGATGCAGTTGTAGCAGTCTTTTCTCAGGGTTATCTCTGAGATTGGCCTGTTGTTAACTCTAACAGTCCTCAGGATTATCTCTGAGGTTGGTTTAACCTCCCAGGGTTGACTCCAGGCTTTGAACTTGATCTCTTGAGGTTATCTCCAGGGTTGGACTTGATGTCCCAGGGTTATCTCCGAGGCTAAAACTTTGATCTGTGACAACCCGAGAATTTAGATAATTATTAAAATCCTAAAATGATGGATTAAAGGTTATAAGATGAACCTAGACAGAAAATAAGTGTATGGAATTGACGTTTCTGTGAAGGAATTTTAAAGATTTCAAAATTTTTAAGAAGAACCTATATGGTTTCTTAATTGAATGAGAATAAAGAAATATGGGTTACAAAATTTCAAAACCCTAGAAATGAATTAATATGTACTTGAAGGAATATCGAGAATAAGGTATTACGATACCTGTAAATTCGGTGTGAACTGAATAGTCTAAGAAATGTTATATAAGTACATATGGAAATTTTATTAAGGAGATAAGATTTCACATGAAGAGATGTAGTGAGGTTAAACGAAGATGAGTATATGTATAGAAATATATATACTTAGTAAGGTGCTATATATATTTTAGCAAGAGGAATGATGAATTAAGTTATTGATATCAGGATCAAGATAAAACTATGTTAGCAATTAACATAGCTTGAACGTTGGCCTTGACTGACAAATAAGAATTTGAATAAATATAAAGTCGTTAATTTATACGATTAGCAATATGAAAGGAGTAATTTAAAACTCAAAATTTGAGTTAGAGATAGAATTTTGAAACATGGACTGCTCGGTTGCGTCCAGAACGTCAAGATTAATCAAAA
This sequence comes from Panax notoginseng, assembly GCA_016801055.1. Lineage (NCBI taxonomy): Eukaryota > Viridiplantae > Streptophyta > Magnoliopsida > Apiales > Araliaceae > Panax > Panax notoginseng. Next base: position 152,555,925 of record CM029020.1, read on the forward strand.
TGGGCAGTAAACACAAAGTGTGTAAAGGTTGACTTTTGTTCAAAGTCAACAGTTGACTTTTTATGGAGAAAAGTCAAAATCAGTGTGAGAAGTGAAAGATGTTATATGGATAATGATATAATATTTAATATTATACCAATGATGTAAAACTAAAATATGAGATGAGATCCAATATGTAGATATGAATATTGGTATCAAGGTAGTTAGTAAATTAAATTCATATTTGATTAAATGATTGAATATATTAAATTATATATTTAATATATAAATAGATTGTTTGAAAACAATTTATGGAGAGGAGGAGGAAATTAAATTTAAGTATACAATATGAATTGTATAACTTGAATAAGTTATTAAGTATGAGAATTAAATAACCTAAATGGTTATTGTTATTTAGTGGTTCTAGTATTAAATATATACTAGTGACCTAATCTAAGAGATTTGTGGAGCATGTCATAATTTATTTAATGATTATGTGAGTAAGTGAATACGAATATTATGTGATGACAAATAAAAGAAACTAGTGTAATCCTAATTATATATTAGGAATGAAGAATTAAATAACTTAAGGGTTATGGGATGAGAGAATTATGGTATATAAAATATATACTAATTTTAAGAGATTTATTTTATACATCTCGGTTAATTAATTTTATAACCTAATTAATGTAAGTTTAATTGGGTTAAGAAATTAAATGTACTTGGGTAAGAATTTATATTTAAATTGAGTATATAGAAACCCTAATGAAATGAGTAGGGTAAGATATAATTAAATGTAATGGACCATATTAATTTTTATGGCCCAAACATTTTAGCTAGGAAGTCCAAATATTTTATTTGGAAAAGCCAAAGGAATTAAGTGTTAAGCTCAAGCGAGCTAATTGTTAAGGAACATGTGGGAGAATAATAATATTATTATTATATTAAGTCAAGAGATATACTTTTATTATCTCAAGTTTATAAATTTTATGACTTAATTAAAGTAAGTTTAATTTGGTTATAAAATTTAGTGTACAAAGGTAATAACTTAAATTCTAAATGTTTGGAATGGATACCCTAATTAAATATTTAGGGTGGGATAGGATAAAAAGGATTGAACTATGTTAATTTTACATGGCCCAAGTAATTAATATAGAAGCCCAAAAGATTAATTATGGTGGCTCAAGTGTTGGCCCAATCAATAAATTTAAGAAGCCCAAAACTTGATCCAAGTATGGAAGGACATAATGGTCATTTGGTAAGTAAAATAAAAGCTATAAAAATCTAACCAATTTGGGCTAAAAGAAGGCCACATGGCCGGATAAGATAGAGAGAAAATGAGGGGGAATGGATGTAATCATGATACTTATCTACATCTAGCCCATGTGTCCTCATTTTATTTGGCCAACATTTTGGTTCATTCTTCCAAGCAAGCTTTGGTGTAATGATTATTATCTAGAGAGAGAATTAGTGGAGAAATATGGAGAAGTATTAGCCACATGGTCGGTGGTTTGGTGAAGAGAAGAGGAGTATGATATTAGATATTAATCATATATCCAAATCTAATAACAAGTTATCTTGTTTTCTTTCTCTTTCATCCCTTCCATTTAGCCAACATAAGAACCAACTAGAGAGAGAGAGAAAGAAGTGGTTCGGCAGCCATGGAGGAGGGGAAGGGAAGTTTTTGATAAGTCATCAAAACTCCATAGCCATCCATGGAAGAAGAAGAAGGAGAGCATGTGAACAAAAAGGTATAACCCCTTTTGTTTATATAATCTTTGATTATTGTAAATCAAACTTTGAATCTATGTTTCTAAACTCAAAAACCTTAGATCTATGTGTTTATGAGTGTTTAATGTTTAGATCCATCCATATTGGGTGTTGATTTAGTTGGAAATCAAAAATAAAGAAAAGTGATTTTTCTAGTTTTATAAGCTCTAAAATTTTTATGTACTTTGGATTTCCACCGTTTTTGATCTAAACCTTCTTTTTGCGATCCGTAAAAGAGAGGTGCTAGATATGTAAGTTAACTACTAAACCCAAGTGGTAGCACTCAAAAATGTTGAGTACACAAGTTGTAGTGACTGTTTTACCAAAAACAGTTTCATTGCTAAAAGTGAAAAATAGACTATTTTGGACAGTCAAAGAGTAGGGGCAGTTTGGTCATTTTTCGGACATCTAAAAATTCTGGAAACATTTGGGAGTATACTATGATAAGTTATCTAACATCTCCAAGTGGAATCACTGAAAAAGGAGTTGTAGATTTCCGTATGGAAAATGTTTAATAAAGCACGAAAAACTGCAAAAAGGCCATTTTGCTTCTGCCCAAAAATTTAAAATGGCAGTTTCGGCCACTTAATTTGTGAGAAAAATTCTGGCCTTTTGGGACATGAAAATATATGGTATCAAGTACCTTGTGTCCAAAAATGAGCTCATTCCGAGTTAAAATGAGCAAGTTATGACCATTTCAATTTCTGTGATTTTCCGACGAAAATGGCTATAACCGGAGTTCTATAACTCCGATGGCTACGAAATTTAAACTGGAGTGTCACGTTAAGACATATAAGATTGTGCCAAGAGATGAGAATTTCTGGAGTTAAGCACGAGGTAGCTAATTTCTTAAGGAATTAACTAAGAATGATTTTTAAAAAATACCAAAGGAAGTTGGAAAATTTTAGAAAAATACTTTTTGTGTATGAAATATGTGTATACATGTTTGTACAAAGGATAGAAAAATAATAAGTTGATTTGGTATTTTCGTGTACGGATATGGAATCCAGCTTGCTGGATTAGAAAATCTGATGAATCCAGCTTGCTGGATTGAAAAGAAGTTTACTGAATTGAAAATATGTTGAATCCAACTTGCTGGATTGCAATCTAGTTGCTGGATTTGTAATCCAGTTTGCTGGATTGCAGTTTGACTTGCTGGATTGGAAATTTGTTGAATCCAGGTTGCTGGATTCTGTATCCAGTCTGCTGGATTGGCAATTTGGTTGTTAAATTTAAAATCCAGGTTGTTGGATTAGTATTTGACTTATTAGAGTATAAAGAAGAACTTATAATGTATAAGATTAAGTGTTTAATCTTAATGAATATGATACAGTGATTGAAGAATTATCTAAGACTGATAATAATACCGATGTGTTAAGAAGTTATCTAATATTTGATTAAGTGTTAGATAATTGATTGATAAAGTAATTGTATTATTATACAAAGTAGAATATGTTGATTGAGAGACCGATCTTATTAATGATAGGTCTTACCAAAAGAAGTTAACTTAAACTGCGTAGCAGTAGTCAACGAATCAGGCAAGTTTCCTAACTCGAACTTGAGTTGTATGGTCAAAGCATGTTAGTGAATGATTATTGTTGATTATTCACGTCTACACTGATTATTGATTCGCACTTAGTGCATGTTGTATATGTTCATCAGGTATGAAAGGCTGATCACCTTCATTACCATAAGGTTCAGTTAAATTGTTTATGGTCATTGTTGACCTTCAAACATTATTGATTCAGTCATGAAATTATTGAAACTTGATTCATGTTATTTCACAATTATTATATTGTTGAAAACTTGAAAGCTTATTCATTCTTTTCAATCATGATATATCTTTATTGAATTTAAACTTGCTGGGCAAATTTGATGCTCACCATTGCTATATCATGATAAAATTTTCAGATTAAGATGAAAGCTCGAGTAAAGACAAAGGCAAAGTCAAAGTGCAAGATTAAATTACATTGCAGTTAGATCTATTAAATTTTCTGACGAAAATAGTATTGTAAATCTTCTAAGATATTGAAGGTATGTATTAAGTTAAGGTTGTAGACCTTGGGAATGATGTGAAAAAGTTTAATGTATAAACAATTTATGTTTATATCTTCCGCAATATTTGTAGAAATAGTATACCAGATTCGTGGTAAAAAGTACCGAGATTTGGGGATGCTACATGATCTCCCGGGTTTTCTCCGGGGTTGGAACTGGATCTCCTGGGCTTATCTTTGAGGTTGGAACTTGATCTCCCAGGGTTATCTCTGGGGTTGGAAATTAGATTTCTCGGGGTTATCTCTGGGGTTAGAACTGGATCTTTCGGGGCTATCTCCAGGATTAGAACTGGATCTCCCGGGGTTATCTCCGTGGTTGGAAACTAAATCTCCCGGGGTTATCTCCAGGGTTGAAACTTTGATCTCCCGGGGTTATCTCCGGGGTTGAACTGGATCTCCCAGGGTTATCTCCAGGATTAGAAACTAAATCTCCCGGGGTTATCTCCGGGGTTGGAACTGGATTTCCTGGGGTTATCTCCGGGATTAGAACTGGATCTTTCGGGGTTATCTCCGGGATTGGAACTGATGTGACTTCCACAGTTTTGTCTATAAGAAGATTTTGCCCTCATGTATGGTTAGTAACAGGAATGCAAAATTTCGAGTGTCTACAAGCCTATACAATCATCCATGCATATCAATCAATATCATATAGAAATCTTATACGAGTCTAACATCTTCATCCAATACCATCCCTATACATAAAACATCAATAAGTCTCAGTTTATTAGCTTAAAACAATAATGTAGTCAAGCCATTATGATCAGAAGTCAACAAAATAAGTCAGACCAAATTGTAGGAAGGCGCGGCTGCGCCCTAGTTAGGCTTAGGGAGGACGCAGCTGCGCTGTCCCCTGGCCAGACCAAAGTTGAGCTTCTGCTTTCCTGGTTTCAGTCCACTTTTAGCATACCAAATTGTGAACACATAGCAATTATACAATTTCGCAGATCTTAGACTTTCTATGACAACCTGAATTTTTAGAAATTATTTAAATAAGAATTTAATAAATAAATTTTTTATTATAAGATGTTTTGAGTTTAAGTATGTGTATATATTTATTATATATTATGAAATATGTAATTTAGTGTGAAGGGAATTATATAGTAGTGTATTGGGAAAAAATGGTTTAATAGTTAATTAAACTATTGAGAAATTATGTAATTGTTATGAAAAGGAAATTAACTGAGTAATATTAGTTAATTTGATTAAGTTAAAATTATATTATGAGAGAGTATAATTTAATTATTTCTATGACGATGTAAATTATTATGAATTAAGTTTCATAAATAATGTGAGTGATTTACTTAATTAAAGTAGTGAATTAATGTGAATATATTTATTTTAATAAATGAGAGATTAATATATATATATATATATATATATATATATATATATATATATATATATAATGTAATATGTTAGTATAGTAAAATTGTGAGTTTCGTTAATAGTTAAAAATATTTATGGGATTGAATAAACATTTTAATTGGAATATTTACAGAATTGAATAAATATTCAATGAAGAAAATTATGGAAATATTCTAATTTAATTAAATAATTAAATTAGAAATGTAATGATTTGTTTAGTAAATTGTAATTGTTTTGGTTCAATGATTAAATAAAATGAAGTGTGACATTTGTGAACCATATGATAAGGGGATTATTAAAATAAATTAGTAAGATGTTGTTAGGGTTCTAGCCAAACATGGCCTAGAGACCCTTTGTATTTTGAACCGCCTTGTAACTGGCCAAGCCACGTTTAAGTTGAAGTTCAGTTCATGTTTATTATATATTCCTAGGGCTAAGAGTTAGAAAACAGAGAAGAAGAGAGGAAGAGAGAAATTGAGAGAGAAAGAGAAGAAATTCTCTATAAATTGAGAAGGTTTTGAGAATAAAAGAAGAAAGAAAAAGAAGATTCATAACATCTATTCTAGGTGTAAAGAAGAATCAAAGGTAATAATCTAGCTTTGAGTTCTTAGTTTTATATTTCTTGAGTATTCCTTGAAAAGTTGGATTTCTATGGTTAAATTGTTAAGGAACTAGGTTATATAACTTATTAAGTTTGTAGAACTCATTCTATGTTGTTCATAAACGATTTTGAGTAATCAAATCTATAAAATACAAAAAGAATATGTTTTTAATTGAAGAACTTGTGTTTTGTTGAACATATAAGTTTTTGTCAATTTTGAGACTAAAGTTGATGATGAATTCATGATGGAAACTTTAAATTGATGATGTATGTTGTAAGAACGTTTAAAAATGAAAAGAACGCAAGTTGAATGAATCAATTTGGTTAAGAAATGAATTCGTAGTGAATAAATTCGCTAAACATGTTAAAACATGAAAAATTAGTATGAACATGAGTTCTGGGTTAAGATTTGGATTAGTTAATATTTCTATAAATTATTAATTCTTTGGTATGTTATATTTCTATGCATTACGAATCCATGGAATCGAAAGCGGACTAATTTGGATGTGTATAGCTTGAGTTATGAAGACTAGAAAGAGAAAAATGTAAAAAATAGCAAGAACAGTAAACTACAAATTCTGGTTCTGCTAACGGGCGCAGCCGCACTGTGCCCTAAGTCTATTGGGGCGCAGCTGCACGTTCTCTTGGGTGCAGCTGCGCTGTTTCTAAGCTTATTTGGGTGCAGCTGCGCTCATGGTATGTCAAGAGTGACGGTATGCTTATTTAGGAGCAGCTGTGCTCATGGTATGTCAATAGTGACTATTTTGACCTCATGTAGTAAAACAACCATTAAGTTTTATACGAACTCCGATTGAGACGATTCAGAAAGATAACGAGTAGACCTATAACTTTTGTTCTTTAAGTTATTTGATTTGAGGTCGAGAACAGGGTAAAAATGGCCATATTTGGGACTGATGTGTATTCGGAGGCAATTGAAAGGCGTCAGGCATTCACGTACGCAAGTGTAGTGCTTCTGACGATAAAAGATGTTGATCTAAGTTATAAAACACGAATATTAGTAAATATAATGATGATTAAAATTAATAAATGAGGTATTAGATAAGTTGTATAAACATACTAAGCATACACAAGAGAGACAATTTGGACGTGTGACTAATGAACGTTGAAACACTGTGACAAGTGTTAATGAACTTAAAAAGTGTTTCAATTCAATTGAAGTGAACATTATAAGATATGGAATGGGGTTAATATAAAACCAATAAGGAGTGCTAGCAAAACTTAAACACTTGAATGAACTTCGGGTGTGACTTAAGAAGTAATATAGTGAGATATAAGTCAAAAGTTAACACAATCAAATTGAACATTATGTATTGATTAATAGGAAGGGTTATGGGATGGAGAGTAAAATTTATATTACAACTACTATGCGTTGCTATATGACTAATAGTTGATGTGCATTATTATATAATTATGTAGGGTACGTGAAGTGTAAATAGTTGTAAGCTATTAAAATATTATTAGTAAACAACGATCAAAGCAAGTCTTTCAGTTCATATTTGCTATGTGAACTTGATGATTAACTGTTTTAAATCTTTATCGCAAAGAGCATGATGTGTTATATATGTTGAAAGTATGAAATGTTAAAGTCAATTTATGACTACGTTGATTGAGTAAAGAGTGCTGATTGAGTAAAGAACTCAATCTTTATACTTGTTATGTGAGTTATAACATGTATGTTATATTAGTCTAATGATTATGAGATGTATGTTGAGCATATTATTATGTGCTACGTGATGCATGAAAACTATTAGATTTGTTGGACTGTCGAGCTCAACCTTGTAAATAACCACTTTTACAGGTCAAGGATTCAAGGTAACGCTATGTGCTACTTGAAAGACATGAATCAGATGTAATGCATGAAGATTTATATACTTTGGCTGAGTTGTTATGATTTGAACCATGTTTAAGGTTCCGGATGATGTACTTGATAATATATGATGTTTAATAGATGTTGAGTTATAAAGTTTGAATTTTGTCAGATGCATAAAGGGTATTGAACCTGGATGTAAGTTTTATTTATTAATTCTGATAATGTGAGTGATAAACTAAGTATGGTTCAAAGGTAGATAAAGATAAAGGTTTTGAGAAAGATACTTGATAATTTATGATGTGAAACTTCATATTTAGTTTTAAAGTTTGAGCTACCCAATGTATAAGGGATATCAAGCTGAGATATAAGATTTTATATAATAACTTTGATGAAGAGAATCATAAAATAAACGTGAGTCAGAGATGTATAACTGATAAAGGTTTTGATTTAGGGAATTAAAGTAAGAAGACATAAAAGTTTTAATTATTCTGCATTTTATGAAGTTTAACACCGATTAATGATGTAATGTTAGAATAAAGATGTATTTATAACGACCAAAGTCAAGAGTTGAATTGTATGGATTTTGGGGTCGTTACACTTTTCTATAGTCATTACAAGTCCACATTTACACAATATCTCTCTAGTTGTGATTTCCACGGAATTAAGGCCAAATGGACTCACAAGGCCTACTATGTTAACCATGTATTCACATCAAAAGGTCATATAATCTGTAATATACATGCTTGCAAGTGTTCACATTATTTAAGCATAGCTAACATCATTTATTGCTTTAAAATATATTTAAACTCATGCTTGACTAACTTTCATTGTGTCTAACAAATTAAGTGTTCATATGAGTCAAAAAGAACATAAACATATCTTCTTAAATATCAAAATATAACTTCGCCATACTTATGCAACTTAGTTTGAAAAATGTTCGAGCTTGCTTTTGGAAACCATTTCAAACTTAAACAATATAATAAAACACATACAAAATATCTTTAAATCTCTTTTCATGTGTGGCTAAGTCATTTTTACATGCTCACAAAGTTAGAACACACTCCACGTGGTATTCATGGATATTAGTTTCAAATATGTCCAGTTTTCCTTGAAAAAGTCATTAAGATCAAAGCCAAACAAGTTGGACATGAACAAAGAGACCTTGATTCACAACTCATATTCATTGATGATCATAATTTAGTCATATACATATGTTATCATGCTTAGAATCTGAAAAATACAAGTTTCATCAAAGTTTATTTTTGAAACATTAAATTTTTGGTATAAACTCCTATTAAATTATGTGTAGGCAACACATATCATATAAGAAAGATGTATACTACATGTTACACTTATTTTCATGCATATCTAAACCAAGCTTTCATGCTAGAAATACCTCATTAAAACAAAAATCAGAATCTGATTCTGGGGACTGGCACAACTATGCTACACCCTAGTACAAACTGGGCACAACTGCACCCATCCTGGATAGAACCAGAAAAGAGCTATGTTCTGCAGAATTTCAGTCCAAATTCAATTTTTCTCCATTATAAATATGCTTAAACTTATTCTTAGAGATTCCATACACGCATATAAACTTCATAAACACATTGATATCAATTCCCAATCAAGTTCACAAAAATTCATGAGAATTTCTACAAATTTACCAAGTTTGGAACTAAGAGCATAAAACAAGAAATTTACCTTCTAAGGAGCTTACTCAACTTATATTTTATAAGACAAATCTCAGCAACAAGAAAATGAAGAATAGGGCTGCTATTTATAGAGGATTTGTTGTCTAGTTAATGGTTTTGCTCAAAGGTTAGAATTCAAGAGGTAGAAGAAGACACCAATGGTTATTGGAGAGTTGCTCAACCACTTATTCCTCAGCCCTCTCCATAGTCATCATCACCCAGCTTTGTAGCCATTGTTCTATCTTTGCATTTTACGTAAAAGAAATTTAGGGCACTGTTTGGGCCAACTGATTTGGGACAAGCTTTTAAATCTAAGTAGCATGGTTATATTACACTTGAGTCTAGTTCATTTTGGTTCCCACATGTGAATTTAATGTGTTAATGCTACTACATAATGAAAAGTTAGAGATTATACAAGTACACATATCATATAATCCATATACATTGGGTTTACAGAAAATAATATTTAATTTAGATAAAATAATGCAGTCGGGTATTATTAACCTAGTATTCTCCATAATTTTTATTATTATACCTACACTTTAATATTATAATGATATTCAATATTAAATGTTTATTTTCTAAAATTTAACTTTCTTTCGAATTTATGAGATGCACAGTTAATTAACTCTTTCTGTATTATAATGTCACACAAGATTCTATTTTTATTCTTAGTAAATCATACCATTAAATTTACTTTTTACTGTGACGCCCCCAAAATTAGGTATACATCACCCATCTTGGGTCGTCAGATACATGGTACAGAATACAAATATAACTTACTAATACAACTGTCGTGTACAATACGACAAAACATAACTGTGAGTTTGAATACAATTATTGTCTACTAGAGACTATACAAACTCAAAAAGAGTCCTCATTACAATTATTGTCACACTATTTAACATAATAGTGAGGACTACTAATACTATCATCTGGTCCATCACTCCGTTCCCCGACTCGTCCCAGCTATATTCTCATTTCCTGAAGAAAACAGTGAAAGAAAAGGTGAGCTCAACTAGCCCAGTAAGAAATATTATGACTAAGATAATGCAGAATAAATTATCATTAGCCTTCAACAGTGTTAAACTGATAAAATATAACGATCATCAAGTTTAACTGCAGCGGAACAAGCAATCCATTAAAAGAGTCAAGTATAAAATAAAATCTACTATCTTCTATGATTTAAAAGGTTTTTCAACACTGTTATCGCTGGGACTCTGTGACAACCCGAGAATTTAGATAATTATTAAAATTCTAAAATGATGGATTAAAGGTTATAAGATGAACCTAGACAGAAAATAAGTGTATGGAATTGATGTTTCTGTGAAGAAATTTTTAGGATTTTAAAATTTTTAAGAACCTATATGGTTTCTTAATTGAATGAGAATAAAGAAATATGGGTTACAAAATTTCAAAACCCTAGAAATAAATTAATATGTACTTGAAGGAATATCGAGAATAAGGTATTACGATACTTGTAAATTCGGTGTGAACTGAATAGTCTAAGAAATGTTATATAAGTACATATGAAAATTTTATTAAGGAGTAATTTAAAACTCAAAATTTGAGTTAGAGATAGAATTTTGAAGCATGGACTGCTCGGTTGCGTCCGGAACGTCAAGTTTAGTCAAAATGGACAGTAAACACAAAATGTGTAAAGGTTGACTTTTGGTCAAAGTCAACAGTTTACTTTTTATGGAGAAAAAGGTCAAAATTAGAGCTATAAGTGAAGTATGTTATGATATTATGTTATATGATTAATGGTATAATATTTAATATTATACCAAATGATGTAAAGCTAAAGTATGAGATGAGATCCAATATGTAGATATGTATATTGGTATCAAAGCAGTCAGTAAATTAAATTCATATTTGAATAAATGATTGAATATATTAATTATATATTTAATATTTAAATAAATTGTTTGAAAACAATTTATGGAGAGGAGGAGGAGATTAAATTTAATTATACAATATAAATTGTATTACTTAAATAAGTTATTTAAATTATGTATGAGAATTAAATAACCTAAATGGTTATTGTTATTTAGTGGTTCTAGTATTTAAATATATACTAGTGACCTAATTTAAGAGAATTGTGGAGCATGTCACAATTTATTTAATGATTATGTGAGTAAGTGAATACGAATATTATGTGATGACAAATAAAAGAAACTAGTATGATCCTAATTATATATTAGGAATGAAGAATTAAATAACTTAAGGGTTATGGGTTGAGAGAATTATGGTATTTAAAATATATACTAATTTTAAGAGATTTATTTTATACATCTCAGTTAACTAATTTTATAACCTAATTATAGCAAGTCTAATTGGGTTAAGAAATTAAGGGCATGTAAGTAAGGATTTATATTATAATTGAGAAAATAAAAACCCTAATTAGGGAATGGTAATATTAGAAGTGTTGGATTATGTTATTTACATGGCCCAAACATGTACTAAGTAGAAAACCCAAACATTTTAATTTAGAAGCCCAAAAGAATTAATTGGGAGCCCAAAACTTAGCCCAATAGAAGAGGGACTTTTTGGACATTTAGTAAGCTAAATAATGGAATAAAATAAAAATAAAAAGGGGCAAATGAAGGCCACATGGCCGGTTATAGAGAAGGAAGTAAAGGGAGGAGGAAAAATGTAATCATTGCTTACTTTATTATGTAACTAACTCCTCCTATGTGTCATTTGGTTAATTCACCAACATTCTTGTACATTCTTGCAAGCAACCACTAAGTAAGTGAGAAATAGAAAGAGATGAGAATGTGGGGAAATGTATTACATATACATATTATATCTATACATTTTTTTTACTACAACAAAAATCTAAGTCTTACCTTTTTCATTTCATTTTATTATCTAGCATATACTAAGAAAGAAAGAGAGAGACTAGAGAAGAAAGAAAGAGAGAGACTAGAGAAGAGAGAGATAGAAGGCCAGCTATATAACTCCATGTTCTTGACTGACTTCCCAAAACTTTAGCACAAAAAGAAAGAAAAATAGAGCAGATTGATAGTCAGGTAAGAAGAGTTCGGCTAGAGCAGGAAAAAAGAAGTGAACAGCAATCAAGTGCAACCTCTAAGCTACTAAGGTCTTTCATAAGAGATTACATTATATTTCTTAGCGGTAATCAGCGGTTCAGGCAAGTTTCCTAACTCAACCATGAGTTGTAATTTTAAAGCATGTTAGTGAATAGTTGTTGTGGATTATTCACGTCTATATTGATTATTAATTCGCATGTTGTGCATATTGTAAATGTTCATCAGGTATGAAAGGCTAATCACCTTCATTACCATTTGGTTCAGTTAATCTGTTCATGTTTATGCTTGACCATTCATTTTCATTGACTTGGTCGTTCAGCTAAGAAAATTTGTTCATGCTCTTTCACAATGTTTATATTGTTGAAAGTTAGCTAGATTATTGTTCAATTCTTTCAATCATGATATATCCTCAAATAAATTTAAACTTGCTGGGCAAATTTGATGTTCACCCTTGCTATATCATGATAAAATTTTCAGATTTAGAGGAAAGCTCGAGTAAAGACAGAAGTAAAGGCAAAGTGCAAGACTAAATTATTATGCAATTAGATTTATTAAATCTTCTGACGAAAATAGTATTGTAAACATTTAAGATATTGAATATATGTATTGTGTTAGGGTTGTAGACCTTGGGAATGATGTGAAAAAATTTAATGTATAAACAATTTATGTTTATATCTTCCGCAATAGTTATAGAAATAGTATACCAGATCCTTGGTAATTAGGACCGGGATTTGGGGATGCTACAGTTGGTATCAGAGCTGTAGGTTATAAACCTTAGGTAGGTGTACCTTAGGATATAACCGCGGAGAGATGATAAGTAATAAACTCGAATAGAGTTTAAGCGATAAGAGATGAATTTTTGAAAATTCATTATTAAGTAAAGAGAAAGATAATTAAGATTCAAAGAAGAATCTTTAAGAGCTATAAGGATACGAATCCGGAGTTACCTGACTCCTGTAATAAAGATGATAAGTGATAATAAATAGACTATGTCTATAAGATGAAAAGTGTTAATAAACTCATAATATAATATGATTAAAGAGAAGAATAAGGAGATCGTAAAATAAAGCGATCGTATGTATAAGGAGAAATGATTACCAAATAAGATCACGACGTGATCAGATTAAATCATTGAATAACATATGATATGTTAAGTGATTGGAATGATATAGCTTGACGCTATAAAGAGAATGTACTATGAAATGGTACAATGTAAACTCAGAAAAGAGTGGTAAATGTTAAAATGCGGATTAAAGAAAATTAGTATTAAGAAAAGAGAAAGTTAGAATTGTGTAGAATTTCAATTGAGGACTCATGTCAGCAGCTGAGTTGTATGATTCCTTATATGGGCGGGGAATTTGTACTTGGTTTTAGAATCACTTAGCTTCTTGGTCGATATAGTGGTTAGGTTGACCAATTCTTTGTATGGGCGGGGAATTGTCCGCTTAGCTTCCTATATTGATTAGTGGCCAAGTTTGGTTTGACAACCACTTAGTTTCTGGTATTGATAATCATTGGAACCTAATGTCGCGCTATTTGCTATATGCATGTTGATAAGGTGATTCTTTTCTCATGTGTATAACGAATAGATAGAGAATATAAGGTTAGTTACGAGTTCTTAAAACTCATACTTATGGTAAGTTCATGACTCATAATCATATGGTATGTTTTGAACCCCTCAGCGAATGGACGCCAAAGGTCTGACTAAGATAAGTTCTGAAACTCATATGATTGTGGAAAGTTCCTGAACTCATAATGTGTGGTAAGTTTGATGAACTAGGTATGAGAAAGTTGTGAATGGAGAATTGAGGATGATAAAAATAGATAGACTTATTAAGCAATGGATCATTAGAGAAAGTGAAGTTGATGGTGGAAGTATAGGTATTCCAAATCTTCTAGCTATGCTAGACTTCGACATTTTTGACATCAAGCTAAATTCGCACTGATGTGCCTTTCGAAATAAAATGAATTTTTGTTATCCTCAACATAGGGTTACAACTGTGTAGAAGTGGGCTTCGTACTATTAACACATCGTTACCTGTTGTGGCGTGATGACACCAAAGATGATTTTCAAAGATTTTTGAACGGTTTAAAAAAGAGTCCATGCTAATTGATTCGGCTAGACAAAAATGATTTGAGATGTCAAAATGTATTTTATATATCATCAATGTATCATAGAACCTGATGCTGTGACACCCCCAAATCCGGGTACTTCGATTTCACGGGATTTGGTGTTCACTGTACAAATATCATCTATCTATCTACCCATAATAAATGCAAACTATGCAATAGATAGAATAAAACTTCTCCTTAAAAGAATTACAACATTCGAATAATAATAATAATACAATCCCAGGTTTAAACTAACCTTAAAACATCTGTGCGGAATTCTAAACAATTAAGTCTTAACAACATCATAACACAAGTCTTAAACATAAATCATCATCAATAAAATAAATACAAGTCTTCAACACTTGCTAACTTTGCCCTTGCCCTTACTAGTCGAAGGTTCATCACTTCTTTCGTTCTTAACTGCAATGTTATTATTAAGCAAGAGTGAGCACAAATGCCCACAAGTATAATAATGAAATAACCGTATAATAACATGCGAATAATCAAAGACATCTGAATAAAAGCTCAACTTTTGAATCAAGAATAAATAACATGAATCAAAAGAATTCTGAGGGTCATAAGACCTTGAACTATGTCCTAGGTTATCAAGGGTTATACTTGAAACCTTTAACAGTCATAAGACTATGGACCTTCTTCTCGTACTTAGGGGGATCAGCCCTTAGTACCATACTGTGCACAATATCTTAGCGCTAAAGCGTAAATAATCCCCTATACAGGGTTGTTCATCTCAGTTTGACATTCGAGTCCGCACCAAAGGAAGTTTGGTTTGGATAAATTCATCAAGGGTTCTAAAATTTAGAACGCTCATCAACTATGGACTAGTTGAATCAATAAGGTTCACTAGTCTAATAAAGTTCAACAATAATTGATGTTTGATTTGAATAAAAATCTCAAAAGTATACAATAGGACAATTATTGTATAACTGGATCATGCTTTGGAAAGATAATTAATCTTTAATATCATGCTTGAACTTGAATAATAACAAGGATAATTTATTCAAGGTAAATAATAAACTTGAACAAAAATGACAAGTGGGGTTAGGAAAACTTGCTCGACTTAAAAGTAACGTTTAAGTTTAAATAAACTTGCTCAATAGAATGGAGTTAGGGATAGGATACTTGCCTCGTGCGTAGATTACACTTTAACTAAACACGTTCTTTGAATTAAATCCTACATACCATTCACATACACAATACCAGTTAATTATAACTTAACTGTTCATTATAAACTCTTTCTCTTTGACTACTTTAATTATTCGACTAAACTTAATCACTTTATCACATTTACTGCCACATAATACCACTTCATGAATAATAATCTAATTATGTAATTAATAATTTAATCCACATGTAATTATGTTATTTACATGTTATACAACTATTTTATCATCACATTATTCTTCTAACATGTTTACATGTTCATTACAATAATCTACTAACACATTGTTAGACTTAAACATTTTTTTAAAATACATTTCTGAATTTTCTGGGGAGTGGCGCTGCGGCGCCACTATTGAACTAAGGATTCGCGCTGCGGCGCCGTGGCACTGCGGCTGGACTTCGGGCGCTGCGGCGTGGTGGCGCTGCGGCGCGGGGCTTAAAGCTTTGGACTGGCGCCGCGGTGCGGAAAGCCAGAAACAGTTCTGCAATTCGCGAAAATTGCAGAACACAGCCAAAAATTTCAATTTTAAATATTACAACACGAATTCAGACATACCCATATGTTATAATTCATGTATAATCATAACCCAACATATATAAAGTGATTTTAACCATTTAAAACACTTAATTACAGAATTAAATCATGTAAAATGGGTTGTTCTTGAAGTTTTTGAACAAGACACATAATTTAGCTGTACGGATTCGTTATAACACCGAGTCCGTTCGTTTAAGGCTTGATCTCTTCGTATTAACATGCTTAATAATATAAGGGTGTAAATTTTAGAGATAATATATAATCAATACATCAATTATCACATATATGGCCATATGGCCATATCACGTACTCTGTTTATTTTGAAATAACATATGTACGGCATGTTTTCATGAACTCGATGATATGAAATCATGTAATATATGTAATTAAACACGAATTGATACATATTAACACATACATAAAATTACAATCATCTCATATCTCCCAAATACAGAGATTTACAGAACAATATAAAAGCCAATTTATGAGACGTAAATGTAAAAATTGTGTTTGGGAGAAATTACCCAAAGTATAATCTAGAGGAGATGATTCACAGATGATCCTTTCTCAACACTTGTTAATTACACACTCAAATTTTTCTCTCAGACTTCTCAATTTCTCTCTGAATATTTCTAAACTTAAGCAATAATAAAGAAAGAAAAACAAGGAAGACGTCGATATAAGAACTGGCGCATTGGTGGTCAGTTACCCAGTCATGGGTTAACTGACCCTAACCTTTCTTAGTGCCATGTTTGGCTAGCAACTAAGTTAAAACTCCTTATTTTAATAATACCTTTATGATATAGTTTAATTAATGTCACACTCTTTATAAAATAAATCCCATATTTTATTTAATTTACTTTAAATAAAATATAATAATTACTCATAAATTCACATAATCATATATTCAATTATCTCATTAATAAATAATGTCAATTTATTAATTCTCTAATTAATAATTAAATTAATTAAATAACATTATGCTTAATTAAATAATTCATTTAATTCAATAAGCTCACATAATCACATACTTGAATAATAAAATTCTCTACATTAATTTAATAATGTAACACATATGATTAAATTAATCTACCACAATTGCATCAATTAATTATTAAATCTAATAATTAAATCATCGAAAATATTTATTTAACTCAATAAATATTTAAAATAATTTACAAAATTCTCGTTCGTCACATCTTTCCCCCCTTAAAAGGATTCTGTCCCCAGAATCACGACTCAATAATTTCGACCCGTTACATTCTCCCCCCCTTACAAAGATTCTGTCCCCAGAATCGCATACACATAATTAAGTAAATAAATGGGGGTAATTCTTCATCATATTCTCTTCGAGTTCCCACGTAGCTTCTTCAGCGTTGTGGTTCCTCTAAATTATCTTAACAGAACGTATAACTTTATTTTTGAGAACTTGTTCTTTTCGGTCGACAATTTGGATAGGAATTTCTTCATAAGATAAGTCTTTCTCAAAATGCAGGGGTTCGTATTCAATTACATGCTTGTAATCAGGTTTGTAAGGTCGTAACACAGAAACATAGAAGACGTTGTGGATATTCTTGAGTGCTGGAGGTAAGGCTACCTCGTACGCAACTTCTCCAATTCTTCGCAGTACCTCAAAGGGTCCAATAAATCTTGGGCTCAATTTTCCTTTCTTTCCGAACCTGATCTTTCCCTTCCAGGGAGAGACCTTCAAGAAAACATAACTACCTAATTCAAACTCGATATTTTTACGATGTGGATCAGCGTATTTCTTCTGTCGATCTTGAGCTGCTACCAGTCGTGCTCGGATCAATTTTGACTATTTTTGCCTTCTGCTGTACCAATTCTGGCCCTAGCAATTGTCTTTCACCAACTTTATCCCAATAAAGCGGAGTTCAGCACTTTCTGCCGTATAACGCTTCGTAAGGCAGCATACCAATACTAGCGTGGTAACTGTTGTTGTAACCGAACTCTACCAACGGTAGGTGATCATCCCAATTTCCTTTGAAGTCCATTACACAGGCTCGTAACATATCTTCCAATGTTTGAATCGTTCGTTCACTATATCCGTCTGTTTGAGGGTGGTAAGCTGTACTCATTCGTAGTTGTGTACCCATGCATTCCTGAAGACGTTTCCAGAAATTTGATGTGAAGCGCGGATCCCTATCAGAAACAATAGACACCGGCACTTCGTGCCTCGAAACAATCTCTTTCACATATAATCTTGCCAACTGATCTAAGTTAAATCTGATTTTGATAGGAAGGA
Source organism: Panax notoginseng (assembly GCA_016801055.1). Classification (NCBI taxonomy): domain Eukaryota; kingdom Viridiplantae; phylum Streptophyta; class Magnoliopsida; order Apiales; family Araliaceae; genus Panax; species Panax notoginseng. The sequence goes on from CM029020.1 coordinate 152,574,367, forward strand.
AGTGTGCGGATTTCGTCAGTCGGTCAACGATAACCCATACTGCGTCGTAGCCTTTCTGAGTCGTCGGAAGGCCAACCACGAAGTCCATCGTAATATGTTCCCATTTCCATTCTGGGATCTCCAACGGTTGTAGCAATCCACTCGGTCTCTGATGTTCTGCTTTAACTTTCTGACATGTCAGGCATTTGGCAACACATTCTGCAACATCGCGTTTCAAATTCGGCCACCAGAAATGTTGTCGAAGATTTTGGTACATTTTTGTACTACCAGGGTGAATCGAATATCTTGAACTATGAGCCTCACTCAAAATTTCTTCCTTAATTTCTTGTACTGGCGGAACCCAAATTCTGCTTTCACATCTAAATATTCCTTCCTTATCCATCTTAAATCTTGGTTCGGTTCCTTCAGATATCTTCGATGTTACCTTTTTGCATTCATCATCCTGAAGTTGAGCCTCCTTCACTCTATCTAGTAGAGTTGTACCAGATTGCATCTGAAATAGCTTCTCATCAATTTCCATAGGATACTTCACTTCTAACTCCAGTTTCTCCATATCTGCAATTAGCTCCTGCTGAGCAGTCAACATCATCAATTTCTCACGACCCTTTCTACTTAAGGCGTCGGCAACCACATTAGCCTTACCCGAATGGTATAAAATCTCACAGTCATAATCCTTGATTAATTCCAACCATCTTCTTTGACGCATATTCAAATCTTTCTGTGTAAAAATATATTTCAGACTCTTGTGGTCCGTATATATTTCACACTTCTCCCCGTATAGATAGTGCCTCCAAATTTTCAAAGCAAAAACAACTGTAGCTAACTCCAAATCATGGGTTGGGTAACCCTTCTCGTAATCCTTCAGCTGTCGTGATGCATACGCAATGACTTTGCCATTTTGCATTAGCACACAGCCAAGTCCTTTATGCGACGCATCGCTAAAAACAACAAAATTTCCTGTATCATCCGGAAGAGATAACACAGGCGCTGTACTCAACCTCTTCTTTAATTCTTGAAAACTCTCCTCACACTTCTCCGTCCAAACGAATTTCACAGCTTTTCGAGTTAAATTCGTTAACGGAGTTGCGATCTTAGAAAAATCTTGTATGAATCTTCTATAATATTCTGCTAATCCAAGAAAACTTCTTACTTCTGACGGCATTCTCGGCTGATCCCAGTTAATCACAGCTTCTACTTTGGATGGATCTACCGAAATTCCATCTTTATCGATTACGTGACCAAGAAATTGTACTCTCTCGATCCAGAATTCGCATTTCAAAAATTTAGCATACAACTTCTCCCTTCTCAATACTTCCAACGTTAACCTCAAGTGTTCTTCATGTTCCTCTTTGGTTTTGGAATATACCAAAATGTCGTCTATAAATACCACCACGAATTTGTCCAAAAACGGCTTGAATACACCATTCATTAGTCCAATAAATGCTGCAGGAGCATTCGTAAGACCAAACGACATTACTAAAAACTCATAATGACCATATCGCGTTCGGAACGCTGTCTTCGGTACATCCTCTGGCCTCACCTTCAGTTGGTGATAACCACTCCTCAAGTCAATCTTAGAAAAGTATTTTGCTCCCTTCAATTGATCAAACAGATCATCGATCCTCGGTAATGGATATCTGTTCTTAATCGTGACCTTATTTAATTCTCTGTAGTCAATGCAGAGCCTCATCGATCCGTCCTTCTTTTTCACGAACAACACCGGCGCTCCCCACGGCGATACGCTCGGTTGAATGTACTTTTTGTCCAACAATTCTTGTAGTTGTACCATTAATTCCTTCATCTCTACTGGCGCCATTCGGTATGGTGCCTTCGATATTGGAGTAGTTGCGGGCGCCAAATTAATCACAAAGTCTACTTCTCTATCTGGTGGGAGTCCCTGGCAAATCGTCTGGAAATACATCGACGAAGTCCCTCACAATCGGTATCTCCTCTACCTTCGAGTTCTCTTTTCGACTGTCGACTATGTAAGCTAAATATCCTACACAGCCTTGTCTTAATAACTTCCTGGCCTGTAACATCGTCAGACAACTTGCTTGTCTAGGCGACTTGCTACCATAAAACACAACCTTTGACGGAGTCATAAGGTTAATACGCTTCTTTTGGCAGTCAATTACAGCCCCATAATTGGATAGCCAATCCATACCCAATATAACGTCGAATTCCCCCAATCGAATAGGGATAAGATCTACGTTCATGATATTACCCTTAATATCCACCCTACAGTTCTTAAACACGTACTTAACAGGGATTATTTCTCTATTCACAATTTCTATGTTCATGGGGTAATCCAATTCATCCATAAGCAAACCTAAACTATTACCAAAGTCTTCGGATATAAAGGAACAAGTAGCACCCGAATCAAACAAAACATAAGCATTAATTTTATTGATCGGAATGATACCTGACACCACCTCACGAGACTGGATTGCATCCTGCACCGTCATGTTGAAAGTTCTGGCGGTTGGTCGGTTTGTTGCAGGTGGTCCGGTGATGGTTAAGGTATTTTCACTGCTATTTCCCCGATTTCCTCCTTGTCCTGATCCTCCCGATCCCTTCTTGGGACAGTCTCTTGCTAAATGATCTTTCGAACCACAGTTGAAACAAGCACCCTTCTTTGGGTTTGGACAATTTGGTGCTATGTGGCCTTCCTGACCACAATTGTAGCACACTCTCTTTCCCTTCAAACAAACTCCTAGATGTGCCTTGCCGCAAGTCAGACATACTTCTATCTTCTTTTTCTGCCCTCCGTGTTGACTTCCAGCTGTCGAGTTATTCGTCCACTTCCTCTTCTGATTATTATTATTCCCAGTATTACTTCCACCAGTCTTGTTATTACCTTCATTCTCACTCTTTTTCTTTTTCTGTTCTTGGTTGTACTTAGTCACTGCATCACTTCCTCCTTCCGCGAGAATGGCCTTTTCCAAAACTCCCGCAAACGTGTTAAGTTGAAACATTGATACCTTGCTGCATACCCAAGGCTTCAGTCCTTGTTCGAATCATCTGGCTTTCCTCTCGTCAGTGTGTACTTGATACTGGGCAAACCTTGCCAACTCATCGAATTTAGCCGCGTATTCAGGCACGCTCATGTTTCCCTGTTTCAGTTCCAAAAATTGCACCTCCATCTGATTCTGCGAACTAGCTGGGAAATACATTTCGAAAAACATCTCTTTGAATCTTTCCCACGTCATTACACCTTCACCTCCTCGCATCTTGTTTGCCTGCCACCAGTAGCTAGCCTCAAACTTCAGCATAAATGTCGCAAAAACGGTCTTCTGATCTTCTCGAACCCTAGCAACGTCGAAAACCTTCTCCATTTCCATCACCCACGTTTGAGCCTCGATCGGGTTTCTGGAACCTTTGAACTCTGGCGGTCCCACCGCCTTAAAATCTTTAAACGTTGTGCTAGGTGGAGCTTACGGTTGGTTATTCATGACTCCAGTTAGTAAATTCACCAACTGCTGAACAGGATTAGCGTTGGCGTTATTGTTATTATTGGTAGACTCTTCCTGAGCCGGTTGACGTTGTTGTCTTCTCCTTGGCGGCATTTTTTTCTGTTAAGTAAACGTTTATTAGAACTTTATTTATTTCTCTACATAGTTAAGACATTACTCAACAATTTAACATATCACTTAACACATCATCTCAAACAACTTGATATCTTTTCATTCAAATAAAAAGTTTTAACATTAAACTATAGCATACTGCTATTTACATCATCTATCCTGGAATAAAGAATCCACAGGATTTAAAACATTCAAATATTAACATATTCCTTAGTTCATAAACACATCGGAATTTACATAAAACTATATAAGTCTTTCACATAAATAAACAGATTCTATTCCTGTCTTCCAAGGTGCTCAATAGCCTTGCCACGCTCCTCATTCATGATACGAGACATCGTCCTGCGATCCAACATATACGATGGAAGTCCTTCAAACTGGATGGGGTACCTTAACACTCGCTCTTGAACCTCATCCATCGCATGATTAAGTGTGGCGTACGTGTCTTCAAGCTTTGCCTTCTTTGCACGACTATCATCTTCTGCACGATCAGCTCGATGTGATTCTCTTACCCATCCTTCCTCTGCTATTTTCAGTCTTCCGAAGGTTTCCTTCAGTTCCTTCTTCAGCTTCTCTATCTCCTCGGTCTTATCTTCGGTTTGACCCTTCTCATGAACCAGATCCCACTCCACGTTTCCTAAACGTGTATGAAGGATCACAATCTCTCTATCCTTCTCCTCTAAAGTAGACTGCTGAACAGTCGCTCGCTCAGTCAATTCCTGAACCTCATCTTGTAACTCCACGTTACGATCATATAGTGTGTCATACATCTCAGCATCAACAGTGAACCGTGGTAACTCCTCTTCTTCTTCCTCATCAAACTCCTCCTCAGGATCAGTCTCGGGCTCATGCTCCTGACCAACAACGGTGATCAATGGAGATGACTCCCTCTGAACTAACTGTTCCCTAACAACATGTATGTCTCGGGTCTCCTCCTCTGTAGGTACTATAGGTAATCGGGGTTCTTCCTCCCCAGCTTGACTAGCTTCTCTAACATTCGTCATCCTGACAACAAAATTTTAAGTTTTAGTTACTAAGTCGTACTAACGAGTACATAAATTAACACATAGACACATAATGTATTTTATTATCTGCAATAAATTACAAAAATTCATTTCTTAGAACTCGATAAGAGTTTTCAATTTCTATCTTCTTCTATAAGGCTACTACCTAAGGTTGTTTCCCCCACCTAAGGTTCATAACCTACAGCTCTGATACCAACCTGTGACACCCCCAAATCCGGGTACTTCGATTCCACGGGATTTGGTGTTCACTGTACAAATATCATCTATCTATCTACCCATAATAAATGCAAACCATGCAATAGATACAATAAAACTTCTCCTTAAAAGAATTACAACATTCGAATAATAATAATAATACAATCCCAGGTTTAAACTAACCTTAAAACATCTGTGCGGAATTCTAAACAATTAAGTCTTAACAACATCATAACTCAAGTCTTAAACATAAATCATCATCAATAAAATAAATACAAGTCTTCAACACTTGCTAACTTTGCCCTTGCCCTTACTAGTCGAAGGTTCATCACTTCTTTCGTTCTTAACTGCAATGTTATTATTAAGCAAGAGTGAGCACAAATGCCCACAAGTATAATAATGAAATAACCGTATAATAACATGCGAATAATCAAAGACATCTGAATAAAAGCTCAACTTTTGAATCAAGAATAAATAACATGAATCAAAAGAATTCTGAGGGTCATAAGACCTTGAACTATGTCCTAGGTTATCAAGGGTTACACTTAAAACCTTTAACAGTCATAAGACTATGGACCTTCTTCTCGTACTTAGGGGGATCAGCCCTTAGTACCAACCTGTGACACCCCCAAATCCGGGTACTTCGATTCCACGGGATTTGGTGTTCACTGTACAAATATCATCTATCTATCTACCCATAATAAATACAAACCATGCAATAGATAGAATAAAACTTCTCCTTAAAAGGATTACAACATTCGAATAATAATAATAATACAATCCCAGGTTTAAACTAACCTTAAAACATCTGTGCGGAATTCTAAACAATTAAGTCTTAACAACATCATAACTCAAGTCTTAAACATAAATCATCATCAATAAAATAAATACAAGTCTTCAACACTTGCTAACTTTGCCCTTGTCCTTACTGGTCGAAGGTTCATCACTTCTTTCGTTCTTAACTGCAATGTTATTATTGAGCAAGAGTGAGCACAAATGCCCACAAGTATAATAATGAAATAACCGTATAATAACATACGAATAATCAAAGACATCTGAATAAAAGCTCCACTTTTGAATCAAGAATAAATAACATGAATCAAAAGAATTCTGAGGGTCATAAGACCTTGAACTATGTCCTAGGCTATCAAGGGTTATACTTGAAACCTTTAACAGTCATAAGACTATGGACCTTCTTCTCATACTTAGGGGGATCAGCCCTTAGTACCATACTGTGCACAATATCTTAGCGCTAAAGCGTAAATAATCCCCTATACAGGGTTGTTCATCTCAGTTTGACATTCGAGTCCGCGCCAAAGGAAGTTTGGTTTGGATAAATTCATCAAGGGTTCTGAAATTTAGAACGCTCATCAACTATGGACTAGTTGAATCAATAAGGTTCACTAGTCTAATAAAGTTCAACAATAACTGATGTTTGATTTGAATAAAAATCTCAAAAGTATACAATAGGACAATTATTGTATAACTGGATCATGCTTTGGAAAGATAATTAATCTTTAATATCATGCTTGAACTTGAATAATAACAAGGATAATTTATTCAAGGTAAATAATAAACTTGAACAAAAATGACAAGTGGGGTTAGGGAAACTTGCTCGACTTAAAAGTAACGTTTAAGTTTAAATAAACTTGCTCAATAGAATGGAGTTAGGGATAGGATACTTGCCTCGTGCGTAGATTACACTTTAACTAAACACGTTCTTTGAATTAAATCCTACATACCATTCACATACACAATACCAGTTAATTATAACTTAACTGTTCATTATAAACTCTTTCTCTTTGACTACTTTAATTATTCGACTAAACTTAATCACTTTATCACATTTACTGCCACATAATACCACTTCATTAATAATAATCTAATTATGTAATCAATAATTTAATCCACATGTAATTATGTTATTTACATGTTATACAACTATTTTATCATCACATTATTCTTCTAACATGTTTACATGTTCATTACAATAATCTACTAACACATTGTTAGACTTAAACATTTTTTAAAAATACATTTCTGAATTTTCTGGGGAGTGGCGCTGCGGTGCCACTATTGAACTAAGGATTCGCGCTGCGGCGCCGTGGCACTGCGGCTGGACTTCGGGCGCTACGGCGTGGTGGCGCTGCGGCGCGGGGCTTAAAGCTTTGGACTGGCGCCGCGGCGCGGAAAGCCAGAAACAGTTCTGCATATCGCGAAAATTGCAGAACACAGCCAAAAATTTCAATTTTAAATATTACAACACGAATTCAGACATACCCATATGTTATAATTCATGTATAATCATAACCCAACATATATAAAGTGATTTTAACCATTTAAAACACTTAATTACAGAATTAAATCATGTAAAATGGGTTGTTCTTGAAGTTTTTGAACAAAACACATAATTTAGCCGTACGGATTCGTTATAACACCGAATCCATTCGTTTAAGGCTTGATCTCTTCGTATTAACATGCTCAATAATATAAGGGTGTAAATTTTAGAGATAATATATAATCAATACATCAATTATCACATATATGGCCATATGGCCATATCACGTACTCTGTTTATTTTGAAATAACATATGTACGACATGTTTTCATGAACTTGATGATATGAAATCATGTAATATATGTAATTAAACACGAATTGATACATATTAACACATACATAAAATTACAATCATCTCATATCTCCTAAATACAGAGATTTACAGAACAATATAAAAGCCAATTTATGAGACGTAAATGTAGAAATTGGGTTTGGGAGAAATTACCTAAAGTATAATCTAGAGGAGATGATTCACAGATGATCCTTTCTCAACACTTGTTAATTACACACTCAAATTTTTCTCTCAGACTTCTCAATTTCTCTCTGAATATTTCTAAACTTAAGCAATAATAAAGAAAGAAAAACAAGGAAGACGTCGATATAAGAACTGGCGCGTTGGTGGTCAGTTACCCAGTCATGGGTTAACTGACCCTAACCTCTCTTAGTGCCATGTTTGGCTAGCAACTAAGTTAAAACTCCTTATTTTAATAATACCTTTATGATATAGTTTAATTAATGTCACACTCTTTATAAAATAAATCCCATATTTTATTTAATTTACTTTAAATAAAATATAATAATTACTCATAAATTCACATAATCATATATTCAATTATCTCATTAATAAATAATGTCAATTTATTAATTCTCTAATTAATAATTAAATTAATTAAATAACATTATGCTTAATTAAATAATTCATTTAATTCAATAAGCTCACATAATCACATACTTGAATAATGAAATTCTATACATTAATTTAATAATGTAACACATATGATTAAATTAATCTACCACAATTGCATCAATTAATTATTAAATCTAATAATTAAATCATCGAAAATATTTATTTAACTCAATAAATATTTAAAATAATTTACAAAATTCTCGTTCGTCACAGATGCAGAATGATAAAAATGATGGAGTTATCAATGCATAATTATCTAGTGTGGTATGTGATCTAAAGATCGTCAGCCCACTATAGAATGATGTAGTATGACAAAGTCACACAATGACGGAATCCTCAAATGGACTGTAAATGCAGTGCGGTATCATGACGTCATAAAATGATTTTAAGAATTTTAAAGATAATTTATGGCCAACTAAATTTGGCTAGCAATGTTTCGATTGAAATTCGAATTATTTGATATACGTCTAAGCTATTTGATTCAGCTAGACAAATGTTTATGAAATTCAAAGTATTCTTTGAAAGCTTATGCCGAACGATATTATTTTGGTGCGAAATCTTATGATAAGTCTGAGGTAAACAACCCTGAAAATGGAGATATACTAATTGGATAAAATATTCCAATCTAAGAACGCATATAGTCGTTCCGATTACTAAGGTACAACAGACTGATCATCTAAAGTATCTGCATCGGTAGTTTACCTTCTTTGTGATTGTAAACATACCAAATATAAAATATTTCAGAGGTTGAGTACCTTTCTTTCGTAATTGAAAGAGGTAGCAGGTAGAAATACCCCTAAACCTCAAAGTTCATGGTTTTATGATCCCTCAGACAGATATGAATTTTTTAAACTCTTTAGAGTAATGTTGTGGTAGAAGGTGATGATGGATATAAAATATTGTGAACTCGTTGCGTACGAGTAGAATCTGAGATGATTGGGTAAAGGTTATTATGACAACCTAATTTTGCTGGATGTTTAGAAGATGTAAACTCCTAGTGAGTAGTTATGGTGAAAAGTGATAATAGATGAGAAATCCTCAAAGGAGGAAATTGTAAAGGTTAAGTTAAAAATCTAGTTTTGATCAAGAGAATAAGCAGAGATTAGTATGCTTTAATTTCGGGGACGAAATTCTTAGAAGAAGGGGTGAATGTGACAACCCGAGAATTTAGATAATTATTAAAATTCTAAAATGATGGATTAAAGGTTATAAGATGAACCTAGACAGAAAATAAGTATATGGAATTGATATTTCTGTGTATTCACGTCTATATTGATTATTGATTCGCACGTTGTGCATATTGTAAATGTTCATCAGGTATGAAAGGCTGATCACCTTCATTAGCATTTCGTTCAGTTAATCTGTTCATGTTTATGCTTGACCATTCATTTTCATTGACTTGGTCGTTCAGCTAAGAAAATTTGTTCATGCACTTTCACAATGTTTATATTGTTGAAAGTTAGCTAGCTTATTGTTCAATTCTTTCAATCATGATATATCCTCAAATAAATTTAAACTTGCTGGGCAAATTTGATGCTCACCCTTGCTATATCATGATAAAAGTTTTAGATTTAGAGGAAAGCTCGAGTAAAGACAGAAGTAAAGGCAAAGTGCAAGACTAAATTATGGTGCAGTTAGATTTATTAAATCTTCTGACGAAAATAGTATTGTAAACATTTAAGATATTGAATGTATGTATTAAGTTACGGTTGTAGACCTTGGGAATGATGTGAAAAAGTTTAATGTATAAACAATTTATGTTTATATCTTCCACAATAGTTATAGAAATAGTATACCAGATCCTTGGTAATTAGGACCGGGATTTGGGGATGCTACAGACTCAGCTTAATAAAATAATCCACATCATCGAATCACCCCTGCACTACGGCCAAGGATATTCATGTATTCATTAATGGTCATGATCATGCCAACAACTGTCCATCAATGCACTACGGGCCAATGATGACTTTTACCACATCATTTGTAACATTACGGTCATGATTATACCGAATAATCCCTAGTCATAATCATACCAACTCCATCTATGCACTACATGTCACAGATGACTTTCAACATTTTATAAACATGAGGATGATGACAATGATATAAGAATTCAATAAAACAAGTTCAAGAATTAATTTATCCAAGAATTAACAACGTCCAAATTGTCAACATGATACTGCTTTGTGGAGTAAAATTCAAGAATGCTTAGAAGAATATTTTCATGAAAAGATACTGGATGAAACACAATTATTAAGGATATTCCACAAATTTCATGGAGTATAGAAGTCAAAACTTAACCAACTGAGTATAATAAAGAATGGAATAACAAAAGAAATCACCATGCATGCGATAGACTGCACAGACAGGTTATTCCAACAGAATAATAAATAATGGAACCAGGTCCGGCGTAAAACGCACAGACAGGATATTCCAACGGAATAATAATAAAGACGGAACCAGATCCGGTGTAAAATACAAAGACAGGATGTTTCAACAGAATAATAATAAAGACGAAACCAGGTCCGGTGTAAAACACACAGACAGGATGTTCCAACAGAATAATAATAAAGACGAAACCAGGTCTGGTGTAAAACGCACAGACAGGATGTTCCAACAGAGTAATAATAAAGACGGAACCAGGTCCGGTATAAAACACACAGACAGGATGTTCCAACAGAATAATAGAAGAATGTCACCAAGTATAGGGTAGACCGCGTATACAGGTTATTCCAACAGAATAATAAGAAATGGAATAACAACAGTTCTCTTCATAAATAAGAAAGAATAACACCCTTTACCGTTTTAAAGAAGAACTGAAATAAGGAAGTAGTTAAGTAGCAGAATAATTTTCTTCTCTCTCTCTCTATAGTTTCTCTCTATAGTTTCTCTCTCTAGAGTTCAGTGAATTCGTAAGATATAATGAAGGAATGAGCCGCTATTTATAGAAAAATGGAATGCATAGTAACTAATCCATGAACGGTCCAGATTGATTACTTTAATCTGACGGTCCATATTTAAAGAAAAATCTTTTAAATAAAATATAATATATTCTATTTATAGAATAACTTTAATAAAGTATTCTGTTTTATATAAAAAGATGTTTCTGTTTTATTACGTTAATAATACGAATAAAACAAAACTTCATTATCGCTAAATAATTCATATTATTAACTGACAATAATTGAATCAAACTGAGTGACTTCTCACATAAGCATTAATAATCAATACCGTGTGCTACTATGTAACCACGCGTATTACTGTACTTTTACTACCGAGTAGTTCAACAGTATCAATGGTAAAACTTCCGCCGTTATTTTTAATAAAATATTTTTGTCGTTTTCTCAATCCGATAATAATTTCGTTGTGGGGTCCACCAATAATTGTGCCGTTGTACGAATATTCCCTGTTAAAACGAATATTCCCCGACCAATCGAATATTATATAACAACTTGCGTACTTTGCAAAATTTATAAATATTACCCACAACTATAACATTATATCAAATTAACTCCATAATATTCAAAAATGATATTTATAGAAAATTCATCTTTATTTATAAAAGTTGGGGTCTTACATTTACCACATGATTTTAATAATGTCACACATTCAAATAATGTTTCATATTGTATCCAAAGTAATAAACTAACTTTTCCAAGTTTGGCCACCGACATAGTTGCGCCAGTTTGTACTGCAGGAAGGGCGCATCTGCATTGCTTCTTGACAGTGCCAAACTGGTTTAGCTACTTGCCAGTTCTAGTTTTCACTACTAATTTAGTTTCACATAGCACATAATAAATCCCAAATTGATAATACTACTAGTTAAACACCTTATTAAATCGTTCCTTCGCAAATTTAATTAGACGATCACTTCGTTGATTCTCATGTCGTACAAGGCATATCGCATAAGCTACCACAATTCTTGATTATCAAACACTTAGTTTAATTTAGCTGCATGTTCACATCTCATGCCACATGAATATATATATATATATATATATATATATATATATATATATATATATATATTCACATAAATATTCAAAATCTTATTTATTCAATTGTTAATATTATTCCTGAAATTTACGGATATTACATCCTCCCTCCCTTATAAAAATTCCGTCCTCGGAATTGGTACAAGATTACACTAACAAATAGGGATAATCATTTCTCATCTTATCTTCTAACTCCCACATAGCCTCCTCAGCATCGTGGTTTCGTCAAACTACTTTTATAGATGATATAACTTTATTTCTTAACGTTTGTTCTTTCCTATCTATTATCTGGATAGAAACTACTTCATAAGTCAGATTCTTCTCTAATTGAATGGGTTCATAAGATATCATGTGCTTATAGTCGGGCTTGTACGGACGTAACATGGAAATGTGAAACACATTGTGGATGTGTTCCAATTCGGGCAGTAAAGCTACCTTGTACTCCACTTCACCAACTCACTTCAAAACTTCGAACGGTCCTATGAACCTCGGACTCAATTTCCCTTTCTTGGTGAATCGTATCTTTCCTTTCTAAGGAGATACTTTTAAAAATACGAAACTACCGACTTCAAAGTCCCGGTCCTGACGATGTAAATTCGCGTACTTATGCTATCCTTTTCTTTATCTTCTCGCACTCTCCGTCTTTCTCTTTTGATTCCTTTATTCTATCCAATAAGGTCAGATGCGCTTCTATCACAAATAACTTCTCTTCGGGATTTTGAGGTCCTTTCATTTCTATTTATAGTTTCTTCATTTCTTTTATTAATTACTCCTGAGATGTCAGAACAAATAACTTATCCCTTCTTTTTCTACTCAATACGTCCGCTACTACATTTGCCTTTCCCGGGTGATAAAGAATTCAGCAGTCATAATCCTTGATTAATTCCAACCACCTCCTTTGTCGCATGTTTAACTCCTTCTGTGTGAAGATATATTTCAGACTCTTGTGGTCCATATATATCTCACACTTTTCTCCATAAAAATAATGTCTCCATATCTTTAATGCAAAAATTATTATCGCTAACTCCAAGTCATAGGTAGGGTAGGGTATCATTTTTCGTAATCCTTTAATTGTCGTGATGCATATGCAATGACCTTGCCATGTTGCATTAGCACACAACCAAGTCCATTGTGTGATGCATCACTATACACCATGAAGCCTCTCGCATCATCCGGCAATGATAGTACAGGCGCCTCGCTCGACCTCTTTTTTAACTCCTTGAAACTTTCTTCACATTTCTCCGTCCATACGAACTTCGCCGTCTTCCTCGTTAGATTGGTCAGCGGGGTTGCTATCTTAAAAAAATCTTGGATAAATCTTTGATAGTACCCGGATAACCCTAAGAAACTTCTCACCTCCGTCGGTGTCTTCGGTTGTTCCCAATTACTCACTGCCTCCACCTTTGCAGAGTCCACTAAAATTCCATCCTTATCTATCACGTGTCCTAAGAATTGAACCTTCTTCATCCAAAATTCACATTTCAAAAAATTCGCGTACATCTTTTCCTTCCTCAATGCTTCTAACATGACTTTCAAGTATTTAACGTGTTCTTCCTTTGTCTTCGAGTAAATAAAAATGTCGTCGATGAAAACTACCACGAACTTATCGATGTATAACTTAAAAACTCGGTTCATCAAGTCCATGAATGCTGCTGGAGCATTAGTCATTCCAAAAAACATCACCAAAAACTCGTAGTGCCCATATCGGGTTCGGAACACTATTTTTGGTATGTCCTCCTCCCATACTTTTAACTGGTGACAACCCGTTCACAAATCTATCTTCAAAAAATATTTTGCTCCCTTCAATTGATCGAAAAGGTCGTCTATCTTCGGTAATGGATATCTATTCTTGATTGTCACTCTGTTCAATTCCCGATAATTGATGTAGAGTCTCATCGGTCCATCCTTCTTTTTAAAAAACAACACTGGTGCTCCCCAAGGAGACACACTTGGTCAAATAAATATCCCTTATCTAGCAATTCTTGTAGTTATATCATCAATTCCTTCATTTCTACCGGCGCCATACGATATGGGGCTTTCAAAATAGGTGTCGTTCTCGGTACTAAGTCTATTATGAATTCAATTTCTCTGTCTGGCGGAAGGCTAGGTAGATCGTTAGGACATAGTCTTGAAATTCTCTCACTACGGATATATCCATCATTTCTACTCCCTTTTTCTGAGTGTCTACTATATAGGCTAAATAACCTATACATCCTTTCTTTAACAATTTATTGGCCTGCATCATCATAAGACAACACGATTACTTAAGCGATGAGCTACCACAAAACACCACCTTAGACTGATTTGGAGTCTGAAGGTTCACACTATTGTTTTGACAGTTAATTATCGCTGCATGGTTTTATAACTAGTCCATTTCCAGTAACATGTCAAATTCCACTAATCTAATCAGAATCAAGTCTACGTTTAGTTTGTTTCCCTTAATCTCTGCATTATAATTTAGGTATACAAATTCTATGGGTATTACTTCCTTATTCGCAACTTCAATGTTCAAAGGATTTCCTAATCGTTCTTGGGGCAAGTTTAATCGACTAGCAAATTCTTCAGACACAAATGACCCGAATCAAATAATACATAGGCATTTATATTATTGATTGTGATAATACCTGACACTACGTCCTTTGCAGCTACTGCGTCCTGGACAATCATGTTAAAGGTTCTGGCAGTTGGTCGACTGGATTGCGTCGGTCCGCCGATCATCAGCTTGCTGCCTCTTCCTTGATGGCGTCTTCCTCCGCTGCTTCCTTTCTTTGGACAATCTTTGATCTGATGCTTAGTTGAGCCACAAGCGAAACATCCCTTGATCTTCTTTGGCTTTGGGCAGTTTGGTGAAATGTGCCCCTCTTGGCCGAATTTATAGCAAAAATTGCGTCCCTTCCAGCACTCCCTTTGGTTGTTCTTTCCACATTTTGAGCATCCCTCAGCTCTATTCTTAAATCCTCCTTAAAAACTTCTCACTTGATGGTTGTTTCTGTTGTTATTGTTGTTGTTATTCCACTTTCTATTCCCTAGATTTCTTTCCCCACTACTGCTTCCTCCACGACTTTCTCCTCTCGTGTTCTTACTTTTCTTGTCTTTTGTTATACTGACTTAAGGCCTCACTACCTCCTTCCACAATGATGGCCTTCTCCAACAATATGGCGAACGAGTCAATTTGGAGAACTGACACCTTGTTGAACAACTAAGGTTTCAGTCTAAGCTTAAAGCTTCTAGCTTTCCTCTCTTCAGTGTCCACTTGATGTGTGGTAAATCTAGCGAGCTCGTTGAACTTTGTCGTGTACTGCACTACTGTCATATCCCTTTGTTTTAATTCTAAAAACTTCACCTTCATTCGATTCTTCATGCTCTTCGGGAAATAATTCTCGAATAACAGTGTCTTAAACATTTTCCAGGTTATAACTCCTTCCCCCGCCCTCTGTTAATTTGCTTCCCACCAAAAGCTTGATTCACCTTTCATCATGTACGTGGCAAATGCGGTCTTCTGATCCTAACCCACACTAACAATGGTGAAAGATTTCTCCATCTCTTTGATCCAAGTTTGTGCTTCAATGAATCGGTGGTTCCTCTAAATTCGTGTGGTTCTACGCTCTTAAAATCTTTAAAGTTCGTTACAGGTACTGCCTGGGGGTTGTTATACATGGGTTCATTGTTTCTTCCCCGCAGGGCTTCCCCTAGCAAGTCTAATAGTTGTTGGATGGGGTCCACTTGTTCCCTCTCATTATTTACTGACTCCTCTGGTGCTGCTAGTGTGACGCCCCCAAAATAGGTATACATCACCCATTCTGAGTCGCCAAATACATAGTACAGAAATAACTGCAACTTCATTATTACAATTGTTGTGCAAAATACGACAACACATAAGCTGTGAGTTTAAATACAAATATTTCCCTCTAGACAATATCCACACTCAAATAAGTCCTCATTACAATTATTGATACACTATTTTACAAAATAGTGAGGACTACTATAACAACTGCCATGGAATGTCATTCCACACCCCGACTACTCCCCGCCATATTCTCGCTTCCTGAGAAGAAAAAATGGAACAAAAAGGAAAAGGGTGAGCTCAACTAGCCCAGTAAAGAATATTATGACTAAGATAAAGAAGAATAAATTGTCGTTAGCCTTCAACAAATTAGATAAAATATAATGGACAACAAGTTTTAAATCAATATTCGCAGCGAAAATAACAATTCATTAGAAGAGTTTAGTAGAGAATGAAATCTACTATCATCTATAAATTTAAAAGTCCATCATCAATATTTTATCCCTGTAACATCAATCAATATACATCTTGAATCAAAAATTCCTCTTTGCACTACGGGCCAAAGATCTCCATCTGTATCACCTGTTGGTCATGTTCATCTCAACACTTGTTCATCTTTGCACTACGGGCCAAAGATATTCATCAGGTAATTATTCATCTTTGCACTACAGGCCAAAGATATTCATCAAGTATCACCATTAAGGACTGAGGATGATGAAAAATATTTTAAAGAACGAATCTAGTGAGATAAAAGGACAAAGATTAGAGATTCGTACTTCAATTTATTCATGTTCAAAAACACTCCATAACAAACCATAGCGAAGTAAAATTCAAGAATAAAGATCAAAACATGGATTTAATTTCAAGAATAAGGGTAACAACAGATAACTTGGAAGGAGAAGAAAAAAATATAATATTTTTTTCTTCTGTGAACAGTACCCAGTGAAAAGTTCTAAATTTGATAAAAAGTTCAAACCAATATTCCTATGAAATGATATCAGATGAAGCGAAATTTCTAAACATTTTAGGAATTATAGAAGCAATACTTACCATAGTAAGTTCAAATTTAGGAATACGAGATGAAATAATATCGCTTACGTAATATAGAGTATGAAAGAAAATACTATTTCTCATGAGTATTGCAATAAAATAATATCATTTATCATAGTAGAAACTAGATTTGACTGGAATATCGGATATTATTCTGAGAAAATTTTGGAGAAAAACTACGCTCAAAGTATTCTTATACTCAAAAGAAATACTCACAATACTTTAGAATAAGAATTTCTAAATTTGAAATGGTGTTGAGGAAGGAGGGATTACCCCCTATTTATAGCAATGGAGGACGAAAAGAATTAAGCAGGTTGCCTAATTCTGCCAACCTCTCCTGCCTACTTCTTATTTTCTTACATGCCAAACTTTTCCTTACCTTTTATTGGTTGAGGGCCCACCCCTAAGGAAATTGGTTTGCAAGAGAATCATTTATTTGGAAAGTTTGGTCACGAAGGGCCACACTTTGAAAACAAAGATTGCAGGCAATTCATTCATTAATGCCTAAGTCATATTTTATAATGGTTGGGGCCCATACTTATTTGAAAACAAAGTAATGGTTTGCAGGAAACCACATCAACCACCAACCCACATAGTAAAAAAGCATATGCAGAAGAAAAATAGACCATCTTTGAAAAAAGGACAGCTATTGTATAACTTTTGGAAATAAGAATCCGTTTACAATTTGCCAACTAATTCTGCTCCTTATATCACATGTTTATATATATATATATATATATATATATATATATATATATATATATATATATATATATATATATATATATATATATAATAACTTTATTATTTAAATAATTATAATATATTATAATAATATATTTGATTGAATATTTTATCGGAGAAAATAATTGTAATTCCATAGAAAAATATGCCAAACTTTCAACAAATATCTCATACTGAATTCCTTCATTTATATCCACATAAAAATAAATATTTCCTTATCATAAAAATTAATATTTAATTATTTACAAATAATGTTACAGAATCACAATTATGACAACCAGGTCGTTCCCAGGAAAGAGGGGGCTTTCCGATAAGGATTTCTCCTTACTGGCGCGCAATTAGATGACCAAACCCCTTTCCTAGACAGAACTTCCTTAGACATTATCAATAATGTTATGTAATAATATTATTCAAATAATATGAATTATTGATCTGATAATGGGAAACATTGTGCAGTGACAATTATTGAAACAACAATAATAATATAAAATATCAACGTAGCAATTATTGAATCAATAAAATAAAATATTGAACATTAATTACTATAACAATTATTGAGTAGTGTCTTCTTACGTAAGAATCAATAATTCAATAATACTGTGCAATACCATGTGCTACTGTGTAACCACGCGTATTACTGTATTTTAACCACCCGGTATTCCAACAGTGTTAACGGTAACAACTACGTCGTTATTTATAAAAACTCATACTTGTCATTTTCTTCATCCGACAGTTATTCTGTTATGGGCCCCACAAATGACTGTGCCGTCGTACGGATATTCCCCGACAAAACGAATATTATAACCACTTATTTACTTTGCAAAATTTGCACATTTCACCCATAACTAAAGCATTATATTTAATTAACACCTTATTATTTAATAATAATAATTAGAGAAATTAAATCTTTATTCATAAAAAATTTTGGGGTCTTACAACCTCCCCACCTTATGAAATTTCATCCCCGAAATTGACATACGTACCAGGTATGTCGAAAAGGTGAGGGTACCTAGCTTTTATTTTTGATTCCAACTCCCAGGTCATTTCCTCAATAGCATAGTTCCTCCATAAAACTTTGACTTGTAGTATAACCTTTGTGTGTAGGACAAGCTCCTTCCTATCCAAGATCTTGACAGGTACCTCTTCGTACGTTGAATCTTCAGCTATCTCGTCTGGTTCTAACTTAATAATGTTGTTCTAGTATTTCACATATTTACGAAGCATAGATATGTGAAAAAACATTATGAACACCAGACATGCTTGGAGGTAATACGAGTCTATAGGCCACATTTCCTATTCGGTCAAGAATCTCAAATGGACCAACAAATCTTGGATTGAGCTTTCCTCTCTTCCCAAATCTTATAACTCCCTTCCATAGAGCAATATGTAACAATACATGATCCCCAATATTAAATTTCACGTCCTTTCGATGAAGATCCGTATAACTCTTTTGTCGATCTTGTGAGGTTTGAATACGTTGCCGAATCATTTAGATCTTTTCTATAGTCATGCGTACCAATTTTGGTCCTAATAATGTTGCTTCACCCATCTCGTCTCAGCATATTGGAAAACGATACTTTCGTCCATACAATGCCTCGAATGGAGCCATGCCTATACTTGCTTGATAACTATTGTTGTAGGAGAATTCTACCAATGGCAAGTACTTATCCCAACTTCCTTTGAATTCTAGGACACAGAGTCTTAATAGATCTTCAAGAGTTTGAATAGTCCTTTCTTATTGCCCGTCCATTTGAGGATGATATGCCAAACTGAATCGTAAATATGTGCCCAAGGCTTTCTGCAAGCTAACCCAAAATCGTGAAGTGAATCTTGGGTCACGATTTGAAACTATGGATACTGGCATGCCATGAAATCTCATAATCTCATTTACGTACATACGAGCAAGATGTTCAAGGGAATAAGTCTTCCGTATCGACAAGAAATGAGCAGACTTGGTTAATTTATCAATTATAACCCAAATCATATCTATTCCTTGAGAAACCTTGGGAAGACCCGTAATGAAATCCATGGTAAGTATGACGCCCCAAATCCGGGTCTCTTCCATCACGACATATGGTGCTACATGGTGATACCGTTCACACAAACATTCAATTGAAACGCCTCAAAAGAATGTAAATGTCTTATATATATTTCAAAATAATACTACCATTCCCCAGGTTCTTTATAACGGTTACATTTGTTCTTGTCATAATATCCAATATTATCATTACAAACCTATACTATTACATAGGTAATCTACAAGTTCGCTTTAGCCTTTCCTTTATCCTTGGCGAATCCTCCGGTCCATTCGGTCTAAGTTGTATTCATATGGTTCAAGCGAGTGTGAGCATAACAAGCTCAACAAGTACAACAATTTCATGTAAAAAGCATGCTTGAAACATAGGAATCGTATATCTTCAATAACTAGATAATAGTTACGAAGTACTATCGATAATTCAAAATAGCACTTTTTTTCCTTCAAAACGTTTTACAATGACCATATTCAGTAAAACATTAATTCTGGTCCAAGACCATGAGCGTTTCATAATTTCTTTGAAAAGGAAAACCCGGCACTAAGTCCGCAAGTCCGACATAGCTTACGAGCACTTCTAGGTGATCAGCATATAGTACTCTATGTTGATCAACACTACATCCATTAAACGTATATACGTTTAAGTTTTGGCAACCTCGCGTGCCCATCGAATAATCGATGTAAAATACATTTATTTATTCATACTCAGGCTTACCTTGAATCCGTACCAAATAATTGGCATAGGATAGTGTTATCAATTCTATATTGAAAGACTTGTAAAGAAATCAGTCAATCTTTTAAGAATAGTCTAGCCGAGTTAAAATTGGCATCGACTCTTTCTTTAAAACCATTCATGCATTTCATAACATGAATCATTTGAAAACCTGGCTAACACGAAGGTTAGACAAGCATTTAATAAAAACTTGCCTTCAACGTCTCATACAGTAAAATTACGTTTCCTTTGAGTCTTTACGGTCTCTACAACACATAACCACATAACATACCACATTAGGTCATGAATGAACATACATAGTTCCTAAAGAATCTTACACTTCTTCTCAATCTAATTCTGTATTAGATTTGTTATTATCGGTTCCGGCTTTTCGTTACGTCATTCAAACGTTCATATGCAATTGACTTACTTCAACCCTAAGTGATCATACTTAAGGTTTAATCATGACTTAACAATGTTACGTCATGTTTATTAAGTTTGTACTACCTCATTGCCTTTCTTTTTATCTTCATAACCAATTCTATCTATGCAAACCCTAGAGATGGCGCTGCGGCTCCAGCTTTCCTTCTTTTTGCCGTGCTGCGGCGCCATGCTTTAGGACCAAAAGACCGAACTCGGCGCTGCGTCGCGAGTCTTAGTGTTATCTGCCGCGCTGCAGTGCCAAGTAATAGTGTGCTATGGTTCGACCTCGTGCTACGACGTGACTTACTTTGCCTTGACTGGCGCCAGTACTCAACACCGCGGCGCCAGTACTCAGCACTAGAAAAATTTGACAGTTAATTTTTTTATTTGAGATTCCCGGGCTCATAACTTCTTCGTTATAAGTCCGAATTGGCTCGTTCAAGAGCCTATGGTTCAAAAATTACATACTCTACATGTTCATGCAAGAATTTTATCTATTTGACTTCTTTAACTAAAAATTCACCTATTAGTCTATTTTTAACGAAAACGATAAACGTTCGTGAACGTTCAACGTTCGTTTCTTCATTCTAAGTCGGAATCCGGTCATTTTTGAGTCTGCAACTCTATAATGCCAAATAAGACTTGTCTCCATTGAAAACCAATGTTTCTAAGCTCAATATCAAAAATTGACTTCTATTCTGAGAATTTCACGTATTCGACGATTTTCGTCTAATCGTGTGATTTCCGGCAAAACTTTGTTACTTAAGATTTGTTCTTCGTTTCAAATGGATTCATTCCATCATACTAACTTCTTAATATACATACTTCATTAACTTATAATCATGATAAGTTATTACTTGTTCTTTACGAATTTATAACTTTTAAAAGTACAAACTACTTATGTTTC
The DNA here is from genome assembly GCA_016801055.1 of Panax notoginseng. Lineage (NCBI taxonomy): Eukaryota > Viridiplantae > Streptophyta > Magnoliopsida > Apiales > Araliaceae > Panax > Panax notoginseng. Next base: position 152,596,063 of record CM029020.1, read on the forward strand.
CATTTCTCATGACTTATGATTTCTTTTTACATGACTTATCAAGGTTCAAGATTTCTAACCATCATCATTGCTTCTTCTTATCATATCAACTTCATTAATGTAAACATGCTGCAAGTTCTTACCAATTCTCCTTAAGTTCATAGCTTTTAGGATTACGAATAGCTTATTCATGATTTATACGGCTTATTAAGACTTAAGCCCTTTGATTACTCATTCTTATCATTCCTTAGCATACAACTTCTACCACTACTGTAAGACCCCGAATTTTATGAAATAAAAGTATTCAATTTTTCTATTCAGTAAATGGTTAAATTGATAAAATTTTAAAGTTATGGGTGAAATATGAATTTTTTTTTAAGCAAGTGGTTATAAAATAATCATTGTTGTCGGGGAATATTCGTTTGGTCGTGGAATATTCTTTCTTTCGGGGAATATTCGTACGACGGCACAGCTATTTGTGGGCCCCATAACGAATAACTGTCGGGTGAAGAAAACGACAAATTTGAGTTTTTACAAATAACGGTGTAGTTGTTACCGTTAACACTGTTGGAATACCCGGTGGTTAAAATACAGTAATACGCGTTATTGCACAGTAGCACACGGTATTGCACAGTATTTTTGAAATTATTGATCCTTACGTAAGAAGGCACTACTCAATAATTGTTACAGTAATTACTGTTCAATATTTTATTTTATTGATTCAATAATTGCTACGTTGAAATTTTATATTATTGTTGTTCAATAATTGTCACTGCACAGTATTTCCCATTATCAGATCAATAATTCATATTATTTGAATAATATTATTAGATAACATTATTGGCAATGACTAGAAAGTTCTGTCTAAGGAGAGGTTTGGTCACCTAATTGCGCGCCAGTAAGGAGAAATTCTTATTGGAAAGCCCCCTCTTTCCTGGGAACGGCCTGGTTGTCATAAATGTGATTCTGTAATATTATTTGTGAATAATTAATTATTGATTCATATGATAAGGAAATATTTATTTTATGTGGATATAAATGAGGAATATATTTTTGTGGTTAAAAAATGAAGGAGTTAATGTTGAGATTTTTATCCGTATTTTTGTCGGAATGGAGGTATTAAAAATTAGGGTTTTTGAGATATTTTGCGGGGGTTATAATTTTTAATCCGACCGTTGGATCGTGGTAATTTTTGGATATGTTATACATATATAAGTTGAGTATATGCCCACAAATTTTGAACCGTTAAAAATGAACGTATGATTTATTATGAATTTTACGAGATGACTGGTTCAGAAATTGTTGAATTTTTGGAGTTTATCATTTTGGTGGAAAATTCTAGAATTGGTGGGCCCCACTTGTGGTTGGTGAAGAAATGTGCTGAATTATATTTCAAATGTGGTGGGTGGGAATAGTAGCAGGTAAAGCCATCAGGTTGCAGGTCAAACCTACCAAAATTTTTCTATAAATAGAGGGCTAAGTTAGAATTGAAAATCACACCAGAAACATAAGCTTTCTCTCTTTCTCTCTCTATATTATGAAGCATATTTTGTGAGTTTTTAGATACTTGGTGAGTTGCTATTCATCAGTGCAAGTTTCCTTCAGCATCATATCCGATATCCAGTCAGAAGTACTGCTCTTTTGAGGTAAGGGATTGTATGGGATTGTGAGGGATAGTAAGGGATAGTAATGGATTTTATTGTGGAATTTTTATCTTTTGTGTCGGGGTTACTATTCATGAGTTACTATTCACGATTTACTATTCATGAGTTACGAATATTACTCTTGAGATTAAAACTATATGTTAATCATATTATTTTTATCATCATATATAACATTTTTATAACCTTGATGTTGAAATTCTCTTTCACTGGAGTGTAAAGATGGATAGATTATTGGTATGATCATGACTAGGGTTCTCTTTGGCCTGTAGTGCAAAGTTGAATTGTGACTGGTATGATCATGACCATTGAATTTATAATTGAATATCTTAAGCTTAAGTGCAAAGGTGAATTGATCAACATGGTTATAATTATTGTTTATATAAATTCTGAAATGATTATATATTTCTTTGAGATATGAATATATTTGGCCTGTAGTGCAAATATGAATTATTGATGAATATCTTTGGCCTGTAGTGCAAAGATGAACTGTTGTTGAATATCTTTGGCCTGTAGTGCAAAGATGAACTGTTGTTGAATATCTTTGGCCTGTAGTGCAAAGATGAACTGTTGTTGAATATCTTTGGCCTGTAGTGCAAAGATGAACTGTTGTTGAATATCTTTGGCCCGTAGTGCAAAGATGGTTTGTTGATGAATATCTTTGGCCCGTAGTGCAAAGATGGATTTGTTAGTATGATTATAAACAGGAATTGTGATTTGGTATAACCATGATCTTTGATGTTTCAGGTAAAGACATGTGATGAAAATATTCTTCGTCCTGGGTGCGAAGAAAAATTTATAGTCACAATTATGATTATGAGTTATTCATATGATTGTGGAAAGGAACTGTTGAGTGATGTTACATGGATAAAATATTGTTGGTGGATTTTTAACATGGAGAAGATAATAGACTTTATAGTCTATTTGACTCTTCTAATGGATTGCTCGTTCCGCTGCAACTATGGTTGAAATTTTTATCATTTACCATATGTTCTAAATCTCTGATTTATTGTTGATGATGGCTATTGATAATTGAATTATCTTTAGTCATGATATTCTTTACTGAGCTAGTTGTGCTCACCCTTTTGCTTCACATTTCCTTTCAGGTAATAAGAGTGTAGCTGGGTCGAGCGGGGGTAACAAGGGAATAGAACGGTGGTCATCATTTAGTAGTTATATTTGGTGAAGAAAATAGGGTGTGGCGAACCCAACGTTGGAAGGGTGTTTTGTCACTATCATACAAGATGTCTAATGACATACAACCTCGTGTCATCATAAGACAGGGTTGTGCTCATCCACTTGCTGAGTATATATACGAGCACTACCTATATAATCTTGGTGTTTGTTTGAAGTATAATTCTCAGTTAGATACAGTGGAGATAATGATAAGTCAAGAGAAGACTCACCATTGGGAAGAATATGATAGTAATCTTCTCGTTTTTCTTTGGGGTCTATTGGGTCAACCAAGGATAATTCTGTGGCCATATGATATCTATCATAACCTAGACGCATGGCCTCCCATGTACGAAGGTTTCCTTGAGCACTTCCCAAAGATTCTAGTTTCTAAAACAGTTTTTGACTATACCTTTATGTAAGGTGTTATTGTGAGGTGATGTCCACGGTTGGAACATGAGTCACATTTGGTATATATTTGTATCCAAACTCACAGCATATGTGTTGTTGTATTTTGCACGACAATTGTTGTAATAAAGTTGTAGTTGTTTTCTGTACCATGTATTTGACGACTCAGAATGGGTTGGATGGAATGGACCTATTTTGGGGTTGTCACAACTACCCACTTCTCTATCAATGGACGAGAAAGAGAATCATGGTTCAAGATTACTTACTCTTGAATAACACTTGGTTAATCTTTAATCTCCTTCTTGATTCTTGGACTTCAAAGGCTAACTTTCTAGCTTTTTCTCTCAAGCAAATAAGCTCTCAACTTATAAGTTATTGGATGAAAATCTAACAACTAACAAATGAATACAAAGCTTGTTATTTATAGGCATCTCAAAGTTAGGGCATAATGGTCATTAGGACCTTCCACCTCCTTACTATTCCTATCTTAGCCATCAAGTAAACTTGCTCCCCACATATACTTGGCCATCACCCTTACTTAGCCATTAAGTATTCTTGATTACCACACTTACTTAGCTATTAAGTAAACTTGTTCCCTACTTTGGATCATCCATGGTTTGCCCCATGGGTTTAAACCATCCCATAACCCATTGGTTACTTACTTTGGGCCTTACATTTAATTAATTTAACTTATACATTGGGCTTGTAATTAACAAACACTTGGGTTTGTTCATAAATCTACATTGGACTTAACCATTACTACATTTGGGCCTTGTCAATTCCCATTGGACTTTAATATTTCCTACACAATCCTACAAATTCAATACATTTGGCTTAAAGCCCCATAACGTATTCTATACGTATTATTATCGTATTTTAACTCGTATATTAATTCAACATATACAACCTACCATTATTCATACACATTCGTATAATACCTCATATCGTACTCGTATTCATTACTTCGTATAATACCTACATATTATATGATCATTGATTAATTCATTAATCGCATTACATTTCCTTCTCGTAAATCACTTTCTCCTAACCGTTAGGTTTTAAGTCTGCAGGCGAAAAATTGCATTTTTCATAACTGAAATATTATTGGATATTCTATCTCATCTCGATATTCTATTGTTACGTATTTCTCGGAAGTTCAAAAATAATTCCCCAGCAGAAATGCGTGAATAGTGTTTTTCAGAAAATTTCTAGGAAAGCTTTTATTTTCGTCTTGGAAATTCAAACACTTTAATTCTATCACGTAGCCAAAATACTACGACATTCCGATATGTCTAGGTCATAAAACGACCTTCAATTAGCTTACTCCATAATTAATCAATTAAATTCATTTAATCCTTATAATTAAATAAAATTTTAATTCTCCTAAAGATCAGATTTTCTCCGGCGTTACAGTAATGTGCTCCCACTTCCATTCTGTAACGACCCCAAAATTCATACAATTAAATTCTCGATTTCAGTCGTTAATGATACATTCAACCTCAAATTTTACATCATTAAATGATAATACAACCATTGAAAATTTGAGAAATAATTAAAATTTTCTATTACAAACTATCCTCGTTCCCAAAACCTTCAACCTTTACATCTAAATATCTCAGAATCAATTTAATACTACAACAATTTACATCATGAAATGATATTACAATTCAACATTAATACATCATTCGGAACCTTAAACATGGCTCAAATAATACTAACACAACCAAAGTGTATAAATCTTCAAGTATCACATCTGATTCATGTCTTTCAAGTAACACATAACTTTACCTCGAAATCTTGACCTGCAAAAATAGTTATTTGCAAGGTTGAGCTCGACAGCCCAACAAAATCTAACAGTTTTCATGCATCACGTAGCATATAATAACATGCTCAACATACATCTCTTAAACATTGGACTATCATAACATATAGACTACAGTTCATATAACAAGTATAAAGATTGAGTTCTTTACTCAATCAGCATGTTTTACTCAATCAACGTAGTCATAAGTTGACTTTAACGTTTCATGCTTTCAAAATAAATATAACACATCATGTTATTTGCAATAAAGACTTAAAACAGTTAATCATCAAGTTCACGTAGCAAATAGGAACTGAAAGACTTGCTTGATTCGTAGTTTATGAACTACGACTTAACTGCTTATCGCTTATCTGCACTTCGTGTATTCCTGCACATTTATATCATTATTCACATTAACTATTAGTTCCATAGTAATGCATAGTAGCTATAATGTAAACTTTACTCTACATCTCATAACCCTTCTTATTAATCAATACACAATGTACTAACATCCTTTTTTCAACATAACACTCATTTCTAGTTAAACTTGTTATTTCGGTACAAGTCTTACATTACCATTTACATTTCAAAAATTCCAAGTGTTGACTTCACAACACTTGTCTAACATTCATTGTGTATACTAAGTTATCACATAACGCATTTGTAACTTACTAATCATTCTCATAACTTTGATTTTATCAATTACATATCACGGTTCTGTTTTAACCTTCATACTACATGTGTGACACATTAACATAACTTAAGACCAAGTGGTAATGCTACTCAAAATCTGCAGCAACAGCAGAAGTCTATGCCTCAGATCAATGTATGGCGCAGCTGCGCCACATACAGCGCAGCTGCGCTGGTGCACAGACAGAGGCAGAGTCGGCTATGAACAGTAGCCGACTTTAGCCTAACAAACACGAATTTCACCCACAAAATAGCGAAATTAACATATACAATTGATATAGAACTATCACAAACATGTTTTCTAACATATTCCCCAACATAGAACAATTTATCAAAAATTATACTAGTTTAATTTCCTCAAATTCGATATTTTCACATAAAACTTCATTTTTGAGTTCCTTAGATAAAATTATCACTGTAATCTCAATTCTTCACCAAATCACTTCGTTCAAACTACGTTATCTTCGTTTCTTAACGAACTAGCATAATCAAAACTCAATTTACAGTTTAACATATAAATTGACCACTAAAATTGGTACTTTTACAAGAAATATGAGAAAAACATTCACTATCATTATTTTTTCTACTTTTGAACGAAATTCGCATACAATTTCCCTAACTAAACATAAACTTTGGCATTGCAATTACTTACACTTACAACAACTCAGTTTTTTTACAATAATTCGAGTGAATTTAGATTCACAGAGGCTAGAAAATACATGATGTACAACATATTAAAACGTATATGAATATGTAATACTAAGGTTATGAAAATACCTTCAATTAGCTTGTAATCCCTGCTTAAATCGCTGGAAATTACTTTGAAAATATTTAGGTTTTCTCTCAATTCTCTCAAGTTCTCTGTATTTTCTTCTCTTACTCAGTATCACGTAAAGCCAACTAATTCTCAAGCGCCAACATAAAAAAACTGATAGGCATATACTTATTATAACATCAGTTACAAATATAACGCTTAGGTTATAATTACATTTTATTTATTTATTTAAAATTTAAAAAAATCAAAAATCCAAAAGCCATAAGGCTTTGTTTGACAAAACCCTTTAAATATCAAAGACTTAATATTTTAAACCTTGTTTAGCAAAAACTAAATTAAACTCTATTAATTTATTTTAATAAACAATTTAGTTTATAATTTATAATCACATATTATTTATTTGGATTTTCATATTCAATAATAATCAAATAAATTAATTACACATACTATATTTAAAATAAATATTCTACTTAAACAAATATCACAAAATTATAATCTCATTATAATTTTTATTTAATAACTTATCATACCATCTTAAATTATTAAATTAAAACAACAATATAACATCTCATGTTATATTACAACACTTTAAATTATAAATTAATTTAATTTAGAATATTATATAGTCATAAATATTTACTAATAATAACCACATCAATAAAAATACTTATTTCCTTTAATAAATATTTTAAATTACAATTACTAAAATCTTGGATTGTCACATTCTTCCCTCCTTATAAAGATTTTGTCCCTAGAATCGAAAATACAGATTAAACAAATAACTCGGGGTACTATTAAACCTCACTTTCCCAATATATGAATATATATTTCTCTTCACACCAGATCACATATTTCAAAATATATAGCACGTATATATACATACTCAAACTCAAAACATCTCATAATAAGAATTTTAATTATTAAATTCCTATTTTAATAACTTATAAAAATTCAGGTTGTCACACATTCTGGAATTTCAAGTGATTGCAATGGACCTTTTGGCACTTGATGCTCCGCTTTGACTTGTTGACAAGTTAGACACCTTGAGATAAACTCCGCGATCTCTCTTTGCTCCACCAAAATGTATGTCGAAGATCATGATACATTTTTATACTCCTAGGGTGGATTGCAAACGGTGTGTTGTGTGCCTCCGTCATGATTCTATGCTTCAAGTCAGAATCGTTAGGAATACAAAGTTTGGAGTTGACTCGAAGTATTCCTTCTTCATCGATTCTTGCTTCTGTAATAACACCTTCTTGTACTTTCTTCTTCATACGCATCAACTCTAGGTCTGTGGCTTGAGCAACTTTAACTTTATCGATTAAAGTCGATTCTACTCGTATGTTTGATATCATCAATGGGTACTTGGAGCCTTTAACTCTATCTTCATCCTTTGTAAGTCGTACAAAATGGGTCTTTGTATTAACAACATCGCACTTGTACCCGCATACGATCTTCTACTCAATGCGTCAGCTACAACATTTGCTTTTCTAGGATGATATTGAATGCTATGGTCGTAATCTTTCAACAGATCGAGCCAACGTCATTGTCGCATATTGAGTTCCTTTTGGGTGAAGAAATATTTGAGGCTTTTATGATCCGTATAAATCTTCACTTTCTCCCCCATACAAGTATTGTCTCCAGATTTTCAACGCAAAAATGACTACTATCAACTCCAGATCATGAGTAGGATAATTCCTCTCATATTCTTTGAGTTGTCGCGAGGCATAGGCCATGACTTTTCCATGTTGCATGAGAACACATCCTAACCATTTACCTGAAGCATCGCTGTAGATAACAAATCCATTCGAAGCAGATTGTATTGTCAGAATAGGTGCCAAAATGAGTTTCCTCTTAAGCTCTTAGAAATTCTTCTCGCATTCCTCGGTCCATACGAATTTTGTATCTTTCTGAGTCAGCTGAGTTAACGGAGTAGCGATTCGACAAAATCCTTCCACGAATCTCTGATAATAACCAGCTAAGCCCAAAAAGCTACGTACTTCGGCCACCGACTTCAGTTGCTCCCAACTTTGTATTGCTTCAATCTTCGTCGGGTCAACAGATACTCCATTTTTGACACCACGTGCCTAAGGAATGCTACTTCCTCAAGCCAGAACTCGTATTTCTTCAGCTTAGCATATAGCTTGTTATCATGAAGCCTTTGAAGTACCAGCTTCAAATGGTGCTCATGATCTTCACGGCTTTTAGAATAGATGAGGATATGTCATCAATAAAGACAACAACGAACTGATCCAAATATTCCTTTAACATAAGGTTCATCATATCCATGAAAGCAGCAGGAGCATTAGTCAATCCAAAGGGCATGACTAAGAATTCATAATGCCCAACCGAGTTCTGAAGGCAGTCTTCAGAATATTCTCAGTTTTAATCTTCAGCTAATGATATCCAGAACGAAGATCGATCTTTAAAAAGAATTGTGCTCCTTGCAACTGGTCGAACATGTCATCAATGCGAGGTAGTGGATACCTATTCTTGATGGTGAAATGGTTTAATTCCCGGTAGTCAATACAAAGTCGCATACTCCCGTCTTTCTTCTTTACGAATAAAACAGGAGCACCCCAAGGAGATGTACTAGGATGAATGAAATTGATGTCTAACAACTCATGTAGTTGGACCTTTAACTCCTGAAGTTCAATAGGAGCCATTCGATACGGGATTTTAGAAATGGGTTTTGTACCAGGTTCAAGGTCAATAAAGAATTCAACTTCACGTTCTGGGGGTAGACCGGGAAGTTCTTCAGGAAATACGTCAAGAAATTCACTAACAACAGAAATATTATTCAAATCTGACGTGTTTTTGTTCAAGTCCATAACATGGGCTAAGAAAGTTTGACATCCATTTTTTAATAAACGAATGGCTTTATGGCTTGATATAACAGTGATTGATTTTAGTGGTTTGGTTGCTTGAATTACTATAACAGGTTGGTTAGGAATATAAAAACTAACAACCTTACGAAAATAATCAATTTTAACATGATAAGTGGTTAACCAATCAATCCCTAAAATCACATCAAATGCAAGTATCTTTAAAGAGATAAGATCAACAGATAATGTGATGGTGCCAACTTGGATCAAGCAAGATTTATAAATAGTGGATATAATGAAAGTTTCTCTTAACGGAGTCTCCACAGATAAGTCAACGTCTAATTTCTCCGAAGTCAAGTTTAAACGTTGAGCACAAGCAGGAGAGATAAAAGAATGTGTAGAACCGGTATCTAGTAAGGTATAAACTTCGTAAGAGTTTAAGATTAGCTTACCCGTGATCACCTTGTTCGAGTTTCTCGCGTTTTAGCCAGTCACGACAAACGCTCTCCCTTGAACCACCGACTTTATTTTGTCCGTAGTCGCCTTTGGTGCCACTGTCCCAACTGGACTTGATTTCACTAAAGGACAGAATCGGGCTATATGACCGCCTTTTCCATAACTAAAACACACCTTGGAAGGCTGTGAACAGTTTGGACTTATGTGTCCCTCCTCTCCGCATCTGTAGCATCTAACTGGCGGTCGTTCTCCTCCCCTAGAATTTGTTGTTGGTGCTGGTGCTGCTGTTGATGTCTTCCCATCATTATTGAATCTCCTCTTTTAGAAATTTTCACTTAACTCACCTCTCCTATTATCATGGCCACGATTACCACTAGAGTGGTTACCGCTTTTGTTCATATTTTTCCCTCCCCGCTAGTTATCATTGCTCCGATGAATGCTGTCACCGATATGACCCTAGTTGTGGTCCCTCGGTTAAACATACTCATTATCTCGCTCTAATAATTGAGCCATGTTGACAACATCTGAATATAAAGAAATTTTTTGAGAGATAAGGTATTGATGAATTTTGGGTTTTAGACCTCTCAGAAACATCCGCGTCATACGCTCCTCATTCTCTACCAAATGAGGTGCAAACCTGGATAACTCCGCGAACTTCCCCTCGTACTGAGACACCGTCATGTTGTTCTATTCCAGTCTAATAAACTCTACCTCCTTCATATAACGAATACTTTCAGGAAAGTACTTGTCATTGAACAATTTCTAAAACGTTTTCCAAGACATATTGAGTGCGGCTAGCTGGGTACGCTTCACAGATTCCCACCAGTAATCTGCCTCACCACGAAATATAAAGGTGGCGAATGGAACCTTCTGTTCCTCCGTGCATCCTAATGTAAGACCCCGAATTTTATGAAATAAAAGTATTCAATTTTTCTATTTAGTAAATAATTAAATTGATAAAAGTTTAAAGTAAAGGGTGATATATGTAAATATTTCAAATAAGCAAGTGGTTATAAAATACACATTGTTGTCGGGGAATATTCATTTGGTCGTAGAATATTCTTCTTGTCGGAGAATATTCGTACGACGGCACAGCCTTTTATCTTTTGTGAGCCCCATAACGGAAAGCGACTGGATGAAGAAAACGACAAATATAAGTTGTTTATAAATAACGGCGTAGTTGTTACCGTTAATACTGTTAGAATACCCGGTGGTTAAAATACAGTAATACGCGTTGTTGCACAGTAGCACACAGTATTGCACAGTATTATTGAATTATTGATTCTTACGTAAGAAGGAAATACTCAATAATTGTTACAGTAATTACTGTTCAGTATTTTATTTTATTGATTCAATAATTGCTGCGTTGATATTTTATATTACTGTTGTTTCAATAATTATCAGTACACGGTATTTTTCATTATCGAAGCAATAATTCATATTATCTGAATAATATTATTGGATAATATTATTGGCAATGTCTAAAAAGTTCTGTCTAATGAGAGGTTTTGTCACCTAATTGCGCGCCAGTAAGGAGAAATCCTTATTTGAAAGCCCCCTCTTTCCTGAGAACGGCCTGGTTGCCAGTATTGTGATTCTGTAATATTATTTGTGAATAATTAATTATTGATTTATATGATGAGGAAAATATTCATTTTATGTGGATATAGATGGAGAAAATTTTTAAAGTGACAATTGTTGAAAATCGATATTTTATCTTTTCTGATAAAATAATATTTTATTATATTATTATAATATAATAATGGTGATATTTTTACAATGAATGTGAGATATACGAGTATATGAGGAGAAAGATTATTTTTGTTGCATTAAATGATTAACACATGTTTTGTGTGTCGGTGGACCCTATTTCTTGACTGAAAATTGATTATAGCTTGTAAAATTGTCCGTTTGTGGATTTCGGTCAATTTCTGTTTGAAATTTAGAAAAAAATTCTTCTATAAAGTTGTAGATAATGAAATTTCCTATGAAAAAGACATGTGGTTCAAATTTTTCTGATAAAAGGGCTATTTATTATGAATTATTGAAGTTCCAAAGTTCCGAAATAATTGATTTTTAGAAGTTTTAAATATTTATTTTAACAAAAATGTTTTTTGTGATTTTGATGGATTGGTGGCTGATGTCTAGACCAAAAAAAGTGGGCTAAGGAAAATTTATATAAATATATTAATATTTTATTAAATTTTCTGCTTTGGTGTTTTAAGCAATTTCCTATAAACAGGGTGCTTAGGTTAGAATTGAAAATCACACCAGAAACTAAAGTTTTCTCTCTCTTTCTCTCTATGTATTATCGAGCGTATTGTGTGAGTATTTAGATATCTTGAGTGTTGCTATACGGTGCAAGTTCGTTCAGCGTTATATCCGACATTCTAGTACTACTCTTTTGAGGTAAGGGCTAGTAAGAGATTTTAAGGGTTATTATGTTTTTCAGTTTCAAAATTTTTTGCGAATCTTCAAAAATTCTAAAAAAAATTTGAAATGATAATTTGATGAGTTTTGTTGATTGTGTCCAAAAATGACGATTTTTGGATATATAGATTAAGAGTTATGGATTTTATGAGAAAAGACTATTTTAAAAGTAAATGCTTATAACTCCTTGTGGTTAACTTCAAAATTAATGAAATTTTTATTGGGAGTACATGTATACAACAGAAGTATACCGTGTAAATTTTAGAATTTTTGGATAAAAGTACAATTTATGATAAATGTCTAAATATTCAGCAGTTTTGGCCATATGAAAAATAGTAAATGAATTTTAAAAATTCTGAGAAAAATATATGTTCAATATGAGACTATATTATGCTAAATCCCAGAAAAGAAATATTTTTGGAACTGATTTGGTATTTTCTATGGAAATGGTCTAGTTATGAGTAAATGAATTAAATATGTTATGTGAAGTAAGAAATTTGGAAATTAGAATTTTATGGCTTAAGAATCCTATATAAGGTATATGCAGATTTTTTATGAGAGTTTTGGTTATTGGTGATGAAATCTTATGAGTTTGGCATTTTAGAATGATTAAATGCATTAATCAGTAAAGTATAAAATAATTAAAATAAATTGTTTATAAGTTTAAGAAATGATTAAGATATTGTGGTAATATTAATAATATTAGATTATGAGATTATTAAGCGATTTATAACATTTGGATTAAGGTGTTATGAAATCATTGATTTATGAATCTTATTCTTGAAATTAAATGCAGTTATTGATCATATTATTTTTTATTATCATATATAACATTTTAATAATTCCGGTGATGATATTTCTCTTTGACTTAAGTGTAAAGACGGGTAGATTATTGGTATGATCGTGACTATAGGTTCTCTTTGGCTAGTAGTGCAAAGATGAATTGTTGACTAGTATGATCATGACCATTGGATTTATAAACGATTATCTTTAGCTTAAGTGCAAAGGTGAATTGATCAACATGGTTATAATTATTGTTTATATAAATTCTAAAATGATTATATATTTCTTTGAGATATGAATATCTTTGGCCCGTAGTGCAAAGATGACTTGTTGAATATCTTTGGTATGTAGTGCAAAGATGAATTATTGGTGAATATCTTTGGCCCGTAGCGCAAAGATGACCTGTTGTTGAATATCTTTGGCCCGTAGTGCAAAGATGACATGTTAATGAATATCTTTGGCCCGTAGTGCAAAGATGGATTTATTAGTATGATTATGAATATGAACTGTGATTTGGTATAACCATGATCTTTGATGTTTTAGGTAAAGACAGGTGGTAAAAATTATCTTCGTTCTGGATGAGAAAAGGAATTTGGAACCACAAATATGATTATGACTTATTCATATGATTGTGGACAGGAACTGTTGATTGATGTTACAGGGATAAAACATTGTTGGTGGACTTTTAACATAGAGAAGATAATAGACATTATGGTCTATTTGACTCTTCTAACGGATTGCTCGTTCCGCTGCAACTATGGTTGAAAATTTTTATCATCTACCATATGTTTTAAATCTCTGATTTATTTCTGACGAAGGCTATTGATAATTTAATTATCTTTAGTTATGATATTCTTTACTGAGCTAGTTGTGCTCACCCTTTTGCTTCACAATTCCTTTCAGGTAATAAAAGTGTAGCTGGGTCGAGCGGGGGATAACAGGGGAATAGAACGGTGGTCTATAGCTGTTGAGGGTGAGGTGAACTTAACTTAGAAGGGTGTTTTGCCACTATCATACAAGATATCTAATGACATACAACCTCGTGTCATCATAAGACAGGGTTGTGCTCATCCACTTGCTGAGTATATCTACGAGTACTACCTATATGATCTTGGAGTTTATTTGAAATATAATGTTCAATTACAAACAGTGGAGATAGTTATATGTCAAGAGAAGACTCACTATTGGAAAGAATATGATAGTAATCTTCTCGTTTTGCTTTGGGGTCTATTGGGTCAACCAAGTATAATTCTATGGCGATATGATATCTATCATAACCTAGACGCATGGCCTCCCATGTACGAAGGTTTTCTTGAGCATTTTCCAAATATTCTGATTTCTAAAACAGTTTTTGAATGTACTTTTATGTAAGGTGCCTTGGTGACGTGCTATCCAAGGTTGGGACATGAGTCACAGTTGGTATATATTTGTATCAAAACTCACAACATATGTGTTGTTGTATTTTTACGATAATTGTAGTAATAAAGTTATAGTTATTTTCTGTACCATGTATTTGGCGACTCAGGATAGGTTGGGTGGAATGGACCTATTTTGGGGGCGTCACACCTAAGACATCAAATATCTTGGTAATTTGCTTGACCCATGTTTCCGCCTTAATCGGATCTGGCTTTCCCCAGAACTCTGGTGGTCCCAACTCTTTGAACTGCTTGGTTGTGACAAACCGCATGCTACTATCATTTCCACCCGTATTTTGTACACGAGTCTCCCTCGTCTGATTTTGCATGAACTGCAAAAAGCTTCTAAACATCCCATCATTCATCATTTGTTCGGTAGTGTTGTTTACAAGAGGAATATTTCCTTCCTATTGCATGTTTTCCTGGTTGGTGATCAAAGGTGTCTCCACGGTCTCACTCTCTCCATTGTTAACATTTCCAGCTGTCATTCTCAAATACTACCACAAAATAAGGGTAAATTAAAGAAAATGACATACCACATAATACCCCTATATTCTGATCGACCAACAAATAAGCTTAGGTAGGACACACTAGCGAAGGATTTACTCGTCTCTCCCCTCCTAGTTCTATTCCCCGATCTCCGTCAGAGACCATATCCCTAAGCTCTGATACCAACTGTGACGCCCCCAAAATAGGTATACATCACCCATTTTGAGTCGCCAAGTACATAGTACAGAAACAACTACAACTTCATTAATACAATTATCGTGCAAAATACGATAACACATAAACTGTGAGTTTAAATACAAATATTATCCTCTAGACAATATCCACACTCAAATAAGTCCTCATTACAATTATTGATACACTATTTTATAAAATAGTGAGGACTACTATAACAACTGCCATGGAATATCACTCCACACCCCAACTACTCTTCGCTATATTCTCGCTTCTTGAGAAGAAAAATGAAACAAAAAGAAAAAAGGTGAGCTCAACTAGCCTAGTAAAGAATATTATGACTAAGATAATGAAGAACAAATTGTCGTTAGCCTTCAACAAATTAGATAAAATATAATGGACAACAAGTTTTAGATCAATAATCGCAGCGAAAATAATAATTCATTAGAAGAGTTTAGTAGAGAATGAAATCTACTATCATCTATAAATTTAAAAGTTCATCATCAATATTTTATCCCTGTAACATCAATCAATATACATCTTGAATCAAATATTCATCTTTGCACTACGGGCCAAAGATATCCATCTTTATCACCAGTTGGTCATGTTCATCTCAACACATGTTCATCTTTGCACTACGGACCAGAGATATTCATCAGGTAATCATTCATATTTGCACTACAGGCTAAAGATATTCATCAAGTATCACCATTAAGGACTGAGGATGATGAAAAATATTTTAATGAACGAATCCAGTAAGATAAAAGGACAAAGATTAGGGATTCGTACTTTGATTTATCCATGTTCAAAAACACTCCATAACAAACCATAATGGAGTAAAATTCAAGAATAAAGATCAAAACATGGATTTAATTTCAAGAATAAGTGTCAATACAGATAACTTGGAAGGAGAAGAAAAAAATAATTTATTTTCTTCTGTGAACAGTACCCGTGAACAGTAACCCAGTCATGAAAAGTTCCAGATTTGATAAAAAGTTCAGACCAATATTCCTATGAAATGATATTAGATGAAGCAAAATTTTTAATCATTTCAAGAATTATAGAAGCAATACTTACCATAGTAAGTTCAAATTTAGGAATACGAGATGAAATAATATCGCTTACATAATATAGAGTATAAAAGAAAATACTATTTTTCACGAGTATTTCAATAAAATAATATCATTTACCTTAGTAGAAACTGGATTTGACTGGAATCAGATATTATTCTGAGAAAATCTTGTAGAAAAACTAGCTCAAAGTATTCTTATACTCAAAAGAAATACTCACAATACTTTAGAATTAGAATTTCTGAATTTGAAATGGTGTGTTGAGGAAGGAGGGATTACCCCTATTTATAGCAACGGAGGACGAAAAGAATTAAGCAGGTTGCCTAATTCTGCCAACCTTTCCTGCCTACTTCTTATTTTATTACATGCCAAACTTTTCCTTACCTTTTATTGGTTGAGGGCCCACCCCTAAGGAAATTGGTTTGCATGAGAATCATTTATTTGGAAAGTTTGGTCATGAAGGGCCATACTTTGAAAACAAAGATTGCAGGCAATTCATTCATTACTGCCTAAGTCATATTTTACAATGGTTGGGGCCCACAGTTATTTGAAAACAAAGGAATGGTTTGTAGGAAACCACATAAACCACCAACCTAATTAGATAAAAAACATATGCAGAAGAAAAATAAACCTTCTTTGAAAAAAGGACAGCTACTGTATTACTTTTGAAAACAAGAATCCGTTTACAATTTGCCAACTAATTCTGCTCCTTATATCACATGTTTATATACATACTGTAACATTCCAGATTTTAATTATAATTTTAAATATTTATTGAATTATATAAATATTTAATGGATGTGTTTATCATCGAATAAATATGTGTTTAGTTTGATTTGAGTTGATTGATTAATTATTTGTTAATTAAATAATTAAGGAGTTAAGAAATTAATTTTTATGGGTTAATATTCTAATTTAATTTAATAATTAAGTTAGAGAGTTTATAATAATTAAATGAATTATTATATTTTGATTTTTATTTGTAATTTAAAATGAAGTGTTAGTTGATTAAATAAAGTTATAATTATAAAAGAAATTATAATTATGTGTTAAAGTAATTTAATAAATTAGTATTAGATTTAATTAAATTGATTATAAAAATTTAATCAAATAAAAGTGTGACAAATAACCTTACTTTAAAGGAGTTATTAAAATAAATTAAAGGAGTCTAATAGTATTTTATCAAACAAGGTATAAGGATTAATCCATTTATTTTAATTAGGTTTACCAAACAAGGTGTAAGAGTTAATGTGTTATTTTTAATTAGCCTAGCCAAACAAGCCTTATGGCTTTTGATTTTCAAAACTTAGATAACTGATATCAGTTATATCTAGAGTTATATTATATAATTAATATATATTCTTATTATTATACGTTATATTATACTACGTAAGATAGAATAGAGAAGAAAGACTCAGAAGGAAGAAAAAGAAAAAAAAGGAGAAAGTGATAGGGAACTTGAGGGATTCTAGAGAGGATTTGAGAAAGAAATTGGGAAAAGAAGCTTGAGAATCCAAGATAGCCATCATCATCTTCTAAATTAAGGTATCATCTTGCTCCTATTTTCTAAAAACTATGGTTATCCTCTTCTCCAAAAAGTTCTCTATTAAATAATTATAAAAGATGAATTGTTGGTGTATATAGTTTTATATGATAATTGATTGTTGTAAAACTATTTTTCATAGGTTATGTATGGTTATAATCAATTAATTCATGTATGTATGTAATTTGTGAAGAAAACTATATTATAGAGTGTTTATATGAAAATTTATGAATATGACTTAGTTTAAAATAAAATTAAAGTTTGATTAGTTGTTAATATATATATATATATATATATATATATATATATATATATATATATATATATATATATATTGGCTATTGATTTTGAAAGTAGATGAATAAACATAAACATGATAGTTTGAATTAATGGTTTTGGTTGAAAAACAAAGTTACAGTGATGAGTTTCATTAAAAATGTCAAAAATGGAGTTTTTGTCAGAAAAATTAAAATTGGGTGTTATAAAGTTGATGTTTATGTTATTATATGTGTAAAAACATGTTAAGAATATTGAAATTATGTTTATATGAAGTCTATATGTGTATTACATGTTAATTAGTTTGTTAGATTGGAGCTTGTAGGCCAATTTGGCTTTTTATTTATGTTGTTGCCGAGGCTGTCGCTGAAGTCTGGAGTTTGGCGCCGCAGCGTGGCCCAGCATTATTATTCTCGTGCCGCAGCGCCGGTATCACGCCGCAGTGCCAACTGCTAGCCTGAGTTTCGCGCCGCAGCGCCATCTCAGCGCCGCAGCACCAACCCACAGTATAAACTTTGGCGCCGCAGCGCGAGTTAGCAGAATGGTCTGACAGTTTTATTTATTCATACTAAGTCTGAAAATAAATGTTATGTGTTAATAATAAGACTATTAAATGATGATTTCAGTAGTACTAAACAAAAAAATGAGCATGTTATCAAGGGTTAACTAGTATTAACGTACTTCGATTATGTGAATGAAAATCAAACCTACATGATGTATATACTTGTTTATATATATATATATATAATATTGGTAAAGACTAATTATGTCATGATGACATATATATATATATATAGGGTATTGAGATTCAAGTTGTAAGGTTTAGCTTGTGCTCAAGGAAAGTTTTCTAACTCTAACACTTCGTTGTGCAAGTTTAATTTCGTTGAGTACGTTATTGTTTTTAATTCAATTACAATTGCACAAGTTTCTAACTCTACACTTTCGTAGAGCTAGATTGTTTATTATTGAAAAAGTCCTTGTATCTAGTTGTTCATTAGGATACAAGTATTCTAAATCTTATACTTTAATATTGAGCAAGTTTCTTTAATATGTAACTTGTTATTTAGCATGTGAATCGCTATAGTTTAATATTCTAGTGTTGAACAACATTATCGTTCAAATTACTATTCACTTTGCATGCTTAGTATCCAATTCTCAATAACCTTGACTTTATATGTTTCAAGCAAATTATGTTATGATTATTCAGTGTTTATGCTATTAGATTATTCCTAAAGCATGATATTAAGTTACAAATATCGATTCAGTTATGATTATTCCATAGTGTACAGTTAGTTCTTTTGTATTCAACTAATCCTTAGTTGATGACCGTTGAATTCTAAATTACCTTGTAATGTATCCAAACCAAACCTACTTTGGTGCGGACTTGTATTCTAATACTGAGATGAACAACTCTTTTATAAGAGGTTTACACTTAGCGTTGAAATGGTTGTGCACAATACATTGTACGAAGGGCTGATCCCCCTAAGTACGTGGAGTCCGTATAATCTTATGACTGTTAAAGTTAAAGTTGAAAGATTACTTATAACTGTGGACATGGTTCGTGGTCATTAGACCCTCAGTTGTATAGTTCAGAATGTTAATAGAACATATTGTTCAGTTCTATTGAGCCTATTAGTTGGCAAATGTTGGAAGATTTTCTTCATTGTTATTTCAAGTGAGCTTTGTTTGCTCACTCTTGCTTATATAACTATTACAGCTAAAGATGAGAAGGTAGATGTACCTAGCACCAGTAAAGGAAATGGACAGATGAACAAGTACTGAAGACTTGTAATATGTTGATAGTTATTTACCAGACTTTAATTTGATTGATGTAATGAAGTATTTATTTAATTTCCGCATTTGAATGATTATAATTAAAGGTTAGATAACCTGGGAGATTTTGTTTATGTAATCTCTTAAGGGAAGGTTTATTATTCAATTTTTATTATGATTGGGTAGTTGGATATGAATGATTTGATTAAGTGAACACCGAATTTTGAGGTAATGAAGTACCAAGATTTAGGGGTGTCACAAGTTGGTATCAAAGCCTTAGGTTATGAACCTTAGGTGGGGAAAAGCCTTAGGAAGTAACCTTTGAAAAGATAGTGGTGATTAACTCTTATCGAGTTTTAAGAAAGAAGTAATAAAACACTTATGTGCTT
Organism: Panax notoginseng; assembly: GCA_016801055.1. Classification (NCBI taxonomy): domain Eukaryota; kingdom Viridiplantae; phylum Streptophyta; class Magnoliopsida; order Apiales; family Araliaceae; genus Panax; species Panax notoginseng. Next base: position 152,616,191 of record CM029020.1, read on the forward strand.
ATGTGTTTATAACTTATGTGCTCGTGAGTGTCGAGTAGTAATGATTAATAATAATTAAAACTTAAAATTTTGTTGTCAGGATGACTAATGTCGGAGAATCCAGTCAGGCTAGGGAGGAAGGACCTCAGATGCCTATAGAGGAGGTGCCTCGCGACATTCAGGTTGTTTGGGAACAACTACTGCCATGCGAGTTAGCCCCTTTGGTCATAGTGGTTGAAGATGAGGATGATGACGTGGAAACGGATGAGGAGGATCCCGTTGAGTTGCCACAAGAGGATGAGGATGACGAGGATGAGGAGGAAGAGACTCCACTAACCTCGATAGCCGCTCGTATGTACGATGAAGTCTACGACCGCAATGTGGAACTTCAGGATACCGTCGAGGAGTTGCAAGAGATAGCAGCTGAACAACAGACTGCAATGACACAGAAGGACGACGAGATCCAAGATCGTGAGGAACGACTGACTAATATCGAAGAGAAGCTAGTATAAACTGAAGGAGAGAAAGAATAATTAATCGAGGTGATCGCAGAACTGAAGAACAAACTGAAGGAATAAGCTACTAAGAGAGCAAGAGCTGAAGACGCATACGAAGAAGCTTATCAACGAACCGGGATAGCAGTAAGAGACGTGCAATCAAAGAGGATGAAGATGGAGGAGATGGATAATGTATTCAATACCATGATCAATCGAGCTCAAGATCGGGTCATGGGTTATCCAATTCAGTTCGAGACTCTGCCATCGTACGTGTTAGATCGCCGAACAATGTTCCGAGTTATGGAAGAAGAGCATCGAAAGGCTACGGAGTATATTAATAGGACATCGTAGGGAATGAATATGATTAATAAAAATGTTAAATAAATTATAAATTCCAAGTGTTATGCAACCTATGGGATATGACGATGATGTTGTCCTGAAACTTTTGTAGTTCAGGGAAGTAATGTAAATAGCAGTGATGCTATTGTGTTATGTTTTTAAAGAGATTATGAATAAATAAAAGTTGTTATTTTATTCAAAATGTTATGTTTTATGTGGTTATTTCTTTTTAGAGGCAAGTTAAGTAGAAATCACTTAAAAGAGTTGAATAATAATCTAATGAGTGTATGTTTTAACAGAAAATGCCTCCCAGACGACAACCACCACGTCAGAGAACCACTGAAGGAACCAATAACGACAATGTTAATGTTAACCCCATTCAACAATTACTGACATTACTGGCAGGAGCGTTGCGGAATCAACCACAGAACCAAGGAACAACGTTTAAGGAGTTTAAGACGGTTGGACCACCTGAATTCCGTGGGTCCATGAATCCAGTCGAAGCACAGACCTGGATTATGGAGATGGAAAAGGTGTTTGATGTCTCTAGGGTAAGGGATGATCAGAAGACTGCTTTTGCAACATTCATGTTGAAAGCAGAAGCTAGTTATTGGTGGCAGGCCAATAAAACTCGGGAAGGACCAGGAGTGATGACCTGGGATAGGTTTAAGGAGATATTCTTCGAGACCTATTTCCCAGAGAGTTCGAAGAGTCAGCTGGAGGTTCATTTTCTAGAACTAAAGCAGGGAACGATGACGGTATCTGAGTATGCCGCGAAATTCAACAAGTTGGCGAGGTTTGCGCCATATCAAGTCAATACGGATGAACGCAAGGTGAAGAGATTTAAACAGGGACTGAAGCCCTGTCTATACAGTAGGGTTTCCCTGTTCCAATTGAAGACGTTTGCAGCAGTAATGGAGAAAGCAATACTCGCTGAAGGTGGAGGCGAGGCAGTGACAAAGTTCAATCAGGAACAGAAAAAGAAAAAGAATGAGGCAGAGATTAAGAATGAAGGTGGTAGTCGTGGAAACAACAACAACAGTTTGAAGAGGAAGTGGAATGGGAACATGGGTCCTGGAACCCAGCAGGGCAACCAGCAAAACAAAAAGTTTAAAGCATGTGCGACATGCGGAAAGTTTCACAAGGGTGTGTGCTTGATGGGGAAACGTGTATGCTTCAACTGTGGTCAGGAGGGTCACATCGCCCCAAATTGCACTCAACAGAAAAAGAACGTGTGCTTCACGTGCGGTTTCAAGGATCACTTCGCTCGTGAATGCCCTAAGAAGAAAGTTGGAGAAACAACAAGAAGCAACAGAGGTAGCAATGGAGGTATATGGGCCATTGCTGGACCAACAACGTCAAACAAACCCATAGCTAGAACCTTCAACATGAATGTGGAAGATGATGTACAATCAAAAGATTTGGTGTCAGGTATTATCCCAATCAATGATATTGATGCTTATGTATTATTTGATTCGGGTGCTACTTGCTCGTTTATATCTGATGAATTTGCTAAGAGGTTAAGATTGCCTAGAGAAGAACTGAATTTCCCTTTGAACATAGAAATTACGAATAGGGAAGTGATTCCAGTTAGGTTCGTATACAAGAACTGTACGGTGAACATTAAGGGGAATATCATTATGGTAGATTTAATCCCGATTAGACTTGGAGAATTTGATATTATTTTGGGAATGGATTGGCTGTTCAAATATGGAGTGATAATTGATTGCCAAAAGAAATGCGTAAACCTTATGACTCCGTCAAAGGTAGTTTTCCATAGTAGCAAATCGCCTAAACAAATGAAATGTCTGACGATTATGCAGGCCAAGAAGTTTTTGAGTCAAGGTTGTGTGGGTTATTTAGCTCACATACTCAATACTCAGAAAAATGGTGTGAAACTGGAAGAGATACTAGTGGTGAGGGAATTTGAGGATGTGTTTCCTGAGGATTTGCCAGGACTTTCGCCTGACAGAGAGATTGAATTCATGATCGACTTAGCGCCAGGAACTGCCCCGATATCGAAGGCCCCGTACAGAATGGCTCCAGTAGAGATGAAGGAACTAATGGTACAACTGCAAGAGCTGCTAGACAAGAAGTATATTCAACCAAGAGTATCACCATGGCGAGCGCCAGTATTATTTGTGAAGAAGAAGGATGGATCAATGCGTCTTTGCATTGATTATAGGGAATTGAACAAAGTCATTATTAAAAATAAGTATCCATTGCCAAGAATAGATGACTTGTTTGATCAGTTGAAGGGTGCTAAATACTTCTCGAAAATAGACTTGAGAAGTGGGTATCACCAATTGAAAGTAAGGAAGGAGGATATTCCTAGAACGGCATTCAGAACTCGGTATGGACATTATGAGTTTATGGTGATGTCTTTTGGTTTAACAAACGCCCCTGCTGCGTTCATGGATTTGATGAACAGGATGTTTAAACCTTTCTTAGACAAGTTCGTAGTGGTATTTATCGATGACATTCTGGTGTATTCCAAAACTCAAGAGGAACACGTGGAACACACTAAGAAAGGAAAAGTTGTACGTGAAATTCTCTAAGTGGGAATTTTTGGCTCGATCGTGTACAATTTCTAGGTCATGTGATTGGCAAAGATGGGTTTTCAGTGGATCCATCAAAAGTGGAAGCTGTAATCAATTGAGAACAACCAAGGACACCGTCGGAGGTGAGGAGTTTCATGGAATTGGTCGGTTACTATAGAAGATTTATTCACGATTTTTCCAAGATAGCTACGCCATTGACAAATTTGACAAGGAGAGCTATAAAATTTGTTTGGACGGAGAAGTGTGAAGAAAGTTTTCAAGCTTTGAAGAAGAAGTTAAGTATGGCACCTGTGTTGGCATTACCAGATAATACAGGAAACTTTGTGGTGTATAGTGATGCCTCACACAAAGGTTTGGGTTGTGTTCTTATGCAGAATGACAAAGTTATTGCATATGCATCAAGACAACTGAAGGATTATGAGAAAGGGTATCCGGCTCATGATTTGGAATTGGCTGCAGTAGTATTTGCTCTGAAGATATGGAGACATTATCTCTACAGAGAGAAATGTGAAATCTACACAGATCATAAGAGTTTGAAGTATATTTTCACTCAGAAGGACCTGAATATGCGTCAAAGAAGATGGATGGAATTGATAAAGGATTACGATTGTGAAATCTTTTATCATCCGGGAAAAGCGAATGTGGTTGTAGATGCTTTAAGTAGGAAAGGTCGGGAAAAGTTGATGCTGATAACCACTCAGGAGGACCTCATTTCAGCTATGGAAAGGTTAGAGCTGGAAATTAAATTTCCACAGGAATCCGATGAACGACTATTCCAGATAGAAGCTGGTCCAACTTTAGTGGACAAGGTGAAGAAAACTCAACTAGAGGACAAAGAATGAAGAAAAATAAAGGAAGCTGTGAACGAAGGTAAAGAGGTGAAATACAAGATCGATACCGAGGGATTACTACGGTTCGAGGGAAGAATCCGGGTTCCAGCAGTATCAGATATTAGAGAATAAATCTTGACCGAAGCACACAACAGAAGATATTCGATTCATCCAGGAAGTACGAAGATGTATCAGGACTTACGACGATATTTTTGGTGCCCGAACATGAAAATAGATGTCACAGAATGGGTCGCGAGATGCTTGACATGTCAAAGAGTCAAAGCTGAGCGTCGAAGACCGAGCAGACTACTTCAACCGTTAGAAATACCAAAATGGAAGTCGGAACACATCACAATGGACTTTGTGGTGGGTCTTCCAACTACTCAGAGAGGATGCGATGCGATTTGGGTGATAGTGGAGAGACTGACAAAATCAGCGCACTTTTTACCAATAAAGATTAGGTTCAATCTTGATCAGTTGGCCAGATTGTACGTTAAAAAGATAGTTTCGAGACATGGAGTGCCAGTGTCAATTGTGTCAGATAGAGATCCGTGATTCACTTCAAATTTTTGGAAGAGATTACAGGAACGTATGGGAACACAGTTGCGAATGAGCACGACTTATCATCCACAAACCGATGGCCAAAGCGAAAGAACAATTCAGACATTGGAAGATATGCTTAGAGCATGCGTCATGGATTTTAAAGGTAGCTGGGAAGAATATTTACCATTGGTGGAATTCACTTACAATAACAGTTACCACGCGAGCATCGGCATGCCGCCTTACGAGGCATTATACGGTAGAAAGTGCAAAACTCTACTGTGCTGGGATGAAGTCGGTGAACGTCAACTGCTAGGACCAAAACTGGTACAACAAACTGCTGATGTTATCAAACTCATCAGGACAAGATTGGTAGCAGCTCAAGACCGACAGAAGAAGTATCCTGATTAACGCAGACAAGATCGTGCATTCGACGTAGGAAATTATGTATTCCTAAAATTTTCTCCGTGGAAGGGGAAAATTCATTTCGGTAAGAAGGGAAAGCTAAGCCCGAGGTTTATTGGACCCTTCGAGATGCTGCGAAGAGTTGGAGAGGTGGCTTACGAGGTAGCTCTACCTCTAGAGTTGGAAAACATTTATAATGTTTTTTATATTTCGGTGTTACGACCATATAAGCCCGATTACAAGCACGTGATAGAGTACGAACCGTTGCAGTTCGAGAAAGATTTATCTTATGAAGAGATTCCTATCCAGATAGTTGACAGAAAAGAACAAGTGCTCAGGAATAAAGTGATACCTTCTGTGAAGGTAATATAGAGAAACCACAATGCTGAAGAAGCGACGTGGGAACTCGAAGAGAAAATAATGAAAGATTACCCTGAGTTATTTGTTTAATCTGTGTCTTCTATTTTGGGGACAGAATCTTTGTAAATAGGGAATAATGTAATGAATGAGTTGTTTGAGTTGTGATTCTGAGGACAGAATCCTTGTAAGGAGGGAATGATGTAACATTCTAGATTTTAATTGTAATTTTAAATATTTATTGAATTATATAAATATTTAATGGATGTGTTTATCATCGAATAAATATGTGTTTAGTTTGATTTGAGTTGATTGATTAATTATTTGTTAATTAAATAATTAAGGAGTTAAGAAATTAATTTTTATGGGTTAATATTCTAATTTAATTTAATAATTAAGTTAGAGAGTTTATAATAATTAAATGAATTATTATATTTTGATTTTTATTTGTAATTTAAAATGAAGTGTTAGTTGATTAAATAAAGTTATAATTATAAAGGAAATTATAATTATGTGGTATTGATATATGTGTTAAAGTAATTTAATAAATTAGTATTAGATTTAATTAAATTGATTATAAAAATTTAATCAAATAAAAGTGTGACAAATAACCTTACTTTAAAGGAGTTATTAAAATAAATTAAAGGAGTCTAATAGTATTTTATCAAACAAGGTATAAGGATTAATCCATTTATTTTAATTAGGTTTACCAAACAAGGTGTAAGAGTTAATGTGTTATTTTTAAGTAGCCTAGCCAAACAAGCCTTATGACTTTTGATTTTCAAAACTTAGATAACTGATATCAGTTATATCTAGAGTTATATTATATAATTAATATATATTATTACTATTATATGTTATATTATACTACGTAAGATAGAATAGAGAAGAAAGACTCAGAAGGAAGAAAAAGAAGAAAATGAGAAAAGTGATAGAGAACTTAAGGGATTCTAGAGAGGATTTGAGAAAGAAATTAGGAAAAGAAGCTTGAGAATCCAAGATAGCCATCATCTTCTTCTAAATTAAGGTATCATCTTGCTCCTATTTTCTAAAAACTATGGTTATCCTCTTCTCCAAAAAGTTCACTGTTAAATAATTATAAAAGATGAATTGTTGGTGTATATAGTTTTATATGATAATTGATTCTTGTAAAACTGTTTTTCATAGGTTTTGTATGGTTATAATCAATTAATTCATGTTTGTATGTAATTTGTGAAGAAAACTATATTACAGAGTGTTTATATGAAAATTTATGAATATGGCTTAGTTTAAAATAAAATTAAGGTTTGATTAGTTGTTAATATATATATATATATATATATATATATATATATATATATATATATATTGACTATTGATTTTGAAAGTAGATGAATAAGCATAAACATAATAGTTTGAATTAATTGTTTTGGTTGAAAAACAAAGTTACAGTGATGAGTTTCATTAAAAATGTCAAAAATGGAGTTTTTGTCAAAAACATTGAAATTGGGCGTTATAAAGTTGATGTTTATGTTATTATATGTGTAAAAACATGTTAAGAGTATTGAAATTATGTTTATATGAAGTCTATATGTGTATTACATGTTAATTAGTTTGTTAGATTGGAGCTTGTAGGCCAATTTGGCTTTTTGTTTATGTTGTTATCGAGGCTGTCGTCGAAGTCTGGAGTTTGGCGCCGCAGCGCGGCCCAGCAGTATTATTCCCGCGCCGCAGCGTCGGTATCACGCCGCAGAGCCAACTGCTAGCCTGAGTTTCGAGCCGCAGCGCCATCTCAGCGCCGCAGCGCCAACCCACAGTATAAACTGTGGCGCCGCAGCGCGAGTTAGTAGAATGGTCTGACAGTTTTATTTATTCATACTAAGTCTGAAAATAAATGTTATTTGTTAATAATAGGACTGTTAAATGATGATTTCAGTAGTACTAAACAAAAAAATGAGCATGTTATTAAGGGTTAACTAGTATTAACGTACTTCGATTATGTGAATTGAAAATCAAACCTACATGATGTATATACTTGTTTATATATATATAAAATGTTGGTAAAGACTAATTATATCATGATGACATATATATAGGGTATTGAGATTCAAGTTATAAGGTTTAGCTTCTACTCAAGGCAATTTTTCTAACTCTAACACTTCGTTGTGCAAGTTTAATTTTGTTGAGTACGTTATTGCTTTTAATTCCATTACAATTGCGCAAGTTGCTAACTCTACACTTTTGTAGAGCTAGATTGTTTATTATTGAGAAAGTCCTTGTATCTAGTTGTTCATGAGGATTCAAGTATTCTAAATCTTATACTTTAATATTGAGCAAGTTTCTTTAATATGTAACTTGTTATTTAGCATGCGAATCGCTATAGTTTAATATTCTGGTGTTGAACAACTTTATCGTTCAAATTACTATTCACTTTGCATGCTTAGTATCCAATTCTCAATAACCTTGACTTTATTTGTTTCAAGCAAATTATGTTATGATTATTCAGTGTTTATGCTATTAGATTATTCCTAAAGCATGATATTAAGTTACAAATATCGATTCAGTTATGATTATTCCACAGCGTACAGTTAGTTCTTTTGTATTCAACTAATCCTTAGTTGTTGACCGTTGAATTCTAAATTACCTTGTAATGTATCCAAACCAAACCTACTTTGGTGCGGACTTGTATTCTAATACTGAGATGAACAACTCTTTTATAAGAGGTTTACGCTTAGCGTTGAAATGGTTGTGCACAATACATTGTACGAAGGGTTGATCCCCCTAATTACGTGGAGTGCTTATAGTTTTATGACTATTAAAGTTAAAGTTGAAAGATTACTTATAACTGTGGACATGGTTCGTGGTCATTAGACCCTCAGTTGTATAGTTCAGAATGTTAATAGAACATATTGTTCAGTTCTATTGAGCCTATTAGTTGGCAAATGTTGTAAGATTTTTTTCATTGTTATTTCAAGTGAGCTTTGTTTGCTCACTCTTGCTTATATAACTATTACAGCTAAAGATGAGAAGGTAGATGTACCTAGCACCAGTAAAGGAAATGGAAAGATGAACAAGTACTGAAGACTTGTAATATGTTGACAGTTATTTACCAGACTTTATTTTGATTGATGTAATGAAGTATTTATTTAATTTTCGCATTTGAATGATTGTAATTAAAGGTTAGATAACCTGGGAGATTTTGTTTATGTAATCCCTTAAGGGAATGTTTATTATTCAATTTTTATTATGATTGGGTAGTTGGATATGAATGATTTGATTAAGTGAACACCGAATCTTGAGGTAATGAAGTACCGAGATTTGGGGGTGTCACACATACATATATATATATATATATATATATATATATATATATATATATATATATATATATATACTATATTATTTAAACAATTATAATATATTATAATAATATATTTGATTGAATATTTTTTCGGAGAAAATAATTGTAATTCCATAGAAAAATATGTCAAACTTTCAACAAATATCTCATGCTAAATTCCTTCATTTATATCCACATAAAAATAAATATTTCATTATCATAAAAATTAATAATTAATTATTCACAAATAATATTATAGAATCACAATTATGACAATTAGGTCGTTCCCAGGAAAGAGGGGGCTTTCCAATAAGGATTTTTCCTTACTGGCGCGCAATTAGATGACCAAACCCCTTTCTTAGACAGAACTTCCTTAGACATTACCAATAATATTATCTAATAATATTATTCAAATAATATGAATTATTGATCTGGTAATAGAAAATATTGTGCAATGACAATTATTGAAACAATAATAATAATATAAAATATCAACGTAAAAATTATTGAATCAATAAAATAAAATATTAAACAGTAATTACTATAACAATTATTGAGTAGTGTTTTCTTACGTAAGAATCAATAATTCAAAAATACTGTGCAATACCGTGTGCTACTGTGCAACCACGCGTATTACTGTATTTTAACCACTTGGTATTCCAACAGTGTTAACAGTAACAACTACGCCGTTATTTACAAAAACTCATACTTGTCGTTTTCTTCATCCGACATTTATTCTGTTATGGGCCCGACAAATGACTGCGCCGTCGTACGGATATTCCTGACAAAAAGAATATTCCCTGACCAAAACGAATATTCCCCGACAAAATGAATATTTTATAACCACTTGTTTACTTTGCAAAATTTGCACATTTCACCCATAACTAAAGCATTATATTTAATCAACACCTTATTATTTAAAAATATTAATTAGAGAAATTAAATCTTTATTAAAAAAAATTGGGGTCTTACAACCTCCCTACCTTATGAAATTTTATCCCCGAAATTGACGTACGTACCTGGTATGTCGAAAAGGTGAGGGTACCTCGCTTTCATTTCCAATTCCAACTCCCAGGTCATGTCCTCAATAGCATGGTTCCTCCACAAAACTTTAACTTGTGGTATAACCTTTGTGCGTAGGACATGCTCCTTTCTATCCAAGATCTTGACAGGTACCTCTTCGTACGTTAAATCTTCGGCTATCTCGTCTAGTTCTAACTTAATAATGTGATTCGGGTCTTTCACATATTTACGAAGCATAGATATGTGAAAAATATTATGAACACCAGTCATGCTTGGAGATAATGTGAGTCTATAGGCCACATTTTCTATTCGGTCAAGAATCTCAAATGGACCAACAATTCTTGGATTGAGCTTTTCTCTCTTCCCAAATCTTGTAACTCCCTTCCATGGAGCAATACGTAACAATACATGATCCCCCAATATTAAATTTCACGTCCTTTCGATGAAGATATGTATAACTCTTTTGTCTATCTTGTGAGGTTTGAATACGTTGCCAATGTAACAATCCATAATTTTAATTATAATTTTTTTTAATATTTGTTGAATTATATAAATATTTAAAGGTTGTGTTTATTGTTGAATAAATATTTGTTTAATTGATTTGATTTGATTTGGTTAATTATTTGTTTAATAAATAATTAATGGATTAAGAAAATTAATTATTATGAGATAGTATCCTAATTTAATAATTAAGTTAGAGAGTTTTTAATAATTAAATGATTTATTCAATAAATTGTTATTAGAATTAATTAAATTAAGTATGAAAACTTAATTAAATAAAGTGTGATAAATAACTATATTATAAAAGGAGTATCAAAAATAAATTAAAAGAGTTTAAATTTGTTCTACCAAACAAGACCTAAAGATATTAAATGTTTAATTTTAAAAGGTTTTGCCAAATGGAGCCTTATGGCTTTTGGATTTCTTTTAAATTTTGAATTATAATAATATAAATAAAATATAAATAATATATATAATAATTGTGGTAACCGTTGATTTAATAAGGCCATTAGTAGCGTCAGTTTTAAAACGTTTGAAAAAGACATGCGTTTGTTTTAGTTTTAGTTTACGTATAATGCATTTGGCTTAAGCCTAAGAAGGAAAATAGAATTTTTTTGAGAAGAAAAGTTACATAGGATTTTGAGAGAGAAGTATCAGAGAAAATTGAGAGAAAGGGTTCTGTAATTCCAAAATGATTCTCTGTTAGCAAGTAGATTCAAAGCAAGAAAAGGTATTTTTTCCAACACACACTTTAATATTATATACATGTTCTTCTATGTTCACGATCTTTATACTTACTGTGAATTCTAAATTTCTATAATTGTTGTTATACAATTGAATTATAGTGATTGTATGTGATTATGAGGATTAGAACTAGTGTTAGATAAAGAATTGTATGCTAATTTACGTTTACAAGAAGGAAATTGGTTTTTACAGTAAAAACATATGCATGAACATGTTTTGTAGGATAACAAAATTGGAATATGTTAATTGTGAAATTGTAAAATTGAACTATGATTATATTAATTGGATATGAAATAAAAAGAACGTGGCTCCAAGGAATCAAATTGGTGTTACAGTGTTCACTGTGTTAAACAAATGTCAAAAATTTAGTTATTCTGTTCTTCGTGTGTTGGGTTCTACAAGTTTCGACGCCTCAACTCAGAAGTTCGCGCCGCAACGCCAAAGTAGGAGCTGCAGCGCCACTTTCGCGTCGTATCACCGGCCCAGGACTTAGGTCTCGCGTCGCAGCGCCACTACTGCGTCGCAGCGCGGCCCAAAGTTCAAACTGTGGCGCCGCAGCGCCGGTTAGCAATAGGTCCAATAATGACTTTTGTCTTACACAAAAGTGTGTAATTGTTGATGTGATGGAATATGATAACTGTTAAAAAGATAATTTTGTTATTTTGGTATTAACACTTAACGAGTTTTATTATTATTTTATTGATGTATTAGATAAGTTATGTAAACACACTAAGCATACACAAGAGAGACGATTCGGGCGTGTGACAAATGAACGTCGAAATGCCGTGACAAGTGTTAATGAACATTATAAGATATGGAATGGGTTTAATATAAAACTCATAAGTATTCCTAGCAAGACTTAAACACTTGAATGAATTTTGATTATTACATAAGTCGAAAAGTTAACACAATCTAATTGAACATTGTGTGCTAATTAATAGGAAGGATTATGAGATGTGGAGTAGAGTTTACATTATAATTACTATGTGTTGTTATGTGACTAATAGTTGATGTGTATGATTATATAATTGTGCAGGGCACGTGAAGTGCAGATAGATGTAAGCTGTTAATCTGTTATTGGTAAACAACGATCAAGGCAAGTCTTTCGGTTCCTATTTTCTACGTGGACTTGATGAACTGTTTTAAATTGCATGATATGTTATACATGTTGTAATCATAAAACGTTAAAGTCAATTTATGACTACAGTGTTTTGGTTAAATAATGATGATTGAGTAAGAAACTCAATCTTTATATTTGCTATGTGCATTAAAGCATGTATGCCATGTTACTTTGATTATTATGATATGTATGTTAAGCATATTATTATGTGCTATGTGATGCAAGAAAACTGTTAGATTTTGATGCGTTGCCTAGCTCAACCTTGAAAATAATAATTTTTGCAGGTAATGGATTGAAAGTAACACTATATGGTACTTGAAAGACATGAATCTGATGTAATACACAAAGATTATTATTTTTAATTAAAGTTGTTATTTCTTTAAACCATGATTAAGGTTCATGAGATGTACTCAATGTTTTATGTATGTATATTTTATGTTGAGTTGTAAAGTTAAAGTTTGAACCGTCCGATGTATAAAGGATATCGATTTTATATGTAAGTATATATATTAACACTGATGAAGTGAATCATAAATTAAACTTGATTCAGAGATATGTAAATGATAAAGGTTTTGATTCAGGGAATTAGAGTAAGATGACAGAAACATTTTAATTATTTCGTATTTTATTAAGTTTAACATTGAATAATGATGTAAAATTAGAAGTTAGACGTATTATTAATGACCGAAGTCGGTAATTAAATTGTATGAATTTTGGGGTCGTTATAGTTGGTATCAAAGCTGTAGGTTATAAACCTTAGGTAGGAGTACCGTAGGCTATAACCTTAGAGAAGGAAGATGAAGATAATGAAAGAATAAGCTCAAATAGAGTTTGAACAATAAGTGTAATAATTCGATATTTTCTATATAATTAAATCAGAAATTTTACGTATAATTTTTATTTATTTTTATTTTAAGGATGAGGATTTGTACAAGATAAAGCTTATGTAATTATTGTAATAAATAAAAATATATTTATTACATGAATGTTTGCAAATAATTTTATTTTAGAATTATTGATCATTATAAATTATATTCTTATAATAATTAATTTTACAGTAATAATGTTTTTATTAATTATTTTCCGTGAGAACATGATTATTATATTATTTAAATAATATATGAAAGGATTATAGAATTATTATAATAATTATTTTATTTTATTATTTGAATTTATTTCAGATTAATTAAGTTAATTATTTTTAACTTAATTATTAATATTATATATAATAGTTAAAATCAGATATGGAATCCAAAACCCTAATTTTAGATTTTAATCAAGGAATGAGAATAATAATATTATATTATTATTTGTCAGTGTTATAATTAGGTATGCTATGTGTGTAAGGTTAATGTGAGGATCAGTTTTGATGGAACAATTTTAATGTTATTGATAAACCCTAGTTTGAAGTCAAATGAGACTTTAAAATATGTATAGTAGTTATGTTATGTGATTAATGATATTTATTATAATATTAATTATATTTTGATTTTTCAGTGCTATAATTATGTACTCTATGTGTGTATGGAAAATGGTTGGTCAATTATGGTGTTTAATATCAAAACCCAAGCATTAATTTATTTCACCTTATTTTGAAATTTAGATGGGAGATTCAAGACCGTGTTGTAACTGTGTTATGTGAATTATGTCGTGTATTACAGAATTTCAAATAATTAGGTAAAGTCCTAATTATACTTAGGAAACCTAATTAATTAACAATCCTAATTACTAAATTAGTAAACCTAATTTCTAAATTTAGTAACCCTAATTCAAAAGTCGAATGCCAGCTTAAGATTGCTATGTAATCATGTTAAGGTAGTTAACGACCTGTGTTATAGCTATTAACTTAAATTAGGGAAACCTTAATTTTTTTTGAAAACCCTAATTAATATTTATAAACCCTAATTATTTAATGATCAAGGTTAATTATGATTAGTAAATTTAAACACAAATGTTCAAGTAATCGAATTAGAAAACTAGTTATATTTAGTAAACTCTAATTTATATTTTTGGAAACTAAATTGTTATTTATTTTTAAATCCTAATTTTGGAAATCCTAGAATTTTGCTTTTAAAACCTAAAATGGTTTAAACCCTAAACCCTAAGGGTTTTCCATGTTTACCAAAATGCCATTAAAATCATAAGGCCTATGACCAAAATACCCTTTTACATTCTTTAATGGGCTAACTTGCAAATCTTGCCAAAACCTTTAGTTGTTCACCAACTTTTGACTTTGCATAACCTAAAAATTCAGCAAATCAGCCTATTAACTCAGCAACATGCATTGTATCTATGTATATATAAATTTAAGAGAGAGAGAAAGCCACATTTTGTCCATTTTTGCTCTATCGACGTCGGGATTTTTAATTGTCCCTTTCCGTTACTTGTTCTTTGGTGTTCTCATTTTAGGTGAGATTTGTTTGAAAAAATAAGTGAAAAAGGTCCGACATGTATAATGTCGGCGATTGGACTATACACTACTACAAAATAGTAAATAGACAACGCTTAAAAGACAACATTTTTTATAAAAATGTTGTGGTATTTTTTTTACAACGTTTTTAAAAAAAAACGTTGTAGATATATATGCAAAAACGTTATCTATTTAAAAGGGCATTTTTTTGGGTTTAACTAGATAACGTTTTTTTAAAAAAAAGTTGTCTATGAAGAAAAACACGGAGCTAAAAAAAAGACGCTGAACTCAATTCAAAATTAAAATAAAACGTATATTTCAGTCTCTTCTCTTCTCTCTCACTCCCTACCGATATGTCCCAATCTCGTCGATTCTGTCCACCCTCCCTCGCCAGCCCTACGCCGTCTCAACAAAAACGAACAACATCTGGATGACGCCGTCTCTAAACCAGAGATCCGTCTTCTCTCTTCGACTTCCCCCGCTTCTTCCATGGCTGAAACCCTCCAAAATCCTAACCCTATCATCTCTGCGTATTACCAGACTAGGGCCGCTCACCACGCGTCCAGGCCCAGGTGGTCGTCGACAACAAAACTAATGAAGGCAGAGAGAGCGGGAGTAAGAGCTATCGGACCAAAAGGAAGATAGAGCTAGAGAGCGACAGAGAGAGAGAGAGAGTGTGAGCGACGAGCGATCGATTGCATCAGGCAGCCATTCTAGGGTTTTCTTCAACAAATCTCTGGCTTAAATCTTCGTTGATACAAAGGTATATATGATTATTAAGGGTATTTGTGCGATTAATTGTGATTGGTACGTTTGTTTGTTTAATTCTAGGTTTTGAAATTCCACAACTCTCTCTCGTTCTCCCTCCCTCTGTCTCTGGTATTTTGGATTTGGGGATTTTCACAAGCAGTTAGTATGTTTCTCTGATTTTTGCATCTTTGTCCTTTTATTCATTGATCTTTCCTTTAACCGGATTTCTATGGTAACAAGGATAAAGGGGCAACAAGGATACTCTCATTGGGCGTATAAAGGAGCATCTTGAGTAAGTTCATTTCTTTGTGTAATCCTTGGTTATTTTATAGGCACATGTTTCCTTCTAGAATCTATGTGTTTGTGCAATCCTTGGTTGTTTTAAAAAAATGTTTGTGTATAATAAGTCTACCCAGTTTACTACACAATTATAGAATCAGGAGAGGAGTTTCTCATTCTTGAGATTTTTCCAATTCTTGAAATATCCATGGCAACAAGTTGTAGAGACAATAGGTGGTCTCTTAAGGGAATGCCTGCTCTTATTACCGGTGGTACCAGAGGCATTGGGTATGCCATAGTGGAGGAATTAGCAGAATTAGGTGCTGCTATACATACCTGTTCAAGGAACCAAATAGAGCTCAATAAAAAGTTAGAAGAATGGAAAGGCAAGGAATTCAAAGTAAGCGGTTCGGTATGTGACTTGTCTTCAAGAGAACAAAGAGAGGAATTGATGAAGACTGTCTCCTCTGTTTTTGATGGGAAGCTCAATATCCTAGTATATAAGTTTTAATATCATTTCTATATTCATATTTGATTATTTCTTTGAAATATTATTTCAAAATTTTGATGATTTTTTTGTGCATATAATGTAGATAAACAATGCTGCAACACTCATAATTCTCAGGTCTATGTGAGGGTGGATGTGCTGCAATTATGGATTCAAGGACATCCTTTCTAGCTGGTCCAACCGTACGCGTGCACTCAGGAGGATTCACCGATTCAGGCTCTGTTTGTATAGTGGATCTCAATATTCAAGGTGAAGTTTTCATTATTTTTGTTATTTTTTTACCTTTTACTGGTAGGATGATGAGTACTTTGTTTATTGTTATCTGTGTAGTCCTAGAATTGAAATGGTGATTGAAGGTCAAAACATGGGGAACTTACAAACTGATGAGAATGTTGTATGTAGTACCTGTGAGGCAATCGTAATTCGATTATAAATTAATTGCATCTTGTTGTAATCCGATTATAAATTAGTATGTATAAGTATTAGAAATTACAGTTTGCGAGCTGTACCTGATCTCAGCAGAATATCAACCCTTCACTATTTGTAAGTTTGGCTTTTAGATCTACTTTATCTTATCCTTTCATTGTACGAGTGTCATACATTGTTATTATGTTAATTGCTTTGTCCTTTAACTTGATTGCAGCAATAGCTCTGTAAATAATTGAATATTATATTATACATTGTTATACAAGAATCTACTGTTATTTTTGTATTAACAAACTAGAATGACTTGTCCTGCTTGGAGATGTTTCAGGAAGTATTAGCTTCTTCTGGTGCCCTTCTTGAAGTATCCTTTCCGAAGGCTGCTATATGTTGTACGACTATACATCGTGGAGCAGCACTAGCAACAATGTCATATATGTCCTGTGAGTATAGAATTTTGTCTAAATTCTGATCTGAGTTATAATACTGCAGCAAGTAGATTGCTTCTATAATTGACATGAGGATGAGAAACTGAAGATTAATCTGAGTTATAATACCTGATTCATGTTATTGTGCTTGGTTAGATTCAATGAGTTTCTGTTTATATAGCATTTGTTCCTCTAGTTTTGTTATTTTTTCTGACTCTTTTGATCATTGCAGGACCTAACTTGAATGGCCTTTTTGGAAGGCAGTCTGGCACAACTCCTGGATATTCCTACTCTGCTGCTAACAAGAACATGGCTGTGATCTGGGGAGAGAATACTCTGTATGATTACTTGCTCAACCCTAAGAAGATAAGGGATGAATTTTCTATTGTTTCTTGTTTTCTTTAAATGCTTGCTAACCTCTATTTCAGTTTGTTCTCTCGAGGATATTGGATTCTGGGTTATTGTGAAGTGAGCCCCTAATATAACTAGAAATGGCTACTAGTAGTGATGCTTTCTGTGTGTAAATAATGAGGGGAAGTTGGCCACGTAACATGATACAGGTGATGTACAACCTAGTCCATAAAGATTATGCACATGCTGCACGAGAGAAGGTCAAAGAGTTATCATTGGATCTGAGGAGTATTACTCAACTATATAATGAGTATGCTGTTACATTTGAGCTGTGGGAGCCGGGAGGTACATACTTCTATGCACATCTCTTATTTTCTTCCTTTGTCATCCTCAATCTCCATGTAATCATGTGTGCTTGATCTTATTGATGTGTATCTGTGAGCTATCATTCAACCTTTCCCTAAAAGTATTGTATGGTAAATGAGGCCTAATAGAGAAAGTGTAAGGAAATCAAAAATTCCTTTCAAAGGGAAAATTATAGGGACTGCTTAAGCCAATTATTATATTAACAAAGTTTCATGTTGGGAAGAGTTTCATATTAACAGGATTAGCTGCAGACTGCAGTACTATCCATATGTTCTCTCTTTTTCTTGCCTTTTGGAGTTTTCTTGGTATGGTGTTATTGGTTTCTTCTGACCTTGAATCACTTGCGATTTTTGTTATCTTTCTCTTTTATATCTCACAATGTTTCACTTAGTCATGAATTTATCTCTACGAACTCTCAGCCAAAAGGTACCCTATATTCAGTCGGACAACCATATTACTGATTGGTTTGGGGGACTCCTATATTCAGCCGGACAACAGGCAAATGTAGTTGTCCTAGCATTTGTTTATATTCTAGTTTATGTTCTGGATGAGAACTTATTACTATTCTAGTTTAGATTTAATGAATTGATTCACTTTTTATGTGTGATGTAAATAAATATAATTTTTGCTGCTATATTTCCAACTTGCTGGTGGTTTCAACATGTGACATTCCTCTGAACACGCTGTGATTGGATTTAATGGATATATTTATTCATTTTTCTCTAGTATCTAGAAGTTGATTCAGAAAAGTCAAGTGCAGTGCTTGACCCTGGAGTTAATTTGATGAAATCAAATTCTCAAGCGGAGGTATTCAAGTGAGAATATCTCTAAAATGAGCTGTAAATAGTTTTTCGTAGGTTAGTTGTATTGTGCACGAACTTCATTACATAACATAATTAATTTTTTATTCTGTAGTACCCAGAATTTATGATACTTCGAGGACGCTCAGGAAGTAACTTATGGAAGAGCATGAACATGCACTTGAGCTTGACAGAATGTGTCTCTCTGAGATGCAGTTAGCAGCTAAAACTGTGAACTAGCAGCCCTATTTTTGCTACACATTCAACGAATTGAAGCTTTTATAAGGTTTTTTCTCAAAATTGGCAGCCCTATTTTGGCTACACACTCAGAAGGTTTGATTGACTTGGCTTTGCATCATCTGGCTTCTGCTGTTTTTGTCAAACATGTCTATTAATCATCAACCTGCAACTTCTTTGTATAGATGTTGACTGTAAGCCGAGAGGCTGCAATTGAAGTTCAGGTATTTCTTCTGTAAGTTCCTTTCTGTTCTTTTGTGTGTTCTGTCCCATCTACACCTACATTACACATGGCATTTTGACTTTAGAAAGAGCAGTCTGTCAAACTTTTCTTTCTAAATTTAGGTAAGTTTCATGTTTTGGCTTACTGCAGCAGCTAACTAATGTTGGTTAGGACGTTAGATTCACTAGTCACATGATTTGCACTCTCTCGCTGAAAATGTTGCTATATTATACTCTTCATCATGGTTGTCCAGTAGAGTTGGATTTTATATTTTAGTTCTCACACAGCTAGAGAAGATTTTATTAGAAATCTATTTTATCTTTTTGGTAACACTTAATTTCATTACATTGGCAATGCAAGCCCAGCTCATACAGGAGATGAGCCCACAATTTCATTAGCTTACTTGATTGCCTTTTGCTATGTTATCTAGTCTGAAGATAAAAGGGAGATGTGTGCAAGGACTATTTATTGTACAAATATAGATGTTGCTACTGCTATGGGCTTCATATGTCCTTATTGTGGATCTTATTTGGCTATGTATAAATGATAGTTTCTGTTTTCTTTTATTAATCTCTGGACGTGTTTTCTTTTATTATTTGGTTATGTACAAATGACAGTTTCTGTTTGCTTTGTTCCCAGTATGACAACATATTTGTTATTTTGTTTCTTTTCCAGTACGCCGGAGGTCCGCGAGTCTGCGGGATTAGCATTCAGTACACTCTATAAGGTATTCTTTTCTATTATCAGACACTATATATATATATATATATATATATATATATATATATATATATATATATATATATATATATATATGATATGTTATTTTACAAGTAAAATAACTAATAAATTGTCATAATATAGAGCGTAAGAATGCAAGCAATTGATGAAATTGTCCCAACACTTCTGCATGCTTTGGAAAATGATCAAATGTCTGATACTGCACTTGATGGCCTTAAACAAATTTTAAGGTAAGATGTTATAACATCTTATTAATTTTTTAATTATTATCATTTTACTATTTTTCAGTGCTAAAATTTCTCTGTTATTATTTTTAGTGTCAGGACTACAGCTGTCTTGCCGCATTTCTTGCCCGAGCTTGTCCAACTTCCTCTTTCGTATGTATTTATAATATTCATTTATATATCCAAGCCTCTGTTTATTTTTTAGTGAGTTATGTTACTTCTGATTCATTGATGACTTGATGTAGTCTTTCACAGCTAATGTAGTTCTGGTTTTTCTTTGTAGAGGGCTTTTTACTTTATTTGTAACTATTCTGCTAGCTGTGAGAATGAAATACATCAAGCTACCTCCAGGAATACTATTTTAAAAAGATGTTTAATTTTATTGAGATGTAAATGTATTGTATGGTATTAATATTCTTTGTAATTGGAATTACAAAGAATTATTGGGATGTAAATGCATTTTATGGTATTAATATTCTTTATAATTTTAGCTATATATCATTGCATTAGCATATTGCAGGTGCATTGGTAATATAGGTGAACCACAATTTTTTTTCTTTTAATTTTTTAATCTACAACATTTTAAAAACGTTGTGTGAAAGTGCCTAAACGTTGTCTGATATATTAAACTACAACGTTTTTATCCAGAAAACGTTGTAGAATCATACATTCTACAACGTTTTTAAGCATCTGCTAATTTATGAAAAACAAATCTACAACGTTTTTTTCTTAAAAAACGTTGTGGAATGTGCTTAACTACAACGTTTTAAAAACGTTATGTAAGGGTGTCAAATAGATGACACCCTTAACCACGACATTTTTCTGACTGAAACCACAACGTTTTTTTCTGCGTTGTCTATTTACTGTTTTGTAGTAGTGATAAGAGTCGCCAGTTGGTTTTTTAAATGGTTGTACCAACACAACCGAGAAAAGGTTTGCAAATTGAACCAGTGATGGGACACTGCTAAACGGGTCGGTGAAACCGAGATTCGTTAGGGTCCGGGGACTTGGTTATGCGGAGGGAAGGTATTAGGCACCCCCCGACATCCGTGTTACCACGGTGACCGCCTCTTTTCAAGAAACTATTATCTGAATTTGTGTGTGTGGGTCAATGTGTTGTTATTTGGAAGTAGTGCGAGGCCTCGTTCGCACCTATATACACATGGTTTGAATTTTATGTAAAAATTCAATTTTAAGCAAGATATGGTAGTAATGTTTTATAAAAGAGGTTTTTCAAACCCTGATGCTCAATAGTAATTGAGACATTTTACACTCCCATTTTATTAAGTGATCGGCTTAGTTGATTTTATTTGACAGATGCGAAGCATCCGTACGAAAATAATGTACAAAATAATGCCGACTCCCTCGTGGGTATGGAAACCATCTGAGGAAATTAAGACACCGCAGAATAATTTACAAGCTGCTTACAGCTGAAAATGTCCATCATGGGAACTGAATCTAGATCCAATGGGATGGATCTGTGA
The DNA here is from genome assembly GCA_016801055.1 of Panax notoginseng. Taxonomy (NCBI): domain Eukaryota; kingdom Viridiplantae; phylum Streptophyta; class Magnoliopsida; order Apiales; family Araliaceae; genus Panax; species Panax notoginseng. Next base: position 152,637,630 of record CM029020.1, read on the forward strand.
TCACATGATTCCTAGGCTCACATGATACTGCAATTTGTATGAAAGCAGTAAGCAGGTATATATATATATATATATATATATATATATATATATATATATATATATATATAAGCTGTAAGTATATATATACATACATGATCACCAGTCACGGAGCACCTCCATGGGGGATCAGAAATATAAATAAAGCTGCAAAAGCTATCAACCGCCACGGAGGAAACTCCAGGCGGGACGAAATGTAAAGAAAGCTGTACAAAGCAATCAACTGCCACGAAGTGAACTCCAGGCAGGACGAAATGTAAATATATATATATATATATATATATATATATATATATATATATATATATATATATATATATATATATAAAGCGAGTAAACGCACTGGATATAAAATCCAGGCTCACCGAAAAGAGTTCGATAGCAGTTCATATGTATAAATATATATATATATATATAGGAAAGCAAGTAAACGCACCAAACCGAAGTTTAGGCTCATCGAACAAAGTTCGACACACAGTTAATATATATATAATGTATACATATATTAAAGCAGTAAACGCTCCAGACCGAAGTCTAGGCTCAATCGAGGCATAACTCGATAATGTTAGTCAATATATATAAAAATATAATATATATATATATATATATATATATATATACAGACTAGAATGAAACCACGGACCGAAGTCCTGGCAAAAGCAAGCAACACAACTCTCAACGTGTAGAAGGGTGTGTGCAAAGATGAAAAGAAAGACTCTAAAGTGTGTGAGAAGGCTTACAGTTGGCTGCTCAAAAAGGCTTTTATATCTTTAGAGTGGGTAAACACTGGCTTTTGTGGGTACAAAAGAGGCTATATATGAGCTCACAGGTGTTTGAAGTGGGAAAATACACTGTATGGGTCGAGTACGGAGCGAATTGTGCAGGGTTTCCCCGTTGGTTTCTCTTGCAAAATGGGTACCCCAAGCCCCATATTTATAGAGGGGGGAGCCGCAGGTCTACCTGCGGCACCTAGTAGCAGGTGTACCTGCGGCTGCCCGGGGTGCCCCGGGCAGTGTGGGTCCCTCCGTGTCGAAGTACGTAAGCGCTGTTCGCTCGGTCGCTCATAACTTTCAATTCGGGAGTCCGATGGAAGCGTGCCATACCATTCCGGAAAGCTCTTTACGAGAGCTACACAATGATATATGATTTGACCTTTTTTGATTCCAAAAAGATGGGTCCATGACCGAAATGGCATTCCCAGGTTTCCGTCAGGCAGTCCGTTGAGCCGTTTTGCGTAGTTTGCACTCGGAAGTTAAGATATGGTTCTTGTGGGACTTCGTTTGAAGTATTTTGAGTTGAAATGAGTGTATTTGATTTGAAGTGAAGTTGAGTTTGCAAAATGGCTATTTTGCCCCTCCCGGGGTTATCTCTGATTTTTGCACAGTTGTAGCAGTCGTTTCTCAGGGTTATCTTTGAGGTAGACTTGATGTTGACTTTGACTGTCCTCAGGGTTATCTCTGAGGTTGGCTTGACCTCCTGGGGCTATCTCCAGGTTTTGATTTTGATCCTCCGGGGTTATCTTTGGAGTGTGAAAAAGACGTTTTTGCCCTCCTACATGGTTAGTAATAGGAGAAGAAAATTTTGAGTGTCTACAGATGCCCCTCTTTATCATGTTCATGAAATGCAATGGAATGACCATGATAAAGATTAGTAGACACTTGAAACATGACAAGGTATTTTCAATGATGCAAATCGTAATGTAGTGAATGTTTATGATGAATGTGAGAATGTTTTCGCAAATCGCAGTTCGTAAATTGCACATCGCATTTTGCACATCGCTTTTCACATTTTACATTTGGCCAAATCGCATCGCACATCGCACATCGCAACTCGCACATCGTATTTCGCATATCGCATTTTGCATTTCGCATTTCGCATTTTGCAAATCACAATGTTATGATGAATGTTTAAAATGTTTTTGCAAATCGCTTTACCTTTACCGATAATTGCTGATGCATATGCTGGCGTTGAATCCAATGGTTTGGCATTTAATCGCTGATGCTTGTTTGATGAAGATAAGTTGAGATGTTTTCCATATCTCTGATGGGGATGACGTTTTGAAATCACCAGACCCTCCCGATGTATTCACTGGTAGTTGCAATGGTGAATATCCTGTTGATCGCCAAACTTTTTCGGTTCCCACTCGAACGGTGGTATACGAAGTTTTCATCGCTGAACTGTGTTGATGTCGCGTTGTATTGATGGCAATGGTTTAGAATACCAGATCTTTGGATACCTTCGCTGAAGTAATATTCCACGGATTACTTCACTAGACTTCGTCTGATGTTACGCTTGATTAATGACAACCACCAGTTGTCTCACCCTTTTTGAGGTGATTTGGAGTTTCCTCTAGCTGTTTGGGTGCTTGTGCCCCATTTCCTTGAGCGCTTGATTCGAAATCCTGTTGAACTGATGACTTGAATGCCGCTGACATCCCTAGAAGGTGCAGCTCGCTATTTTGCTACCTAGATTTGAGTTTCGTTGTAGAGGTCTCGATTTTTAAGAATTTTCCCCTTCTTTCGTAGGGGCACGCTTATATCGCCATGATTTCTTTTAGGAGTTCTCCCCCTTCTTTTGATGAGAGGCTTATCCCGCCTTAAACTCGTTTCATTCCTTGGAATCGCAAAATGCCTCAGTCCTTTCGCATGTTCTTGCCGGGGATTCATATGAGAAACTCTCTTTGTTGACCAAGTCGCTATTGAATAATATCTGAATCGCCATTGAGATGATGATAAACCATGATGATGGTGCTGACTGGTGCATTTTCCACTTTAGGATGGTTGATAAATGCCCCAGTGTCGAGTTGTCGCTGCTTCCGAGATTGCCCCCAATCTTGTCGTAAGGGATCCAATATCCGGTTGTCACCAATTTTGAAATTGCCCCAGCCTTGCTTGTTGTCTGGGGTAGTTGCTTGGACAGATGGGCTGATTAGACGTCGAGATCGCGAGAAGCTTTTATCTCTGTACCATATGGTGAACAGGTAGTGGATGTGGGCTTTAATGTTGATAGCTCTTTCTGGTAGAAATGTCGCTTTGGTTGAGAGAGATGATGCTCTAACTCATAGGGATACCGGTGTTGTTGAGCGGGATAAGGCTATATCTGCCCGAGATGTCGTTATTACAGATAACACTACAGTGAGGTCTCATACCATTGGTATCATCGCAGAGATGAGCACAAGTATTGATGAGCATCGCGTCACCATGCAGATGGCTATGGAAATTTTAGGTCACTTTGTTACCATAGGGCAGAAGTTTACAGCGTTACACCCTTCTTCTGAGAGGGATGCCATGTTGAATTCGATTGTGCACATATACATTGATTTGTAGAAGGGCTTGGATTTTCCTACACAGACTAGCTTAGCCATTTTTGTCATGTATAGTACACATTGTATATATCAAACAACATTATATATGGCAGGGAAATATATGTTGATTCACTTTCCTTTTAGTTGTGCCTCGTTACTTGTTTGATGTTTGCTTGTTTCTCCAGGACTTTATGATCTGGATGTATTCTGAACTCCTCCTTGATGGATGGACAGTGAGATGTCTCAAGATTTTCAGAATGGATCGTCAATCAGTGTGTATTCCCTACCATCTTTGGTGTCTTTGGGACTGATTTCTGTATGTGGCTATAGATAAGATTATGTTTGTTTTTGTTTTTCTGTGGTGAGACCTGACCATAAAGATGGCTGCCTACGTACTCCCGTGTTTTGGGGAGATCAGGTCGACGTAGTTCGCCCATGTACAGGACGGATTGCAGATGAAAAGTTTTAATCCCATGTACGGGATAAATTGAAGGTGTGAAAAGTTTAATCCCTGGTGGGATAAACTGAAAGTGTGAAATGAAGTGAAACCAGGCTGCTGGTTTAAAAACTGTGTTTTTCCCTGAGGGGCAGATGGGTAAAAAGGAAAGGCGGTATGTAGTGAGGGTTAAAGAACCTGAAATGACTGGTGATCTGATGATCCAAAACCAGGATATTCGCTTGATGGTAACCTCAGATATAGTACTGTGTCACGGTGTTCGATTTGATAAGCTGTAGAAATTCATTGTCCTCCATTTCCTGTAATCTAAAAATGCCTCCTGTCAATACTTCCTTGACAACAAACGGGCCTTCCCAGTTTGGGGAGAATTTTCCTTTAGACTGAGCTTGGTTATCAATGATCTTTTTCAAAACCAAGTCGTGTTGTTTGAACTGCCGTAGTCAGACTTTTTTGTTGTAGGATCTTCTTTACAAGTAGAGGGACGCTTATGTGTGGGCCATATACTCCCCCATGAATTTTATCCATGAGCCTCTGAGCTTGGTCCTCGTCCAACCATCTGAGGAGACCTCGTTATGCATCTCTTTTCGTATAGTGCATCTCCGTTCAGGTAGAATTTTATAGCAAGTTGATGGATCCGCCTTTTCTCAATCGGGCTCGCCTTAGCGGGTGTAGATCCATCTCGTAAGTACTTCTTGATGTGTTGATACCAAGGATGTTGGGTGGGAGGTAGGTCATCCAATACTTTTCAATGGAATTCCCATAGGCTGGAGCTTTTTGTTGCGTAAATGTGAGGGTTGGCATGTCTTCCTTGTCATGTATGTTGATCAAGGAGGCCAAGGTTGCTAGTGCGCCTGCAAAGTCATTCCTAATACGAGGAATGTATAGAAAGGAGATTTCTTCAAACTCTAAGACCATATGTAGAACCTGCCCGTGGTAAGGCAGCAAATGTAGAACCTGTTGAAGAGTTTTTTCTTTTTTTTCTTTTTTTTTTTTTTTCTTTTTTTTATACATTAGATTGTGGAAAAGAGTCCTATGGCTCGCTGATATGTAGCTCCGGCATAGATGAGGTCGAATGACAATTGTCTGCTAGCAAAAGATTCTCCAAGGAGTGATGAAAACAATTTTCTCACGATCTTCCTCAGCAACCATGATTTGATGGTACCTTGCAAAGCAATCAGCAAAGGAGTACATGTCGTATTGTCAATGAGTATGTGGATGAATGGGACGGGAAAGCTATCTTTGAGACAAGCTTTGTTCAGATCACTGTAATCCACGCAAAATCGCACATCTCCACCGGGTTTCGGCACGGGGACTATGTCGGATAGCCATTCGGGGTATGTTGACACCATGATGATGCCGGCTTGAAATTGTTTCACGATTTCCTCTTTAACTTGTAACCTCCACTCAGGTTTTAATCGCCTAAGCTTCTGCCTGACTGGCTTGAATTCCCCTTTGATGGGAATGCGATGAATGACAATGTCAGTGGATAAACAGACCATGTCTTCGTGAGACCATGCAAACACATCCTAGAATAGGGTCAATAGAGTACCTATGTCATTCCTTTGGTTTGGAGTGAGGTCCGTACCAATCTGGATTTGTTTGGGGTTTTCTAAGGTTTCGAGGTTTGAAAGAGGTGGTTTGATCAAGATTTGGCTTGGGTTTGTGTGACACCCCCAAATCCGAGTTCTCAACCCCGGGCTTGGTGCTCACTATCCATCATCAACATAAGCATTCTATATACTATTGCGGAATAATAAATATACGTTGTTCATTATAATAAAGTCTTATACAATACCCCAAGGCCTATTACCTTAACATAAACATACCTTACTTAAGTTATATAAAGTAACACAAAAGATTTACATAAACATCAAACATAGTATTTCATGATACTTAAACATTTATAATAACTATTCTTGGACCTTTCCCTAGCCCTTGTCCTTCTTACTTGAACTCTCTGGCTTAGCTGAAATAAATGTCATGATATAGCAAGGGTAAGCAACTAATTTGCTTAGCAAGTTTAAGTACAAAGAAGATATATCATGATTAGCAAGAAATTTATCGTTCAATGTTCAACAATAGAAATTAATTGCGAAAGAACATGAATTAAGTCTTGATAACTGAATATTCGAATAACAGATACTGAGTGGTCATAATGACCATGAACATATGCTAAGGTTGTCAGTATTTAAACTGGTTCTTTTAATAAGTGTTGGTAATCAAGGGGATCAGCCTTTCATACCCGGTGTATTATGCATAAACACTTACTATACGAGCAATAATTGGTTTTCAATAATGCTTTAATCAAATTGTTCTTTTTCTCAGTATTGAGTCCTTACCACGTCAATTGGTGAAGAACAGCTTTTAACAACATATTTGATTTAACAAATTTAAACATATTTGATCTAGCCGATACAATGAGCATAGATCCATATCTTAAACAGTTCATGAATAAAAGAACTTTAACTAATTCACAGTTCAATAATAATAGAACAGGAATTTAATTGCACTGAGTGCGAGCATCAATAATCAATAAGGATGTGAATAATAAACAATAATTATTCACTAACATGCTTTGAAAAGAATAACTCAAGTTTGAGTCAGAGAACTTGCCTTGTCTGCTATCTACTGCTATGCAATTTAACTTAATCTCTTTATTGTAAAGACCTATCATTGTTAAGATTGATCTTACCATCAGCATATAATACTTTATATCATAATGCAATTTCTCTATCAGCAATTTACTTATCCACATAATCAATTACCTGAAAACATTCTTATTATTATCATTTTTTTGATAATATATTATTTGCTTTATCATATTTCTTATGATTTAACACTTAATCTTTTCCTTTTATTAGCTCTTCCTTATAATCTAGTAAGCTGAATACTAACATCATAGCCTAGATTATTCAAGCATTCAATCCAGCCACCTGGATTGGCTAATCCAGCAAACTGGATTCAACAAACTTCTAATCCAGCAAGTCTGGATTCCAAATCCTACAATCCAGCAAGCCTGGATTCTAAATATTTCAATCCAGCAAACTGGATTCAACATTTTTTCCAATCCAGCAAGCTGGATTCCATATCTCCTTTACAAAAATACCAAATCAACTTATTATTTTTCTATCCTTTGGCCATACTTATATACATGTATTTCATACACAAAAAGTATTTTTTAGTAATTTTTCAATTTCTTTTACTATTTTTAAAAAATCATTTTTAGTGCGTGGCTTAAGAAATTAGCCCCATCATGCTCAACTCCAGAAATTCCCATCACTTGGCATAATCTCATACATGTTAACTTGACCCTTCAGTTTAAATTTCGTGGCCATCGGAGTTATAGAACTCCGGTTATAGCTATTTTCGTCCGAAAAACCTAAATATTGAAATGATCATAACTTGGTCATTCTAAGTCGGAATGAGCTCATTTTTGGACAGGAGCTACTTTATGACATATATTTTCATGTCCCAAAAGGCCGGAATTTATTTCATATTTTAAGTGGCCGAAATTGCCCTTACAAAATTTTGGGCAGACTCCTTTTTGGGATTTTTAGCTTTTACCTACTTTGCTAAAATCAGTCCATACGGAAATCTACAACTCCTTTTTAGGTGATTCAACTTGGGTTTGAAAGATAACTCATCATAATACTCTTCAAAATTTTTCCAAAATTTTTAAATACCAGAAATATGACGAAAATACCCCTTGCATTGACTGTCCAAAAATAATTTATTTTTCTTTCAAAAGACCAAACTATTTTTCCTAAAACAGTTGCTACCACTTGTGTATTCAACATTTTTGAGTTCTACCACTTGGGTTTAGTAGTTAGCATACCTATCTAGCACCCCTCTTTGACAGATCACAAAAAGAAGGTGTAGATCAAAAATGGTAGATGATCAAAGGAAGTGAAAAAAACTAAAGTTTTCTTACAAAACAACACTAGTTTCTTTTCTATCCTTTTTATTCACTTCCTAACACTCAAATATGTTAGATCAATACATGAAACCATATAAAACATGTAGATAGAGGGTTTTAGACCTCTAAATCATAAACCTTAGATAACCAAAATCAACCAAAATAAAAAGAAAATCCACAAGTTTAAGATTTATACCTAGGTCTTTGAGCACTTCTTCTTAATCTTCCAAAGTAATTAACAAAGTTAGGATGCATCAATGGTGAAACACCTTTCTTTCTCTCCTCTTGCTTCCACCGAACTTCTCTCCCTCTCTCTTTTTCTCTTATGCTTTTGCTTGGCTAGTTTAAGAGAAAATAAGACAAAGAAAAATAAAAGTGGAAAGAGAATATGGTTTAATATGTTGGACAAATGTCTAGAGATACAATAGTATATCTATACATTTCTACTAGCCTATCTCCTCTCTCTATGTCTCTTAATTTTTACAAGATTGCTTTACTAATATGTTGGCTCCATATTAGAGTTGACACCTAGCCAATCTTGCACTTATCTTTGAAAATTTGGGAGCTTGGAATGATAACATTCATCCCCCCCCCCTTTCTCCTCCTTACTTGGCCGGCCAAGTGGCCTTCTTATCTCCAAGCTTTGCTTTTGTTTTTATGGAAAAATATAGCATACAAAATGTCTAAAGTACCCTCATCAATTGGGTTACAAGTTGGGCCATAAAAAAATGTTTTAGGCTTTCCATAAATAACCTATTGGACTTTTAATTAACTAGTTTGACTTACTAATTAATATGAAATTGGGCCTCCACCCTTAATTAATTGCTCTACTAGCATACTTGCCCATTAAATTTAATAGTGGTCTAGCTTAACAATCAAATTATCTACAAGTCCAATGCTTAAATAATTATTGAGCTTGTTTAAACTACTAGCCATCCTTAGTAATATTAACCCTATTATCACATGAATTATTAATCATTATTATTGATATTTACACATTCACATCAATCAATAATGTTAATAAACTTATATAACCCAATTAGACTTGTCTTATTCAAGTTTATTGAGTACTTACTTAGGGTTTAACATCCTAAATCTATTTCCTAGATTATTAAAATACTTAAGTTAGTTCACTAACTTATATAACTTATTAGTGAGACTTTCTTTAAATATTATATCATACTAACCACATAATCACGTCATCATCCATAAAATATTATCGATTATGTAATACTTATTTATAATGTATCACAGAAATTCTTGGTTATTACATTCTCCCCTCCTTATAAGAATTTCGTCCTCGGAATTTCATTAATGTTATTCAAAAAGATTTGGAAACTCTTTCCTCATCTTTTCCTCGAATTCCCATGTAGCTTCCTCAGCATTGTTGTTCCTCCGGAGCACTTTGACAGAACGTATAACCTTATTTCTCAATTTCTGCTCTTTCCTATCCAAAATTTCTATAGGAATCTCCTCGTACGATAAGTCTTTCTCGACTTGAATTGGCTCGTATGATATCACATGCTTGTAATTCGGCTTGTACGGACGCAACACTGACACATGAAACACATTGTGAATATGTTCCAATTCAGGAGGTAGAGCTACCTCATACGCTACTTCCCCTATCTTCTTCAATATTTCGAACGGTCCAATAAACCTTGGACTCAGTTTACTTTTCTTCCCAAATCTTATCTTCCCCTTCCAAGGAGATACCTTCAGAAATACGTAGCTTCCCACTTCTAAATCTCTTTTCTTGCGATGAATATCTGCGTACTTCTTTTATCTATCTTGAGCTGCTACTAGTCGAGCTCTTCTCACTTTGATGATCTCCACAGTCTGCTGAACCAATTCTGGCCCCAACAATCTTCTTTCACCTACCTCGTCCCAACATAAGGGCGTTATGCACTTTCTCCCATACAGGGCTTCATACGGTGGCATACCAATGCTTGCATGATAACTATTGTTATACGCAAATTCCACCAATGGAAGATGATCCTCCCAACTTCCCTTGAAATCCATCACACAGGCTCTGAGCATGTCTTCTAATGTTTGAATCGTTCTCTCGCTTAGCCCATCAGTCTGTGGATGATACGCAGTACTCAACCTTAATTGTGTCCCCATTCTTTCTTAAAGACTCCTCCAAAAGTTTGACGTGAAGCGCGGATCTCTATCAGACACGATTGATACTGGCACTCCATGTCTTGAAATAATTTCCTTGATATACAATTTTGCTAGCTGATCCAAATTATACCTAATCTTGATCGGCAAAAAGTGTGCTGACTTTGTAAGACGGTCGACAATTACCCATATAGCATCATAACCATTCGGTGTCGCTGGAAGTCCTACCACAAAATCCATCGTGACGTGCTCCCATTTCCATTCTAGAATTTCCAACGGCTGTAATAGTCCACTTGGTCGTTGATGCTCTACCTTGACTTTTTGACAAGTTAAACAGCGGCTGACGCATTCAGCAACCTCTCTCTTCATGTTTGGCCACCAATAATGTTGACGCAAATCTTGATACATCTTCGTGCTTCCTGGGTGTATTGAGTATCTCGTATTGTGCGCTTCTTGAAGAATCTCTTCTAGTAACTCTAGTACTGTAGGTACCCAAATTCTTCCTTCAAATCTCATCAATCTAGTACCGTCGATCTTATACTTCAGCTCTTCGCCTTCAACTAATCGCTTCTTTATGTTACCGTATTCTTCATCATTCCCTTGTGATTCTTTCACCTTGTCTAATAAAGTTGGACTTGCTTCCATTTCTATTACTTTATCCGAATCCTTCGGATTTTTCACCTCCAACTCCATTTTCTCCATTTCTCTTACTAACTGCTCCTGGTCTGTTAATACAAACAATTTTTCTTGGCTTTTTCTGCTTAAAACATCTGCCACCAAATTAGCCTTTCCCGGATGATATATAATATCACAATCATAGTCCTTAATCAATTCTAACCATCTCCTCTGCCTCATGTTTAACTCTTTTTGTGTAAATATGTACTTCAGACTCTTGTGATCTGTGTATATCTCACACTTTTCTCCGTAGAGATAATGTCTCCAAATCTTAAGGGCAAATACTATCGTAGCCAACTCAAGGTCATGGGTAGGGTATCCCTTCTCATAGTCTTTTAACTGTCATGACGCGTACGCAATGACTTTACCATTCTGCATTAATACGGAACCTAGTCCCTTGTGTGACGCATCACTATACACTGTAAAACCCCCTATACTATTTGGTAAAGATAACACAGGTGCTTCACTTAATCTTTTCTTTAATTCTTGAAAACTCTGTTCACACTTCTCTGTCCACACATACTTAACAGTCTTCCTCGTCAGATTAGTTGATGGTGTCGCTATCTTTGAGAAATCCTGAATAAACCTTCGGTAATATCCTGCCAATCCCAAGAAACTTCTGATCTCTGTCGGCGTCTTCGGTTGTCCCCAATTTTTCACCGCTTTTACTTTCGCTGGATCAACAGAAATTACCTCGTTATCGATGACATGTCCCATAAATTGAACTCTCTTCAACCAGAACTTACACTTTGAAAATTTAGCATATAACTTCTCTTTCCTTAAGGTTTCCAACACAATTCGTAGATGTTCGGCATGCTCCTCTTCAGTCTTTGAATACATCAAAATGTCATCAATGAACACCACCACAAATTTATCCAAATACGGTTTAAATATTCTATTTATCAAGTCCATAAAAGCAACTGGTGCGTTTGTCAGTCCAAATGACATCACTAGGAACTCATAATGATCGTAACAAGTTCTAAATGCTATCTTTGGTACATCTTCTGTTCTCACCTTCAACTGATGATAACCAGTTCTTAGGTCAATCTTCGAAAAACATCTCGCTCCCTTAAGTTGATCAAACAGATCGTCTATTCTTGGTAATGGATATTTGTTCTTGATTTTCACCTTATTCAATTCTCTATAATCCATACACAACCTCATCGAACTATCCTTCTTCTTTACAAACAACACCGGTGCTCCCCACGGAGATACACTACGTTGGATGTACTTCTTATCCAACAACTCTTGTAGCTGGATCATCAACTCTTTCATTTCTACCGGAGCCATTCGATACGGCGCTTTCGATATCGGCGCTGTTCCCGGTACTAAATCAATCACAAACTCTATTTCTCTGTCTGGAGGAAGTCCCGAAAGTTCTTCTGGAAAGACATCCCCAAACTCATTAATTATAGGTATCTGCCCCATGTCCAAATTCACAACCCGTGTATCCACTACATGAGCCAAATAACCTTCACAGCCTTTTCGTAACATTCTTTTGGCCTGCATCATCATCAGACAACTTGTTTGCCTTGGCGACTTGCTACCATAAAATACAACCTTAGACTTATCTGGGGTCTTAAGCTGTATACTCTTTTTCTGGCAATCTATAACTGCCTCATGGTTAAACAACCAATCCATCCCTAAGATAACATCAAATTCTCCTAAGCGTATCGGAATCAAATTCACGCTTAACTTATGTCCCCTTATTTCCACACCACAGTTGTTATGGACTTCTTTGTTTGCAACTTCTATATTCATTGGGTTCTTTAACTTTTCAAATGGTAAGTTTAATCTTCTAGCAAATTCATCAGACACAAATGAACAGGTAGCTCCCGAATCAAATAATACGTAGGTATTTATATTATTGATCGGAATAATACCTGACACCACTTCCTTTGATTCAACTGCATCTTGCACAGTCATGTTGAACGTTCGGGCTGTCAGTTTGCTCTGCTGTGTTGGCCCTCCAATAGTTAACTTTGTTGAACTACTCTTGTTTCCACTTCCTCCATCTGTACTCTTCTTCAATGGACAATCCTTGAATCGGTGCCCCATTCCTCCACAAGAAAAATAACCACCTTTCTTCGGCTTAGGACAATTTGGTGAAATATGTCCTTCTTGGCCACAATTATAACAGACGTTTTTCCCTTTCATACACTCTCCAAAGTGATTCTTTCCACACTTCGAACACGTTGCCTTCTTCTGCTGAGTATTCCCTGGTTGCGTTCCTGATTAATTGCCACGGTTGTTCCACTTACGCTTCTTGCTGTTGCTGCCACCACTACTCGCACCCTGATGACCACCTTCAATCTTCTTCTTATTCTTCTCTCAGTTGAATCTAGAAACTGCCTCACTACTACCTTCTGCAATGATGGCTTTTTCTAACAGTGTTGAGAAGGTAGCAATTTGCAACACTACAACCTTATTGTGAATCCACGGCTTCAGCCCATTTTCAAACCTACGTGCCTTTCGTAGTTCTGTATCCACCTGATGAGGTGCAAATCTGGCTAGCTCATTAAATTTTGCTGCATATTCGGCAACTGACATGTTTTCTTGCTTTAATTCAAGAAACTGCACTTCCATTTTGGCTTGCATGGCCTCCGAGAAATAACTTTCTAAGAATAACTCCTTAAACCTGGTTCATGTCACTACCTCTGTTCCGGCTCTAGCTTGGTTCGTCTCCCACCAATAGTTAGCCTCTCCTTTCATCAAGTAGGTAGCAAAAGCTGTCTTTTGCTCTTCGGCTACCCTAGCAATGATAAAGGCCTTTTCCATCTCTTTCACCCATGTTTGAGCCGCTATAGGGTCCGTAGTTCCGCTGAATTCTGGTGGTCCTACAGCTTTAAAATCTTTAAAATTTGCCAATCTATTATTCGCTTGCCCCCTTGCTACAGGTGTACGAGTTTGCATAGCTTGAGCTATCATATCAGCGAAGTTCTGCATTGGGTCATCTTGATTCCTTTCATTATTCACAGAACGTTCCTCCCTCTGGTTACGATTTTGACGTCTTGGCGGCATTATCTGATTAACAAAACCATAATTTATTACATCGAGTTTAATTATATGATATATTTTCTAAGTGTTTAAAATATAACATGTAATTTAAACTCTAACAATCATATCATCATAATGTTGTATTAGGGAATTCAACCTACTGAATTGACTAATTCATCTTGCTGAATTAACATATTCAGCTTGTTGAATAACACATTCAGCTTACTGAATTCACATATTCAGCTTGCTGAATAACACATTCAGCTTGCTGAATTAACATATTCGATTTACTGACTTTTCAAACAAACAGCTTCTCATTTTAATTCTTAATACTTTTCTATTTGATCAAACAAGTAATAATAACAGGGTATTTATATTCATTTACCAAATTTTAACGTCATATACTTACATACTTGGCATATTTTTATAAACACTAACTATCCCATTTTTAAACATCAACAGATGGGATCTATTAAAAAAACATACTCCCCTACACACCTAAGATGGGGATACATCATATTTACATACTACCTCACACCTACTGAGGTTTACATCAAACATAAAACCCTAATAAACAAAAGGGGTTCTACTGCATCTATATACCATAGAAAGCTAATAAACTATCACTGCGCATCTGGAGAGGGTGCGCCTGAATGCTCCTGCTCTGGTGGAAAGAGTCCATCCATGAGTCGACGTCTAACAGCTCGACTTGACTCGCCTATCTCAAAGGATCTCCTCACTCCTACTTGGGGACCAGTATATGCTGCATCTAAAGCCCGTCCCAAGGACTCCATCCTAACCTGTCCAGCCTCCGTCTCAACCTCTAACTGATCCACTCTTTTCGCTGCTCGGACCTAAGTATCCTCAACTCGGACCCTGTCAGCGATCTCTAAGTCAAACCTCAGGTGCAACGCCTGATGCTCAATACTCAATATTGCAAACTTATTATGCTCTTGTTCTAATATCTCTCTCAGCTCAGCATTCTTGGCAACCATATGAGTAGCCAAGGTTGTCTGCTCCTGCAACTGTATCTTCATCTCAGCAAGCTCGTTCTGAGCTTGATATGCCAGTTCCTTGTATTGAGTTTCAGTAAACTGATGAGTGGCATTCTCCTGCTCTAACTCTGTCACTCTATTCTCCAGCGCCATGTTATTTTCAAACAAAACCTCCATCACATCCTCATCACGCTCGTCACTAACAGCATGATGCTCTACCCGATCTAACGGCTCTTGCTCGACTGTATGGCTACCTTGTCCTTCCTCAGGCATCCTATAACCAAACAAACACAACATCAGTATCACAATAAAATATATTCATTGATAAAATGAAACAATATTTTATTATGCACACTGTATACTAGATGAATCTCCACAATCCACCTCTTAGCATACTCTATACGAGTTTTCTTCTAAGGTTATAGCCTAAGTGTCGCATCCTAAAGTTTATAACCTACAGCTCTGATACCAATCTGTGACGCCCCCAAATCCGAGTTCTCAACCCCGGGCTTGGTGCTCACTATCCATCATCAACATAAGCATCCTATATACTATTGCGGAATAATAAACATACGTTGTTCATTATAATAAAGTCTTATACAATATCCCAAGGTCTATTACCTTAACATAAACATACCTTACTTAAGTTATATAAAGTAACACAAAAGATTTACATAAACATCAAACATAGTATTTCATGATACTTAAACATTTATAATAACTATTCTTGGACCTTTCCCTAGCCCTTGTCCTTCTTACTTGAACTCTCTGGCGTAGCTGAAATAAATGTCATGATATAGCAAGGGTAAGCAACTAATTTGCTTAGCAAGTTTAAGTACAAAGAAGATATATCATGATTAGCAAGAAATTTATCGTTCAATGTTCAACAATAGAAATTAATTGCGAAAGAACATGAATTAAGTCTTGATAACTGAATATTCGAATAACAGATACTGAGTGGTCATAATGACCATGAACATATGCTAAGGTTGTCAGTATTTAAACTGGTTCTTTTAATAAGTGTTGGTAATCAAGGGGATCAGCCTTTCATACCCGGTGTATTATGCATAAACACTTACTATACGAGCAATAATTGGTTTTCAATAATGCTTTAATCAAATTGTTCTTTTTCTCAGTATTGAGTCCTTACCACGTCAATTGGTGAAGAACAGCTTTTAACAACATATTTGATTTAACAAATTTAAACATATTTGATCTAGCCGATACAATGAGCATAGATCCATATCTTAAACAGTTCATGAATAAAAGAACTTTAACTAATTCACAGTTCAATAATAATAGAACAGGAATTTAATTGCACTGAGTGCGAGCATCAATAATCAATAAGGATGTGAATAATAAACAATAATTATTCACTAACATGCTTTGAAAAGAATAACTCAAGTTTGAGTCAGAGAACTTGCCTTGTCTGCTATCTACTGCTATGCAATTTAACTTAATCTCTTTATTGTAAAGACCTATCATTGTTAAGATTGATCTTACCATCAGCATATAATACTTTATATCATCATGCAATTACTCTATCAGCAATTTACTTATCCACATAATCAATTACTTGAAAACATTCTTATTATTATCATTTTTTTGATAATATATTATTTACTTTATCATATTTCTTATGATTTAACACCTAATCTTTTCCTTTTATTAGCTCTTCCTTATAATCTAGTAAGCTGAATACTAACATCATAGCCTAGATTATTCAAGCATGCAATCCAGCCACCTGGATTGGCTAATCCAACAAACTGGATTCAACAAACTTCTAATCCAGCAAGTCTGGATTCCAAATCCTGCAATCCAACAAGTCTGGATTCTAAATCTTTCAATCCAGCAAACTGGATTCAATATTTTTTCCAATCTAGCAAGCTGGATTACATATCTCCTTTACGAAAATACCAAATCAACTTATTATTTTTTATCCTTTGGCCATACTTATATACATGTATTTCATACAGAAAAAGCATTTTTTTATAATTTTTCAATTTCTTTTACTATTTTTCAAAAATCATTTTTAGTGCGTGGCTTAAGAAATTAGCCCCATCATGCTCAACTTCAGAAATTCCCATCTCTTGGCATAATCTCATACATTTTAACGTGACCCTACAGTTTAAATTTCATGGCCATCGGAGTTATAGAACTCCGGTTATAGCGATTTTCGTCCGAAAAACCTAAATATTGAAATGATCATAACTTGGTCATTTTAAGTCGGAAAGAGCTCATTTTTGGACAGGAGCTACTTTATGACATATATTTTCATGTCTCAAAAGGCCGGAATTTATTTCATATTTTAAGTGGCCGAAATTGCCCTTGCAAAATTTTGGGCAGACTCCTTTTTGGGATTTTTAGCTTTTACCTACTTTGCTAAAATCAGTTCATACGGAAATCTACAACTCCTTTTTAGGTGATTCCACTTGGGTTTGAAAGATAACTCATCATATTACTCTCCCAAATTTTTCCAGAATTTTAAAATGCCAGAAATATGACAAAAATACCCCTTGCATTGACTATCCAAAAATAGTTTATTTTTCTTTCAAAAGACCAAACTGTTTTTGCTAAAACAGTTGTACCACTTGTGTAATTAACATTTTTGAGTTCTACCACTTGGGTTTAGTAGTTCACATACCTATCTAGTACCCCTCTTTGACGGATCACAAAAAGAAGGTGTAGATCGAAAATGGTAGATGATCAAAGGAAGTGAAAAAAACTAGAGTTTTCTTACAAAACAACACTAGTTTCTTTTCTATCCTTTTTATTCACTTCCTAACACTCAAATATGTTAGATAAATACATGAAACCATATAAAATATGGAGATAGAGGGTTTTAGACCTCTAGATCATAAACCTTAGATAACCAAAATCAACCAAAATAAAAAGGAAATCCACAAGTTTAAGATTTATACCTAGATCTTTGAGCACTTCTTCTTAATCTTCCAAAGTAATTAACAAACTTAGGATGCATCAATGGTGCAACACCTTTCTTTCTCTCCTCTTGCTTCCACCGAACTTCTCTCCCTCTCTCTTTTTCTCTTATGCTTTTGCTTGGCTAGTTTAAGAGAAAATAAGACAAAGAAAAATAAAAGTGGAAAGAGAATATGGTTTAATATGTTGGACAAATGTCTAGAGATACAATAGTATATCTATACATTTCTACTAGCCTATCTCCTCTCTCTATATCTCTTAATTATTACAAGATTACTTTACTAATATGTTGGCTCCATACTAGAGTTGACACCTGCCAATCTTGCACTTATCTTTGAAAATTTGGGAGCTTGAAATGATAACATTCATCCCCCCCTTTCTCCTCCTTACTTGGCCGGCCAAGTGGCCTTCTTATCTCCAAGCTTTGCTTTTGTTTTTATGGAAAAATCTAGCATACAAAATGTCTAAAGTACCCTCATCAATTGGGCTACAAGTTGGGCCATAAAAAAAATGTTTTGGGCTTTCCATAAATAACCTATTGGACTTTTAATTAACTAGTTTAACTTACTAATTAATAGGGTCCTTTACATAAGTATACAACAAATAGAAAGTAATTACAAGAATAGTGTATCAACCAAATAATTACAAAAAGAATGTAATTATTACAAAAATAGTACAATTCACATTAATAAGGAAACCTAAAATCAGGGACAAATAACTGCCATAATTAATAATTCAAATATTTGGATCTAACAATAAAAACAAATTCAAATTCAAAATAATAATTCAAATTTAAATATTCAAATTCAAATCTTCATCTCCCTCACATACACTTTTAAATAATAGTCCACCGTTACACCGCCGCTACACAGCCGCGAATCTCCGTTGTCCAAAACGCCAATGAGAATAAGAAGAAGATTCGCCCTACAAAAAGTTTAAAAATAAATAAATGTAACTATTAATGTTCTAAAAAAAATTTTATAGCAATTTTGTTACTCATAAATAATAAAATTATTACCTTTGTATGAATGGTTGGCTACCAACTCCATCACATTCAAAAATAAAATTGGTAACTTAATAAAACTGAATTGGTAACCAAACTTTTATACCAAGGTAACCAAACTCTTATACCAAGATAACCAATCTACATTCACACTTGCAGTATGAATTAGTTACCTTGGTCTGAAAGTTTGACAACCAACTGCATGAAGGTTTGGCTACCAACTGTATTACATGCAAAATAAATTGGAAACTTAATAAAACAAAATTGGTTACCTAATTAATAAATTCTACTACTGAATTAATTTCATCTTGTACTGAATCCCAATATATACCATATTAATAATTAAAAAGTGATGAAAAAAAAGAGAGAGTTAGACATGCTCTTAATTACCAGATTAGTAATGCAAATTAGATGTATCCGTGGGGCTCATGTTAGTTGAAGAAGACAAGCCCGAATTCTGCTCAATTCTCGGACCATACATTTGACCCGAATATGAATGTATTCATATCATCCACAATACCCTCATTTCCACCACCGCCAGGCGCTAGCCGAAGAACAACCGCCAGCAAAACACGAAGACGGAGATGAATAAAAAGACTGTCCGACAGCTTGCGCAAAAGGAGCTGTACTAGTATCAAACTGAATTGCAAAAGCAGTTGTACTAGTATCAAACTGAATTGGGGAGGCCTTTGGTTACCTAGTTATGAAGACTTGGATACCCACTGCATGAAAATTTGGCTACCAACTGTATCACGTTCAAAAAAATTTGGTAACCTAATCATAATGAATTGGTTACCTTGATATGAATGTTTGGCAACCATCTACATTATAAAAAAATAACAAGTGTGAATACCAGTGATCTGTCTATTATTTTCACAATCAAATGAAGATCTAGTGCGACGTCTGTACTAAAGACCAAGCATCCGTCTTTTGCTCGGCCGACAAGGCTGGCTTTTGCGATGGTTGTGACCAACGCGTCCACCACGCCAATAAACTCGCCGAAAAACACCAACGTTTCTCTCTCCTCCAACCCTCGGCTAAAAAATTCCCCCTCTGTGATATCTGCCAGGTACATATATAACAAAATCTTATTTATGCGAAGACTTTAATATTCCAATTCACAAAGCCAATGAGCACACGAAGAATCATAACAGGTTTCTACTAACTGGGGCGACCGAAAAAGGAAGGACGGTGGTGCGAGGGACGGAAGAAGGAGCAAGAAGAGTGTTTTAAATAACTTAAGGAGAGAGAAGAAGCTATAACTAATCCCTAAATTATGGAATTCTAATTAAATTATAATTCCCTAAATTAAGGAATCTTACTTACACTAGAATATGTAAATAAATATGAAAGTGTATTAGTTATGTAATTATTATATGAGTGCACTATTGTTGTAATTTTTTTTAAAATGTAATAGAATATGTAAATCATCCTAATTAATATGAACTTGGGCCTCCACCCTTAAATAATTGTGCTACTAGCATACTTGCCCATTAAATTTAATAGTGGTCTAGCTTAACAATCAAATTATCTACAAGTCCAATGCTTAAATAATTATTGAGCTTGTTTAAACTACTAGCCATCCTTAGTAATATTAAACCTATTATCACCTGAACTATTACTCATTATTATTGATATTTACACATTTACATCAATCAATAATGTTAATCAACTTACGTAACCCAATTAGACTTGTCTTATTCAAGTTTATTGAGTACTTACTTAGGGTTTAACATCCTAAATCTATTTCCTAGATTATTAAAATACTTAAGTTAGTTCACTAACTTATATAACTTATTAGTGAGACTTTCTTTAAATATTATATCATACTAACCACATAATCATGTCATCATCCATAAAATATTATCGATTATGTAATACTTATTTACAATATATCACAAAAATTCTTGGTTATTATAGTTTGTCTTCGACCCATTCTTTGATCTCCTGAGGTATCGCATAGTCATTTTGTATTTCCATCAAGTCTGAGTCCGACTTTACATCAAAGTTACAGTCCTTGTGGACAATAGGCACCTCATCAGCAAGTACAGGCACATCTAAATTCAGAGTCCTGAAACAAAATATGCTTTCACTTAGTATATATGAAGTTGTTTAGTCACACAAAGTGTTAGCATGTAATGACAAAAGTAACTACTAATACTGTACAGAAAAAGTAAGCAGTTATTGCTATCTACAAGGTAGAGAGAGTTTCTTCCCTTTTTTACCCTCGTCGGCAAATGCAAAGAGTGCTGCTCCAATTGTCAAGGGCAAAGTCTTGGTGGACTGCAGTGATGGAGGGGCTATCATCAACCTCCTTCTCCCGAATGATGACCATTACGTCTGGGCAATCATCGTCTGGGGTGTATCTGTTTGAGAAGTGTTTGTTTGGGTTTTTGTTTGGTTTGACCGCACCATTGATGGTTGCCTACGTACTCCTATAGAAGAGGAGATCAGGTCTTTCGTAGTTTAGGGTTTGGTTTAAAAAGGTTCAAAGGGGTGAGTGGTAAGAAGAGTGTAGATATGTTTTTTTGTTTTATTTATTTATTTACATGCATAGAAATAAAGGGCATACTACGAAAAAAGTGATACCGTTCCAACATTTTCTGGAACTCGCAACTTTATCCCCTGGATCTACATCTTGTTAGCTAGTTGAGGCCTGATAGTCCAGTAGTCAGTGGTTATGTTGCCTTCAGGGCTCGTGATTGAGGTTACCCCTTGATTCTGAATGTCTTCTCTTATGGCCATAACTTGATCGCTTCCTGATTCAGTACACTCCTCAGGGACGCTTGAAATGGACACATCGCAAAAAGGGATGAACTCTGGATTCTTTAATGGGTTGGATTCCCCGACAATCTCACCACCTTTTTCTTCATATATTCCTTTGCCTTCTTCATGGGTTTCAAAGGATTCAACCATGAAATCTCCCTCGAACTGTTGTTGCATTTCCTGCAAAGAACTTTCCTTTTTGGCTTTTTCTCCCTTGGAAAGGATTAGTATTTCCTCCGCATCATCCAACGTGATAAAATCAGGAACGTGGTTGATATCTTGGAACCATAGGACGTTTGATGTTGGCGGGGGAATCTCCTTTGGGGATGCCTTTGTCTCTTCTGTCATTTCTTGCATTAGGATCGGTCCACCTTGTGTGCTGGCAGAATTGTCGCTCATAGCCTTTACCTCATTTGAACTGCCTGTCTCGAATGGACATCTTAAGCTTTTTATTTCCTTTTCGCCTTTTTTGGTCATGGGAAATTCTATATCCAGCTCTCCATTTTCAATGAGATCCTGGATTTTATGTCGCAAAGACCAGCATTCTTCAGTCGTATGTCCAAGCGAATTAGAATGGTAGAGACATATCTTGGTGGAGTCATAGCTCTTTATCTTGGGCTTTATAGGAGGCAGCAACTCAGTAATCCTTCCTTCGCTTATCAGAAGGTGTAGCATTTCTTCATTGGATTTGCTCAGAGGGGTGAATTTTTGAACTCTTTTGGAGGTTGTTTGATCTTTCATCTTTGAGAATTTGCATTCCCTCGATCGGTTCTTCTACTGGCGAGATCTTCTAGCAATTTTATCATCCCCTTTTTCTTGTATTTTTAGTCTGCTTTGATCTTCTTCATTTAGCTGGCTCATCGTGGAGTCCTTTTTCTCTTGGCTTTCTGATAGTTGAGTGAAAAATTGCTTTATTTCCTGATGTTGGCGCACTATCAGCCTAGACAGCAGGTTTACTTGATTCTGGATCGCATCCAATTTTTGCATTTCTGGAATACCCTCCTCCGAGTTTTCCCACTCTAGGACATTTGTTATGTGCCTTTGGGGGTATTCCTCCATCCTTCGTATGTACTTACGAATTGGATACCTTTTAGCGCTTCCTGACCCGATCATGTTTACTTCTTCTGTATCATGTCGCAACGGAAGGTTGGTGTTGATATTTTGTTGGTCAGGTTGTTCGACCACAATACTGCCACTTTAGATCAAATTTTGAATCTTATGTTTTAAGGACCAACAATCCTGTGTATCGGGTCCTGGAGACCCTGAGTGGTAAGCACATCTCTGGCTTGAATTGTATCTTTTGCTCCCTGGTTCCAGAGGTGGGGCTAATTCGATAATTTTCTTGTGATCCATTAATATCGCCAATACATGTTCAAGGGAATCGCACAGTGGAGTGAATACCCGATTTTCCGTTCTATCAAATTTTCTTTTCCTGTCTGGGCATTGGTTGAATGTAGCCTGTTGTTGAGATGGCAGATTGTCTTATATTTTCCAAATGGGGGGACTGTATGTTGGTCTCCTAGCTTGCCCCTGTACAACAAGGGATACATCTTTAATGCCTTTATCGGGTACATTCTTGGGTTCGCTTGCATATTTGCCAGTCTGTATATGCTTGGCGACTGCTTCCAAGGCAATGAAGTCTTTAATCTTGCCTGCCTTCAGGCCCATCTCAGCCATTTCGCCGTGTTTGATCATTTCTGAGAATGGCTTTCCTATGCCTGCTAGGATCCTCTCATAGTAAAGAGCCTCTTGGATATCATTAAATGTCATTACCATCTCAGTTTCTGTCATTGATGGAATGACTTGCGCTGCTAGATGTCTCCACCTTTGGGCATATTCTCGGAAAGATTCAGTACTTTGCTTTTTCACTTTAGTCACTTGATATCGATCCGGTGCCATTTGTGACTGAAAACTGTACTGATTTAGAAAGGCGTGGGCCAATTCTTCCCAGTTGTGTATTTTGGCATTGTCAAGTCGGGCATACCAGGCTTTAGCTTCTTCAGTGAGACTCTTTTGAAAATGTTGCATTCTGAGGCTTTCATTTTCAGCATAAGACCCCAGTTCGCCAATGTACACTTTTAGGTGCGTATAAGGATCGCCTGCCCCATTGTACTTTTCAAACTCTGGGACTTTAAATTTGGTAGGATATTGAGCCCCTGGGAATATACAGAGATCTGAATAGGTGACACTCCCATAATTTCCAGTCCCTTTAATTGACCGGATGGTATCCTCCATTTGTTGGACTTTCTTTCTTATATCCCCAATTTCTCGATCATCCCTGAGATTTGTGATTTCTTTATTGGAATGAGGTTTAGGTATCTGGGTTTCCATCTTTTTACCAATGCCCTGACTTCCCCCTAGTGTGAAGGACTCTGGTTGAGTAGGCATTGTCTGGCCCTACATATTTTTACTTTGATCTTTTAGAAAGACAACCAATTCTGCTATCTGATTCCTTAATCCTTCAAACTCCTCTCGGGAAACAGGAGTAGGATCAGGCTGGATCGGTGTAGCCATGCCTGACGGTGGGATCAGTGCCTTCTTGGACTTTAAACGGGTAACAGGACCGATTGCTTCCCTGCGAAAGACTTGCATAGTTTAGTCTTTAAGGAATGTGAATAATAACATGCTATGTGATGTGTCCATTTTAGGATTTTTATCCTGCAAAACGGATGTCAGCTGTTTGTAGCATGCTAAAAATATGTATGTGTACACATTTCTTAATATTTCCCAGTACATGGAAATAGATATGGCATGAAATTGTGTAATTGAAATGAGAGCATGAAGAGACTTTCCTCTGTTTTGGGTTTATCAGAGGCTGACCTATCTTAGGTTACTCTCGCGGCTTTTTGGCATGAAGGTTCCCAAATCATCGCAATCTACTTGACAGGAAGTAAATCCGGTCTTTCAACAGGAGCGAATTTGGGTGGTGCCTTTCCTGAGCCTCGGAGAATCAGGCTTCTCACGAGTCCAATAATCAAACACCAACGGGATAGCCTCCTGGTGGAGGGACCACACAGCATACATTCACATACATCGCGTCTCACCGTATGACATGATGACATGTGCGAAGCACTAATATCATAAGCAGTTTATAGTGCGAGGCACTAACATCACAAGCAGTTTTATAGTGCGAAGCACTAAGTGCAAATAAGGAAATGCATTCGTACACATTCACCAAATGTAAATGCAACATCCACACACAAGCAGATAATAATTTTGAAAATATTGTAATAGCGGCTTAAGTCCTCTTACTGGAGTCCCCAGTAGAGTCGCCACCCGTCGACGTTGGGATTTTTAATTGTCCCTTTCCGTTACTTGTTCTTTGGTGTTCTCATTTTAGGTGAGATTTGTTTGAAAAAACAAGTGAAAAAGGTCTGACGTGTATAATGTCGACGATTGGACTATAAGAGTCGCCAATTGGTTTTTTTAATGGTTGTACCAACACAATCGAGAAAAGGTTTGCACATTGACCCAGTGATGGGACACTGCTAAATAGGTCGGTGAAACCGAGATTCGTTAGGGTCCGGGGACTTGGTTATGCGGAGGGAAGGTGTTAGGCACCCCCCGACGTCCGTGTTACCACGGTGACCGCCTCTTTTCAAGAAACTATTATCTGAATGTGTGTGTGTGGGTCAATGTGCGGTTATTTGGAAGTAGTGCGAGGCCTCGTTCGCACCTATATACAGAGGATTTGAATTTTATGTAAAAATTCAATTTTAAGCAAGAAATGGCAGTGATGTTTTATAAAAGAGGTTTTTCAAACCTTGATGCTCTATAGTAATTGAGACCTTTTACACTCCCATTTTATTAAGTGATCGTCTTGGTTGATTTTATTTGACAGATGCGAAGCATCCGTACGAAAATAATGTACAAAATAATGCCGACTCCCTCGTGGGTATGGAAACCATCTGAGGAAATTCAGACACCGCAGAATAATTTACAAGCTGCTTACAGCTGGAAATGTCCATCATAGGAACCGAATCTAGATCCAATGGGATGGATCTGTGATCACATGATTCCTAGGCTCACATGATACTGCAATTTGTATGAAAGCAGTAAGCAGGTATATATTTATATATAAAAGCTGTAAGTATATATATACGTACATGATCACCAGCCACGGAGCACCTCTATGGGGGATCAGAAATACAAATAAAGCTGTAAAAGCTACCAACCGCCACGGAGGAAACTCCAGGCGGGACGAAATGTAAAGAAAGCTGTACAAAGCAATCAACTGCCACGAAGTGAACTCCAGGCAGGACGAAATATATATATATATATATATATAAAAGTAAATAAATGCATATAAAATCTAGGCTCATCGAACAGAGTTCGACCACAGTTCATATATATAAGTATATATATATATAAGCGAGTAAACGCACCGGATATAAAATTCAGGCTCATCAAACAGAGTTCGATAGCAGTTCATATATATATATATATATATATATATATATATATATATATATATATATATATACGGAGAGTCTCTAAAGCGAACCTTAAAAACGAACCAAAGACGAACCGTCGTCTTTGGTGTCTATGGCGACGGACCCGTCGCCATAGACACATGGCTATGGCGACGGATCGATCGCCATAGACAGACGACGGTATATAATATATATATATATATATATATATATATATATATATATATATATATATATATATAGGAAAGTAAGTAAATGCACCAAACCGAAGTTTAGGCTCATCGAACAAAGTTCGACACACAGTTAATATATATAATGTATATATATATTAAAGCAGTAAATGCTCCAGACCGAAGTCTAGGCTTAATCGAGGCATAACTCGATAATTTTAGTCAATATATATATATATATATATATATATATATATATATATATATATATATATATATATATATATATATATATATATAGACTGGAATGAAACCACTGACCGAAGTTCGGGCAAAAGCCAGTAACACGACTCTCAACGTGTAGAAGGGTGTGTGCAAAGATGAAGAAAAAAACTCTAAAGTGTGTGAGAAGGCTTACAGCTGACTGCTAAAAAAGGCTTCTATATCTTTAGAGTGGGTAAACACTGACTTTTGTGGGTACAAAAGAGGCTATATATGAGCTCACAAGTGTTGAAAGTGGGAAAATACACTGTATGGGTCTAGTGCGTAGCGAATTGTGTAGGGCTTCCCCGTCGGTTTCTCTTGCAAAATGGGCACCCCAAGCCCCATATTTATAGAGGGGGGAGCCGCAGGTCTACCTGCGGCACCTAGTAGCAGGTGTACCTGCGGCTGGACGGGGTGCCCCGGGCAGTGTGGGTCCCACTGTGTCGAAGTACTTACGCGTTGTTCGCTCGGTCGCTCATAACTTTCCATCCGGGAGTCCGATGGAAGCGTGCCATACCATTCCGGAAAGCTCTTTCCGAGAGCTACACAATGATATATGATTTAACTTTTTTTATTCCAAGAAGATGGGTCCATGACCAAAATGGCATTCCTGGGTTTCCGTCAGGTAGTCCGTTGAGCCGTTTTGCGTAGTTTGCACTCGGAAGTTAAGATATGGTTCTTGTGGGACTTCCTTTGAAGTATTTTGAGTTGAAATGAGTTTATTTGATTTGAAGTGAAGTTGAGTTGGAAAAATGACCATTTTGCCCCTCTCGGGGTTATCTCCGATTTTTGCACAGTTGTAGTAGTCGTTTCTCAGGGTTATCTCTGAGGTTGACTTGATGTTGACTTTGACTGTCCTCAGGGTTATCTCTGAGGTTGGCTTGACCTCCTGGGGCTATCTCCAGGTTTTGATCTTCATCCTCCGGGGTTATCTTTGGACTTGAAAAAGACACTTTTGCCCTCCTGCATGGTTAGTAACAAGAGAAGAAAATTTTGAGTGTCTACATGCTCAAACACCCAACCTAACTCTCTCAAGCACAAGACCCACAAAATATGGTGCTAGATCAGTCCCCAAGACCAGCCCCACGAACAACTACATCAAAATCAGAAGCTACAATCAAAAAATTTTCAAAGATGGTATAAACTAACCCTAGAAAATCTGACTTTGATCTGCATATTAGATGTTAGTTTTTGTATGTTAAACATGTTATTTGGAGTCCATATAGTTGATATGGGTTGGTAGTTGATGGATCAATAACATCTAAGTGCACGAATTTGAAAATATTCGAAATCTGGAAAACGTTGTTTTTGGGTCTGACAATCAAATGTCAGACCCCATAGATCTTTGGTTGTTAAGTATTTTTGTTGTTTAAATGTTTGAAGTTGCAGTATGTCATGAGATCTTTCATATGAAACTTGAATCAAGACCATAGCATCAGTAGATTGAAAGTTATTAAGGGTCAAAGGTCGTTGACCGACCATGACCGAACGAATCTAGGTAACCCAGATTACTCAGAAAAGTCTGACAACCATTTTGAAGTCCATGGATCTTGCTGTGTTTAAGTTATTTTGCCATGTTGATGTTATATACTTGTAGATTGTCAAGAATACTACACATTAAAACCCAGGTAACAACCAGATCCTTTCCCTGATCAAAAATATGGGTGGTCAAACTAGGGCTGACCACCAGCCTTATGAATTTTTGGGAAAAACCCAGATTCGTGAAGAACATATTGTCTGGCATGGGTTGACCAGCTTTAATCTTACTCATGTGATGTAGTTAGGTTGAATAAGTGTTATTATTCTGTTCTATGGCATATGTACTACAATCTGGTATCATAACAACACTTAAAACATGACCAGACACCGGAGTAATCAAGGCCCAAAAAGGAACCCTTGAAACTGCTTGAGTTTCTGGGCAGCCCAGAAACTCAAGAACACGCCTGACATGATATTTGGAAGCTCCGATCTCTTTCGTTTTATGTTGTTTATTCGTGTTTGTTGTTGAATCGTATAGTATTACATTAGTTCTACACACTGTGATCAATAGATAGACGAGAAACATCATGATCTGATTGTTAAGCTTAGTCAAAGTAGCACCCTCGTTAACTGACTATGCATTCTGAGTTTCATGAAGAACACGAAGAACACCTATAGCGACGGTTTTGTCGTTATAGGCAGTCTTTAGCGACAATTAATTTCTAAAAATTAATTATTTTTATTAAATAAATAGAAAAATTAGTTTTTATTATAAAAAATAAAAAATAAATTCATAAAAATTATTTTAAAATCCGAAAATTAGTTTTTAATTATGTTGAATATATTTCATAAATATTTAATATTTTTGGAATATTAAAAGTATTTAATTTATTTAATTATAATATTAAATAAATTATTTAAAAATGATTTTAATACATAAAAACTTGTTTAAAATTATATTATGGTATAAGAAAATAAATTAAGTTATTTTTGATAACTTTTAATATTTTGTGATGAAATTTCATTAATAAATTAATACTAATGATAATTAAAGTTATTTAATAAATGTATTAAATAAAATATGGAAAATAGAATTAATGATTTAAAAATTATAGAAAAATGAATTAAAGGTTATAAAAATATTTTAAAGTTATAAGAAATAACTTTTGATATTTTGTCATGAAAAATATTAATATTTTAATATTAATGATATTAGATTTATTTAATGTTCATATTAAATAAATTAGTTTAAAAATAATTGTTATATTAGAAAAATCATTTTAAATGAAAATAAAGTGTTTAAAGATATTTTAAGTTATAAATTATAACTTTTGATATTTAAAGGAAAATTTCATTAATAATTTAATATTCAATGATATTAGATTTATTTAATAATTATATTAAATAAATAGTTAAAAAATAGTTTTATTTATTTAAAAATTATTTAAAAAGGATATAAATGAATTAAAAATATTTTAAGTTATGATTAAGGACTTTTAATATTTTGATAAGTAATACATTAATACTTTAATATTAATGATAATTATTTAAAAATAATTTTAATTCTTTTAAAAAATCATTTAAGGGTAATATTAATACTTTAATAGTATTTTGAATTATTATAAATAACTTTAACATTTTGACAATGGTTTCATTAATAATTTAATATTAATTAAATATTAATGATAATAGAATTGATTAATATTTAAATCATTTGATAATGATTCCGATGTTTGAAAATTCATGATAAATTATAATAAATGTTTAAAAATTATTATAAATCGTTTAAAAATAATATGACTGATATTTTCAGATGTTGAACTACAGGATAGTCTTAGACTCGATAATTACTCGGTAAAGCCGTCGGTACACCGACATGTTTCAGAAATTGATCTGGACTAGTATAAGTTGTTTGTATATGTGTTTGTTTGTGGTTCAATGACTGTTGAATATGTGTGACAATGTGATTAAGTTACGTTCTGACTGCAATAAGCAGTGCTATGTGTTATAGTATGTTATTCTAATCAATAAAATGATCTTATTACTGATAGGTTTCGGTATAAAAGATAAAACTAAGTTGCGTATTGTAAGCAGCAGACCAGGCAAGTATCTTACCTTTGCATTTCCTTTATGCAATGGACATGAGTAAGAAGTTTCAGAATTATGCTATATTATTAACTCTATTGTGATATATTCTATATCCGATCATTGTTTATCAACATGTTAATATATGATAATTCAGATATATATATTATGTTCGTTAATTTCTATTTATGGTTATACAAGTGTCCCCACTTGGATAATCATTGTAGTTAATCACATGTTGATATATATATATATATATATATATATATATATATATATATATATATATATATATATATATATATATATAAGCCGTCGAAGCTATTTGACCAGCTAGACACATATTTAGAAATATCGTTGAATATAATAAAACTTCTTTGTATCCAATCAAATTGTTTTGGTTCGGAATCCAGACTAGTATGAACATCCCGATCAAGGGAAAAATTTTATGCGCCCAAGGCGGACAAAGTGAATGATCACATCGTTCTTGCAATGTAGTATTGATCAATACATGGCCCATGGGATGTACACCCTCGCGCCCGTAAGTTATGACGGTGCGCGGATGAAGTTCTGCTAAACCTATTCGAAAATTAAAAACAATGTTCAAAGTATGTCAACTAAATCCCATATATAGTCGTTGCCTCTTTTTTAGTCTTAACAAAAGACCTCTAACTCATGCAAACATACATGCATCAACAAGTAATATAGATCAAGTAAAGTATCGATCCCACAGAGAAAGTTGTTTAATTTAAATCACTATGCATTAATTAAGATACTATATTTATATGCTCAAACTAATGACTAAGATTGTTGAATTAAACTAATTATGAATAACAACTAAAAATACGAATACAAATGAAATAAATATAATGTGGAAATAATGGGACCCTAACTTCATTTAATATTTCATCTAATCGCCACGATCATGCAAGAAGTGTTCACATATCATAGGAAAATAGCAAAGAGCACGAATAGAGTTATAACCATTTTTCAATGCACTATAACCTACTTACACAGCATCTACAGATGTTAGACTCCATGTAATCACCAATACAACCAAAATCACTATATGTCTACGTGAAATTGCAATTACATTGATTTTAAGCACAAGCCCTTACTCTAACTCATACGGTGAAACAGTATATGTCTATCTGGTTCACAAAATACGCAAGCCATATACAACAGCCACATATTCGCATGCTATCATGATTACAATCCATACTTGCATGTACATTGTCAATTCCATACAAATACTGAGACAAATGGTGATCAAGCATTCTTATATGTAAAACAATCATGACAGATAGTCCATATGATATGCAAAACAATCCTAGCATTTAAGTGTACAATCAAACTACATATTAAAATCCGTTAGAATCCCATAATGGAGTTTAGTTCATGACTGAACCAAAAGCCATTATGGGATCAACGCTAAACATGATCAATAAGCCAACAATTGAAGTAAGAAAGATAGAACGATCAAACCCAATCGCTGAATAGAAACCCAATGATTAACGTTTAAATCCTCATAGAAATCCAATAAACAATAATAACAATCCACGATGACATAGAATTCCAAAAAGAAGTAGAGAAGTAGACGTTTTGGCTTTTTTCTACTTTGGAATCTCTCCCAAGGTGTAAACCCTAGTTTCTATGATGAAAAATACGTAAAAATTATCAAGTGTTCTCTCTGACACCCGTCAAAATCGTCTTAAAACAAATTACACATCATTTAATTGAAATTAAAATAAAACGAAATTACAGCATCAGCATCACGCGCGGTCGCGCGCTTCTATAGCCTATCCTTCTCGCGACCGCGAGACTTACAGAAAGTCTGCCCTTATCCAGCTAGCCTCTCACGCGGGAGTGCGCTCCTACCTCGCGGCCGCATAACTTGTAGTAGGTCAGTAGTGTCTGGCTGGGTACTCGCGCGGGCGCGCGCTCCCCAGGCTGTTCTGCTGCACGGCCGCGCGGCTTGCACTCTGTAGGTTCTGGTTCTAGTTTATGCTTCTGCCATGCTTCTGCTACTATTTATTCTATCGTGCTTGCTCCTATTGCTCCATGCTATATCTCCACGCTAGATCTCCACGCTTCATTGTACCTCCATGCCATGCACATCCTTGCTTGTGCCTCGCCTTCACACATCCATTAGCCTCGTGCCCTCTAATACCACCAAAATTAAGCCAATTCCTACACTTATTCACCAAAAGGAGTTTTAAATAAATGCAATGCAAAATATAATGAAATGTAGCTAAAACACAACAAAATGTACTTGAGATGAGCACAATTCGCATGAATTGGTATTCAATAAGTAGGTAAAAATACCACTTGTCAAATACCCCCAAACTTGAAATGTTGCTTACCCTCAAGCAATGCATACTAATGAATAATGAGAATACAACTACCAAACTATGCAACTACTCTATGATGCAAACTAGCCTCACACAATCCCAGCCATAACAAAATTTCAGCCCAAATTACCTCAGTGAATTATCCAGATCCAAGAACACAATTTCAAACCAAACTATTGACATAATATCATACACTCAGATAATTCATGAATGCTATAGAGATGATGTGTGTGTGTGTGTATAATGTTCACCAAAACTTGATCTATGCTAAGAATACATATGCTACATTGCTCCAAACAGAAAATTATAGTCTAAATCAAGACTCATGTATACTCATGCAACACAGACTGTTTCAACATATCAACGTAAACTAAGGTTCAACAATGGACTTAATGCTCTATTCCTACTCACGAGGGCGATTGTCGCACTTTTCCGCGGTGTTTATTGCTATTTTTCTTTTCTTTTTCTCTTTCCCTTTTTTTTTATTTTTTTTTATTTTTTTATTATATATATTATATATATATATATATATATATATAGCGAGTGCGTTTTACGCTCCATCTCACTTCCCATTTTTATTTAAATGAATGCGTTTTACGCTCCATCTCGTCCCAATACAGGCATGCCCAGGTGTTCCCAAATGTCAATGTTTCAAGTCTAAATGCATATTCCACATATTTCTCTTTTTAAAACTACATGTTCTATTAAGCAATGCAACACATGCCTCTTGAACCTACAAGTGATTGCGAACACGGTCGTGCAAACCGAAAGCATTTAAATAGCAACATGAATCTCATCGTGTAAAACATTATATCTCAGCTCATGTTATCTAACATACTCTAGAATCTTTCACAATTCACTATCATCAGTGGCTAGGCAAAAAATTTGTGTGAGACATGCAACTAAAACATACTATCACAATCTATAATGAATAAAAATTAAAAATTTTATGTAAAATTTTATCTAACTCCTAAACAATTAAACTAAACATACAAAACTTAAATAAAACTAAACTACTATGCTATGATCCCCAATACCCCCAAACTTAAAATATTCAATGTCTTCATTGAATGAAGGTAAAGGGTGCAGAAAACTCCCCTAATTATTGGTGGTGCCACCCTCCTCGAGTGGTGAATTCGGTGGTGGGTATGGCGCTGCAGTTCCGAATTGAGGCCATTCTAGAGTTGTTCCTTGTTACGCAAAAGCTTTGGCCAAGGCCCTTGTGAGTCCAGTTGCAAATGTGCCCAAATTATCGTACATGGCATCGACTTTTTGCTCCAACCGTCGGAGCTGGCGATCACCATGGGTGGCACGTGCGTGCGTGGACAGGCCGACCTCATATGTATGCGTAGGCTGCTATGGTGGTTCTGGAAAAGTGGGCTAAAGGATGAAGCCTAATCTGCGTGGGTGTGGTACACCTTCTGCCCAGTCCTCAAATTTTGCAATTGTGGCATGAGTTATATCCTGGCTTGGGTATTGCATTTGTTCATTGCCCCAGTCGCATCCCTGATTAGTACATAGCATAGCAACCATGGATGCATGTGGAATGCTCCCAATAGTGCCTCCCCATAGATAGCGCAACATATTTTCATGGATGAGATGACCAATGTCAATGTATTTCCTGGTGATTATGCCCCACAGAATAAGTGCCCTCTCCGCTGTTATTTCGTGCTGATGAGAGGACGGCACGAGCTTGGCACATACGAACAGATTCCATGCCTTTGCATATCGGTTCAGGGCGGCGGCTGGAAATATGCGAGGTTGATTCGTGCCGACTTTATAGGTCCATTTCATGCCCGGCACGCACAATTCAGCAATAACCAGCTCCAAGTCTGTCCTTGAATGCGCGTCGGCGACCCAATTAGCATCCCCTGTCGGCGGTGTATCGATTATTCAAAAATGGTGTGGATGGCACGGGGTCTGTAATCCACCTCGACACCGCGAACCAAAGACATACCGCTCATGGTGACCTTAGCATTGTCATAAAACTCCCAGACTATGCCCATTAGAATGGGCGTTGGAGTAGCAGTCAGTCCACCCCAGCCTCTCTCTCGAATCATTGTGCACAACGGACCGTCCTGCCCTTCCGACTTGAAATCGCGCTCTTTGACGAACGTCTTTGCCACGATTCGGTAATACATTTGCTGAGCTTCCAAGTTTAGAAACTTGGTGTGGTCAACAATATTCGCCCCTTGACTGCCCGAGGAGGCTGAAGAAGAAGATGAAATAGAGTATGCCCTTTTTGGACCCATTTGTCAATATTCGAGTGAGAATGCAGACGAAATTGTTGAGAGTGAATGAGACTTTGTGATATGATAACTTTCAAACTTGTTTCTACCAACCCAATCAGAAACCCTAGCTTTATAGAGTGGATTAGAGCGTAGGTTGAGGTTTGAACGTGGAGAGAATCGTGGAGATGTGATTGCGAAATGTACGGCTTCAATGTGTAACTGATAGAGAGATGGAGTCGTGAGTTATGGAGAGTGAGAGAATTTTGCGTCTGTTATTATTCCAAATGAGAGTCCAAATGGTCCACAACTCTATTTAAAATGTTCCGATCTGTCTTAAACCGGTGTCGCGCCCGGGCGCACGTATTTGTACTGGGCTGGACGCGTGGGCGCGAGATTTGTAGAATGTTCGGTTGGCCTGATTGACTTAACACGCGGGCGCGCGAGTTTGTGCTTCATAGGACGCGCGACCGCGCGGCCGCGCGATGCTGATATCTGCAATGCTAAAATTCAATTCCACTCTGCCTATCAGTTATGCTATCCAATGATGGTTCCTGCATAGACATTAATGCACCTTGTTACGGCTTGGCTTAGTGGCCATATAACGCTAACATCTTGCAAATATTCGCAAAGCAATTCTTGCTACACATGTAAGCATGAACATCTACTAGCCTATTAAAAATGAATTCGATTTAACTACTGAAATAATCCAAAATGAATACTAAAAACAAATCAATGGAGATTAGAAATAATGGGTTGCCTCCCATTCAGCGCTAAGTTATAGTCAATTAGCTTGATTGTCTCTGAGTTTTATGTCACAGATAGAATTGAGGTGCCTTCCTTATTATCCGTCGCACCCCGAAATTTGATGACTTCATCTTTCGTCAATGGCTCTATCTTCAACTCTGAATTTTTTCCCGTTACATACCTCAACGGTTCATCATTCCCCAATTTCTGTACCTCATCCTTTAGGCCCCGATCCACCAAGTCAACCAAGAAGCATTCTTCTTCATCCGTTGGTAACTTGATTGCTTTAAAGACGTTGAAGGTAATCTCCTGATCCTGAACACGCATATTGAGTTCACCTTTTTGCACATCTATCGAAGTTCTGCATGTGGCTAAGAATGGTCTCCCCAGTATTATTGGTATGCTTTTGTCTTCCTCGTAATCCAGAATGATGAAGTCAGCCGAAAAAATAAACTTGTCCACCTTAACCAACACATCTTCAACAATTCCCCGTGGATACGTGATGGATCTATCAGCTAGCTGTAATGATATGTTCGTCGGCTTTGGAGCCGGCAATCCCAACTGGTTAAACACTGACAAGGGCATCAAATTAATACTTGCCCCCAGATCACATAAACACTTACTAAAACTCATCTTGCCGATTGTGCACGGAATTGTGAAGCTGCCCGGATCCTTCAGCTTTGGAGGTAATTTACGTTGGAGCACTGCACTACATTTCTCTATCAAGGCTACTGTCTCAAACTCATCTAGTCTTCTCTTC
The DNA here is from genome assembly GCA_016801055.1 of Panax notoginseng. NCBI lineage: Eukaryota > Viridiplantae > Streptophyta > Magnoliopsida > Apiales > Araliaceae > Panax > Panax notoginseng. The sequence goes on from CM029020.1 coordinate 152,673,357, forward strand.
CTTGACTATATTCCTTTCATGAACTTTGCATAGCTCGGCATTTGCTCCAATGCCTCAGCAAACAGTATGTTAATCTGTAGCTTTTTGAATACCTCCAAGAACTTACTGAACTGTTTGTCTTCCTTCTGCTTAATTAACCTTTGCGGATACGGTAATTGAGGGTGAATTGGTGGTATTAGATTCTTGACCTTCTCCTCTAAACCTGTTTTATCTTTTTCTTCCTGTTGCACCTCAAACTTTTCCAGATTTTCTTTCTCTTCAGTGACCTGCTCTGTCTCACAGCCGCGCGACTTACAATACCTGTCAAATCTTTCCCAGATCTCAATGTGATCGCTTGACACTGTTCCTTCCCATCTCTTCTAGGATTTGTCTCTGTGTTACTTGGCAACGAACCCTGGGGCCTGTTAGTGAGCACGTTCGCCATCTGCCCCATCTGCGTCTCCATATTCTTAATAGCCACTGCTTGGCTTTTGATTATAACTTCAGTGTTTGCTATGTATTTCAACATCATCTCCTCCATCTCTGATTTATTTTCTGGTTGTGGTGTAGCTAGAGTTTGATGTTGTTGTTGTTGAGGAAATCCTGGTGGAAACGATGGTTTTGAGGAAAACTGTGGCTGAGATGACTGTGGTTGAAACTGTTGGTTCGGCTGAAACTAATCCTGCTGTTGTCCTTGGTTATTTGACCAACTAAAGTTCGGATGATTGCGGTTGTTGGGGTGGTATGTGTTCTGAACTTGACCTTGGTCTTTCCTGTAGTTGCTCACATACTGCACCGACTCCGAATTGATAGAACATTGATCCGTGGAGTGTGACCCCGCACAAATCTTACAAACGAAGGCAATTGTTTTCACTTTTCTCTCTGCCAAAGTATCTATCTTCTTAGCCATAGCTGCCAACTGTGCTGACAATTGTGTAATAGCATCTACCTCCAGCACACCTGCAACCTTGGGCTGTGGCATCCGAGCTGTAGGATTCTGATAATCATTCGCAGCCATAGTTTCGATAAGTGTACAGGCCTCGTCATAGCTCTTTGCCCATAATTCCCCTCCTGCGGCTGCATCCACAAACGGTCTCGACTACCAACCCAAACCATTGTAAAATAAATTGATCACCATCCAATCTGGCATACCGTGATGCGGACACTTTCTTAGCATCTCTTTATACCTCTCCCATGCTTCATATAAGGACTCGTCCTGTTGTTGCTCAAACTGAGAGATCGTCATCCTCATCTTTGCAGTCTTAGCCATTGGAAAGAACTTGGCTAAGAATTTCTGTGCTAAATCCTCCCATGTAGTGATTAACCCTGCTGGCAAAGAATGTAGCCAACTTCTCGCTTTATCCCTCAATGAGAATGGGAATAGCCTTAGTCTGATAGCATCCTCCGTCACACCATTATATCTGAATGTGTCGCTTATCTCAATGAAACTTAACAAGTGTTCATTCGGATCATCCGTAGCAGCACCCCCAAACTGTACCGAGTTCTACACCATCTGAATAGTGCCCGTTTTAATCTCAAAAGTATTGGCTGATATCGCCGGTCTGACTATGCTAGACTATAGTCCGTTTATATTCGGCATGGAATAGTCCTTTAGAGCCCGATGCTCTTCTCTTTGCTCAATTCTCGGTTCTTTCGCCATACTAGATGTTGTACTATCTAATTGATCTTGCAAATTTCTCCGCACACTCGCTTTCCAACCTCTTCCATTTATGTTATCCTGCGCTGGTGTTTGTTCTGAGTTGGATGATCGTGTGTGCATAAAAATCTACAAGTACCTGAAATCAAAAACAAAACAAGAATAGATATTAGTCATACAATATAGCTTAAAACTAATGATAATAATACTAAATTAAACGCCTTTCTCCAGCAACGGTGCCAAAAACTTGTTGCCTCTTTTTTAGTCTTAACAAAAGAGCTCTAACTTATGCAAGCATACATGCGTCAACAAGTAATACAGAGAAAGTAAAGTATCGATCCCATAGAGAAGTTGTTTAATTTAAATCACTATGCATTAATTAAGTTACTATATTTATATGCTCAAACTAATGACTAAGATTGTTGAATTAAACTAATTATGAATAACAACTAAAAATACGAATACAAATGAAATAAATATAATGTGGAAATAATGGGACCCTAACTTCATTTAATATTTCATCTAATCGCCACGATCATGCAAGAAGGGTTCACATATCACAGGAAAATAGCAAAGAGCACGAATAGAGTTATAACCATTTTTCAATGCACTATAACCTACTTACACAGCATCTACAGATGTTAGACTCTATGTAATCACTAATACAACCAAAATCGCTATATGTCTATGTGAAATTATAATTACATTGATTTTAAGCACAAGCCCTTACTCTAGCTCATACGGTGAAATAGTATATGTCTATCTGGTTCACAAAATACGCAAGCCATATACAACAGCCCCATATTCGCATGCTATCATGATTAAAATCCATACTTACATGTTCATTGTCAATTCCATACAAATACTGAGACAAATGGTGATCAAGCATTCTTACATGTAAAACAATCATGACAAATAGTCCATATAGAGTATTATTCAGTTTTGGTGAGCCTATTCATTGGCGGTTGTCATTATCTTGTTGATTCATTGTTATATCTGGTGAGCATTTATTTTGCTCACTCTTGCATAAATATAATTATTACAACTAAAGTGGAGAAGGTAGATGAGCCTACAACTAGCAAAGGAAAGGGAAAAATGTACAAGTGATGAAGACTTGTAATTTTATTTATTGATATGATGATAGACTTTTAACCAATGATGGGATGTATTTATTTCATTTCCACACTTATATGATGTTTAAGGTTAGACAACCTGAGAAGATTCTTATTTAATGATGTAACCCTGTTTATAGGGAGGATTTATGATTTAATTTTATTATGTTTGGGTAGATAAATATGAATGAATGGAAAGTGAACACCAAGTCTTGTGGGAATGAAGTACCTAGATTTGGCGGTGTCACAGACATTATATAACGTATATTTATTTAATCATATACATAATTCACATAATCGTAACATATTTCACTTCTCACACTAATTTTGACCTTTTTCCATAAAAAATCAACTGTTGACTTTGACCAAAAATTCAACCCTTACACATTTTGTGTTTATTGTCCATTCTGACTAAACTTGACGTTTCGAACACAACCAAGCAGTCCGTGCTTTAAAATTTTATCTCTAACTCAAATTTTAAATTTTAAATTACTCCCTTCTTATTGCTAATCATATTAACTAACGACTTTATACTTATTCAAATTCTTATTTGCCAGTCAAGGCCAACGTTCAAGCTATGTTAGTTGATTTTAATGGTTTGGTTGCTTGAATTCGCATAATAGGTCGATTAGGAATATGAAAGCTAACAACCTTACGAAAATAATCAATTTTTGCATGATGAGTAGTTTACCAATCAATCCCTAGAATCACGTCAAATGCAAGTATTTTTAATGAAATCAGATCGACAGGCAATGTGTGGGTACCAACTTGAACCAAACAAGACTTATAAAACCATGGATGTAATGAAGGTTTCTCCCAATGGAGTTTCAACAGATAAGTCAAAGTCTAATTTCTCCGGAGCCAAATTTAATCGATGAGCGCAAGTAGGAGAAATAAAATAATGGGTAGAACCGGTATCAAATAAAGTATAGACTTCGTTAGAGTTTATGATAAGCTTACCCGTGATGACCTCATTCGGTTCCTTGCTTTCTGGGAGGTCACAACAAACGCTCTCCCTTGCACTACTGATTTTGACTTTTTTGGGACGGCCTTTGGTGCCTCCATCCTGGTTGAACTTATTTTTGGTAAATGACAAAATCGAGCTAAATGACCTTCTCTTCCACAATTATAACATGTTGTAGACGGCATCACGCAGTTTGGACTGATGTGCCCCTCCCTTCCGCATTTGAAACATATGCTAGGTGGTCGTTCTCCTTCCTTAACAACGGGTGCTGGTGCTGACGTCTTTCCATCATTGTTGAATCTCCTCTTCTTGAAATGACCATTCTTATTGTTTTGGCCCTGATTACCACCGAAGTGGTTACCATTTCTGGCCTGTTGATTCCCACCACGCTTGTTGTCACCGCTTCGATGACTGCTCTCACTGGTATTATCATTTTGTCGACTGCTCTCTTTTGGTTGCGTTGACTCGTTATCGCGCTCCACTAACTGAGCCCTATTCACAACATCTGAATACAAACACAGTTTATGAGAAATAAGATGTTGACGTATCTCAGGTTTCAAACCTCGCAAAAACATTCGCGTCATTCGCTCTTCATTATCTACCAAGTGGGACGCAAACCGGAACAACTCAGCAAATTTAGTCTCATACTGCGACACGGTCATATTATTCTGCTCTAATTTGATGAACTCTACCTCCTTCATGTGTCGAACACTTTCAGGAAAGTATTTGTCATTGAACAGCTCTTGGAACTTCTCCCAAGACAACTTCAGTGCGGCAGGTTGAGTACGCTTAATCGATTCCCACCAGTAATCTGCCTCTCCTCGCAACATAAAGGCGGCAAAGGGAACCTTTTTCTCCTCGGAGCATCCCAAGACATAAAATATCTTGGTGATTTGCTTTATCCATGTTTCCGCTATAAGTGGTTTTGGCTCTCCCTTAAACTCCGGTGGTCCCAGCTCCTTGAACTGTTTAGCGGTGACCGTCCGAGAGTTTTCAGTGTTTCCACCTATATTTTGAATAGGAGTCGCTCTCGCCTGCTGTTGCATGAACTGCATAAAGCTTCTGAACATTCCATCATTCATCATTTGGTTAGTATTGTTGTTTGCATGAGGATTGTCGCCTTCCTGATGCACATTATCCCGATTATTGATATGTGGTGAATCAACAGTCGCCTGTGCTCCATTGCTATTCTCAACATTCTCGGATGCCATTTTCAGATACTGCCATAAAATAAAAGTTAATTGATATGTCATATATTATCCTTATATTCTGACCGACCAATTAAATACCATGCAAATAAACTTAGGTAGGTCATACTAGCGAAGGAAATACTCGTCTCTCCCCTCCTAGTTCTATTCTCACATCTTAGCCAGGGATCATATCCCTAAGCTCTGATACCAACTGTGACGCCCCCAAAATTAGGTATACATCACCCATCTTGGGTCGTCAGATACATGGTACAGAATACAAATACAACTTACTAATACAACTGTCGTGTACAATACGACAAAACATAACTGTGAGTTTGAATACAATTATTGTCTACTAGAGACTATACAAACTCAAAAGGAGTCCTTATTACAATTATTGTCACACTATTTAACAGAATAGTGAGGACTACTAATACTATCATCTGGTCCATCACTCCGTTCCCCGACTCGTCCCAGCTATATTCTCATATCCTGAAGAGAACAGTGAAAGAAAGGGTGAGCTCAACTAGCCTAGTAAGAAATATTATGACTAAGATAATGCAGAATAAATTATCATTAGCCTTCAACAGTGTTAAACTGATAAAATATAACGAACATCAAGTTTAACTGCAGCGGAACAAGTAATCCATTAAAAGAGTCAAGTAGAAAATAAAAATCGACTATCTTCTATGATTTAAAAGGTTTTTCAACACTGTTATCGCTGGGACTCAGCTTAATAAAATAATCCACATCATCGAATCACCCCTGCACTACGGCCAAGGATATTTGTGTATTCATTAATGGTCATGATCATGCCAACAACTGTCCATCAATGCACTACGGGCCAATGAGGATTTTTACCACATCATTTGTAACATTACGGTCACGATTATATTGAATAATCCCTGGTCATAATCATACCAAGTCCATCTATGCACTACAGGCCACAGATGACTTTCAACAAAATATAAACATGAGGATGATGACAATGATATAAGAATTCAATAAAACAAGTTCAAGAATTAATTTATCCAAGAATTAACAACGTCCAAATTGTAAACATGATACTACTTTGTGGAGTAAAATTTAAGAATGCTTAGAAGAATATTTTCATGAAAAGATACTGGATGAAACGCAATCATCAAGGATATTCCACAAATTTCATGGAGTATAGAAGTCAAAACTTAACCAACTTAGTATAATAAAGAATGGAATAACAAAAGAAATCACCATGCATGCGATAGACCGCACAGACAGGTTATTCCAACAGAATAATAAGTAATGGAACCAGGTCCTGCGTAAAACGCACAGACAGGATATTCCAATAGAATAATAATAAAGACGGAACCAGGTCCGGTGTAAAACACACAAACAATATGTTCCAACATAATAATAATAAAGACGAAACCAGGTCCGGTGTAAAACACACAGACAGGATGTTCCAACTGAATAATAATAAAGACTGAACCAGGTCCGGTGTAAAACACATAGACAGGATGTTCCAACAGAATAATAGAAGAATGTCACCAAGTATAGGGTAGACCGCGTATACAGGTTATTCCAACAGAATAATAAATAATGGAATAACAGAAGTTCTCTTCATGAATAAGAAAGAAAGAATACCCTTTATGAGTACTACAAATAATATCCCTTACCATTTTAAAGAAGAACTGAAATAAGGAAGTAGTTAAGTAGCAAAATACTTTTCTTCTCTCTCTATAGTTTCTCTCTCTAGAGTTCAGTGAATTCGTAAAAAATAATGAAGGAATGAGCTGCTATTTATAGAAAAATAGAATGCATAGTAACTAATCCATGAACGGTCCAGATTGATTACTTTAATCTGACGGTCCATATTTAAAGAAAAATCTTTTAAATAAAATATAATATATTCTATTTATAGAATAACTTTAATAAAGTATTCTATTTTATATAAAAAGATGTTTCTGTTTTATTACGTTAATAATACGAATAAAACAAAACTTCATTATCGCTAAATAATTCATATTATTAACTGACAATAATTGAATTAAACTGAGTGCCTTCTCACATAAGCATTAATAATTAATACCGTGTGCTACTATGCAACCACACGTATTACTATATTTTTACTACCGAGTAGTTCAACAGTATCAATGGTAAAACTTCCGCCGTTATTTTTAGTAAAATATTTTTGTCGTTTTCTCAATCCGACAATAATTCCGTTGTGGGGTCCACCAATTATTGTGCCGTTGTACGAATATTCCCTGTTAAAACGAATATTCCCCGACCAATCGAATATTATATAACAACTTGCGTACTTTGCAAAATTTATAAATATTACCCACAACTATAACATTATATCAAATTAACTCCATAATATTCAAAAATGATATTTATATAAAATTCATCTTTATTTATAAAAGTTGGGGTCTTACAACCTCCCCATCTTATGAAATTTCGCCCTCAAAATTAGGGTACGTACCTGGTATGTCGAAGAGGTAAGGATACCTTGACTTCATTTCAGATTCTAACTCCCAAGTCATTTCCTCAACATCGTGATTTCTCCACAAAACTTTGACTTGAGGTATAACCTTGGAGCGTAGAATATGTTCCTTCTTATCCAAGATTTAAACAAGAACTTCTTCATACGTCAAATCCTCCGCTATTTTATCTGGTTCTAACTCAATAATGTGGTTCGGGTCTTCCACATATTTACGTAACATGGATATGTGAAAAACGTTATGAACACGAGACATACTTGGCGGTAAAGCGAGTCTATAGGCCACAGTTCCTACTCGATCGAGGATTAAAAATAGGCTGATGAATCGAGGATTGAGCTTTCCTCTCTTTTCAAATCTCGTAACTCCTTTCCATGGAGCAACACGTAATAACACATGATCTCCTATATCGAATTCCATGTCCTTTCGATGAAGATCAGCATAACTCTTTTGTCGATCTTGTGAGGTTTTTATACGTTGTCGGATCGTTTGAATCTTTTCCGTAGTCATACGTACCAACTCCGGTCCCAACAACGTTGCTTCACCCACCTCATCCCAGCATACTAGAGAACGACACTTTCTTCCATACAACGCTTCGAATGGAGCCATGCTAATACTTGCTTGATAACTATTGTTGTAGAAAAACTCCACCAATGATAAGAACTTGTCCCAACTTTCCTTTAAATCAAGGACACAGAGTCTTAATAGATCTTCAAGATTTTGAATAGTTCTCTCTGATTGTCCGTCCGTCTGAGGATGGTATGCTGAACTAAATTATAAATATGTGCCCATAGCTTTTTGTAAACTAATCCAAAATCGTGAAGTGAATCTTGGGTCTCGATCAGAAACTATGGATACTAGCATACCATGCAGTCTTACAATCTCGTTTATGTACATACGAGCATGACGTTCAAGTGTATAAGTTTCTCGTATCGGTAAGAAATGAGCAGACTTGGTCAATCTATCAACAATGACCCAAATCGCATCTATACCTTGAGAAACCTTAAGAAGACCGATAACGAAATCCATGGTAATGTTCTCCCACTTCCATTCTGGATTTTCAAGTGGTTGCAATGGACCTTTTGGCACTTGATGCTCCGCCTTGACTCGTTGACACGTTAGACACCTTGAGATAAACAGCGCTATCTCTCTCTTCATATTGCTCTACCAAAATGTAAGACGAAGATCACGATACATTTCGGTACTTCCAAGATGGATTACAAACGATGTGTTGCACGCCTCCATCATGATTTTATACTTTAACTCAGGATCGTTAGGAACACAAAGTCTGGAGTTGACTCGAAGTATTCCTTCATCATCGATTCTTGCTTCTAGAATAACGCCCTCTTGAACCTTCTTCATTCATCTGCTCTGAGTATGTAGCTTGAGCGACTTTAACTTTATCGATTAAAGTCGATTCTACTCGTATATTTGTTATCTTCACGTGGGTTCGTATATTCGCACTTGAAAACGCATACGATCTTCTACTCAACGCGTTAACTACCACGTTCGTTTTTCTACGATGATATTAAATGGTACGATCGTAATCTTTAACAGCTCGAGCCAACGTCTTTGGCGCATGATACGTTCGTTTTAAGTAAAGAAATATTTGAGGGTTTAAGAAATGGGTTTTGTACCGGGTTTAAGGTCGATACAAAATTCAATTTCACGTTCTGGGGGTAGGCCAGGAAGTTCTTCGGGGAATACGTCAAGAAATTTATTAACAACAGAAATATCATTCAAAGCTGACGTATTTTTGTTTAGATCTGTGACATGAGCTAAGAAAGCTTGACATCCGTTTTTCAATAAACGAATAGCTTTATGGCTTGAGATGATAGTGATTGATTTTAATAGTTTGGTTGCTTAAATTCGCATAATAGGTCGATTAGGAATATGAAAGCTAACAACCTTACGAAAACAATCAATTTTTGCATGATGAGTAGTTAACCAATCAATCCCTAGAATCACGCCAAATGCAAGTATTTTTAATGAAATTAGATCGATAGGTAATGTGTGGGTACCAACTTGAACCAAACAAGACTTATAAACCGTGGATGTAATGAAGGTTTCTCCCAATGGAGTTTCAACAGATAAGTCAAAGTCTAATTTCTCCGGAGTCAAATTTAATCGATGAGCGCAAGTAGGAGAAATAAAAGAATGGGTAGAACAGGTATAAATAAAGTATAGACTTCGTTAAAGTTTATGATAACCTTACCCGTGATGACCTCATTCGGTTCCTTGCTTTCTGGGAGGTCACAACAAACGCTCTCCCTTGCACTACCGGTTTTGACTTTTCTGGGACAGCCTTTGGTGCCTCCATCCTGGCTGAACTTATTTTTGGTAAACTACAAAATCGAGCTAAATGACCTTCTCTTCCACAATTATAACATTCTTTAGACGGCATCACGCAGTTTGGACTGATGTGTCCCTCCCCTCCGCATTTGAAACATATGATAGGTGGTCGTTCTCCTTCCTTAACAACGGGTGCTGGTGCTGACATCTTTCCATCATTGTTGAATCTCCTCTTCTTGAAATTACCATTCTTATTGTTTTGGCCCTGATTACCACCGAAGTGGTTACCATTTCTGTCCTGTTGATTTCCACCACGCTTGTTGTCACCGCTTGGATGACTGCTCTCACTGGTATTATCATTTTGCCGACTGCTCTCTTTTGGTTGCGTTGACTCGTTATCGCGCTCCACTAACTGAGCCCTATTCACAATATCTGAATACAAACACAGTTTATGAGAAATAAGATGTTGACGTATCTCAGGTTTCAAACCTCGCAAAAACATTCGCGTCATTCGCTCTTCATTATCCACCAAGTGGGACGCAAACCTGGACAACTCGGCAAATTTAGCCTCATACTGCGACACGGTCATATTATTCTGCTCCAATTTGATGAACTCCACCTCCTTCATGTGTTGAACACTTTCGGGAAAGTATTTGTCATTGAACAGCACTTGGAACTTTTTCCAAGACATCTTTAGTGCGGCAGGTTGAGTACGCTTAATCGATTCCCACCAGTAATCTGCCTCTCCTCGCAACATAAAGGCGGCAAAGGGAACCTTTTGCTCCTCGAAGCATCCCAAGACATCAAATATCTTGGTGATCTGCTTTATCCATGTTTCCTCTATAAGTAGTTTTGGCTCTACCTTAAACTCCGGTGGTCCCAGCTCCTTGAACTGTTTAGCAGTGACCGTCCAAGAGTTTTCAGTGTTTTCACCGACATTTTGAACAGGAGCCGCTCTCGCCTGCTGTTGCATGAACTGCATAAAGCTTCTGAACATTCCATCATTCATCATGTGGTCAGTATTGTTGTTTGCATGAGGATTGTCGCCTTCCTGATGCACATTATCCCGATTATTGATATGTGGTGAATCAACAGTCGCCTGTGCTCTATTGCTATTCTCAACATTCTCGGATGCCATTTTCAGATACTGCCACAAAATAAAAATTAATTGATATGTCATATATTATCCTTATATTCTGACCGACCAATTAAATACCATGCAAATAAACTTAGGTAGGTCATACTAGCGAAGGAACTCCCCGTCTCTCCCCTCCTAGTTCTATTCTCACATCTTAGCCAGGGATCATATCCCTAAGCTCTGATACCAACTGTGACGCCCCCAAAATTAGGTATACATCACCCATCTTGGGTCGTCAGATACATGGTATAGAATACAAATACAACTTACTAATACAACTGTCGTGTACAATACGACAAAACATAACTGTGAGTTTGAATACAATTATTGTCTACTAGAGACTATACAAACTCAAAAGGAGTCCTCATTACAATTATTATCACACTATTTAACAGAATAGTGAGGACTACTAATACTATCATCTGGTCCATCACTCCGTTCCCCGACTCGTCCCAACTATATTCTCATTTCCTGAAGAGAACAGTGAAAGAAAGGGTGAGCTCAACTAGCCCAGTAAGAAATATTATGACTAAAATAATGCAGAATAAATTATCATTAGCCTTCAACAGTGTTAAACTGATAAAATATAACGAACATCAAGTTTAACTCCAGCGAAACAAGCAATCCATTAAAAGAGTCAAGTAGAAAATAAAATCTACTATCTTCTATGATTTAAAAGGTTTTTCAACACTGTTATCGCTGGGACTCAGCTTAATAAAATAATCCACATCATCGAATCACCCCTGCACTACGGCCATGGATATTTGTGTATTCATTAATGGTCATGATCATGCCAACAACTGTCCATCAATGCACTACGGGCCAATGAGGACTTTTACCACATTATTTATAACATTACGATCATGATTATACCGAATAATCCCTGGTCATAATCATACCAAGTCTATCTATGCACTACAGGCCACAGATGAATTTCAACAAAATATAAACATGAGGATGATGACAATGATATAAGAATTCAATAAAACAAGTTCAAGAATTAATTTATCCAAGAATTGACAACGTCCAAATTGTCAACATGATACTGCTTTGTGGAGTAAAATTTAAGAATGCTTAGAAGAATATTTTCATGAAAAGATACTGGATGAAACGCAATTATCAAGTATATTCCACAAATTTCATGGAGTATATAAGTCAAAACTTAACCAACTTAGTATAATAAAGAATGGAATAACAAAAGAAATCACCATGCATGCGATAGACCGCACAGACAGGTTATTCCAACAGAATAATAAGTAATGGAACCAGGTCCTGCGTAAAACGCACAGACAGGATATTCCAATAGAATAATAATAAAGACGGAACCAGGTCCGGTGTAAAACACACAAACAGGATGTTCCAACATAATAATAATAAAGACGAAACCAGGTCCGGTGTAAAACACACAGACAGGATATTCCAACTGAATAATAATAAAGACTGAACCAGGTCCGGTGTAAAACACATAGACAGGATGTTCCAACAGAATAATAGAAGAATGTCACCAAGTATAGGGTAGACCGCGTATACAGGTTATTCCAACAGAATAATAAATAATGGAATAACAGAAGTTCTCTTCATGAATAAGAAAGAAAGAATACCCTTTATGAGTACAACAAATAATATCCCTTACCATTTTAAAGAAGAACTGAAATAAGGAAGTAGTTAAGTAGCAGAATACTTTTCTTCTCTCTCTATAGTTTCTCTCTATAGTTTCTCTCTCTAGAGTTCAGTGAATTCGTAAAAAATAATGAAGGAATGAGCTGCTATTTATAGAAAAATAGAATGCATAGTAACTAATCCATGAACGGTCCAGATTGATTACTTTAATCTGACGGTCCATATTTAAAGAAAACTCTTTTAAATAAAATATAATATATTCTATTTATAGAATAACTTTAATAAAGTATTCTATTTTATATAAAAAGATGTTTCTGTTTTATTACGTTAATAATACGAATAAAACAAAACTTCATTATCGCTAAATAATTCATATTATTAACTGACAATAATTGAATTAAACTGAGTGCCTTCTCACATAAGCATTAATAATCAATATCGTGTGCTACTATGCAACCACACGTATTACTGTACTTTTACTACCGAGTAGTTCAACAGTATCAATGGTAAAACTTTCGCCGTTATTTTTAATAAAATATTTTTGTCGTTTTCTCAATCCGACAATAATTTCGTTGTGGGGTCCACCAATGATTGTGTCGTTGTCGAATATTCCCTGTTAAAATGAATATTCCCCAACCAATCGAATATTATATAACAATTTGCGTACTTTGCAAAATTTATAAATATTACCCACAACTATAACATTATATCAAATTAACTCCATAATATTCAAAAATGATATTTATAAAAAATTCATCTTTATTTATAAAAGTTGGGGTCTTACAGTATATATATTTCTATACATATACTCATCTTCGTTTAACCTCATAGCATCTCTTCATGTGAAACATTATCTCCTTAATAAAATTTTTATATGTACTTATATAACATTTCTTAGACTATTCAGCTCACCTCAAATTTACAGGTATCGTAATACCTTATTCTTGATATTCCTTCAATTACATATTAATTCATTTCTAGGGTTGTGGAATTTTGTAACCCATATTTTCTCTATTCTCATTCGAATGGCAAACCATATAGGTTTTACTTGAAAATTTTAAATAAATCCTCAAATTCTAATCTAGGTTTTATTATTTAACCTTTATTCTAATCATTCAAGATTTTATGAATTTTCGGGTTATCACATTCACCCCTTCTTCTAAGAATTTCATCCTTGAAATTTAGTCTACTAATCACCACTCATTTTATTCATCAAAACTAGGTTTTCAAATTAACCTTTACTTATTTTCATGCTCAATTTAATGAGTACATCTTGCTTCCTATTATGAGGAGCTCTGCTACTATCACATTCTTCCATGACTTCAGTTTAAGGAGTTAAAACTTTTCAAATCATGTTAAGGGGTCATATAGACCATGAACACGTAGTTTTAACGATATTTATATCACAAAACAGTATATTACTAGGTATGTTTACAATTACAAAGAAGGTAAACTACCGTTGCTAGTACTTTAGGTGATTAGCATATCGTAGTCTTACGTTATGTATAACGTATCAATCACGTCTAGAGAATATTAACGCTACTATATTGGATTATTTTATCCAATCAACATAGTTCACCTCAGTCTTATCATAGGATTCCGCACCAAAATAATTTGGTTCGGGATAAATTCTCAAAAATACTTTGAATTTTCATAAACATTTGTCTAACTAAATCAAATAGCTTAGACGCATATCAAATAATTCGAATTTCAATCGAAACATTGCTAGCCAAATTCAGTTGGCAATAATTTACCTTTAAAATTCTTAAAATCATTTTATGACGTCATGATACCACACTGTATTTACAGTCCATTTGAGGATTCTGTCATTTTGTGACTTTGTCATACTACATCATACTATAGTGGGCTGACGATCTTTAAATCACATCCGACACTAAGTAATTCTGCATTGTTAACTCCATCATTTTTATCATCTTTGCACCAGGTTGCATGATGCATTAATGATATAAAAATACATTTTGATAATTCAAATTATTTTTGTCTAGCCGAATTAATTAGCATAGACACTTCTTTAAACAGTTCAAAACTATTAAAAATCACCTTTGATGTCATCATGCCACAACAGGTAATGATGTGTTAGTGGCCCGAAGTCCACACCTATACACTTGTCACCATGTGTTGAGGATAACAAAAAAAATCATTTTTAAAGGCACATCAGTGTGAATTTAGCTTGATGTCAAAAACTTCGAAGTTTAGCATAGCTAGAAGATATGGAATACCTATGCTTCCATCATCAACTTCATTTTCTCTACTGATCCATTACTTAATAAGTCTATCTATTTCTATTATCTTCAATTCTCCATTCACAACTTTCACATACCAAGTTCATCAAACTTGCCACACATCATGAGTTCAATAACTTGCAATAATCATATGATTTTTAAGAACTTATCCTAGTCAGACCATAGGCGTCCATTCGCTGAGGGGTTCAAAACATACCATATGATTATGAGTCATGAACTTACCATAAGTATGAGTTTTAAGAACTCGCAACAAACCTTATATTCTCTACCTATTCGTTATACACATGAAAAAAAAATCACCTTATCAACATGCATATAGCAAATAACGCTACATCAGGTTCCAATGATTATCAATGTAAGAAACTAAGTGGTTGTCAAACCAAACTCGGCTACTAATCAATATAGGAATCTAAGCGGACAATTCCCCGCCCATACAAAGAATTGGTCAACCAAACCACTATATCGGCCAAGAAGCTAAGTGATTCTAAAACAAGTACAAATTCCCCGCCCATACAAAGAATCATATAACTCAGCTGCTGACATGAGTCCTCAATTGAAAACCTACACAATTCTAACTTTCTCTTTTCTTAATACAAATTTTCTTTAATTCGTATCTTAACATTTACCACTCTTTTCTGAGTTTACATCGTACCATTCCATAGTACCTTCTCTTTATAGCGTCAACCTATATCATACCAATCACTTAAAATATCATACGTTATTCAATAATTTAATTTGATCACGTCGTGATCTTATTTCGTAATCATTTCTCCTTATACTTACTATCGTGTTATACTACGATCTTCTTATTCTTCTCTTTAATTGTGACGCCCCCAAAATAGGTATACAACACCCATTCTGAGTCGCCAAATACATGGTACATAAAGCAAACTACAACTTCAATAATACAAATGTCAAGTGAAATACGACAATACATACTGTGAGTTTAAATACAAATATTGTCTTCTAGACAATATCCACACTCAAATAAGTCCTCATTACAATTATTCGAACACTATTTTACAGAAATAGTGAGGGCTGCTAAAACATCTTTCTAGAACTATTACTCCATACCCCGACTCGATCTTGCTATGTTCTCACCTCCTGAGAAGAAAAATGGAACAAAAAGGAAAAGGGTGAGCTCAACTAGCCCAGTAAAGAATATTATGACTAAGATAATATACAACAAATTATCATTAGTCTTCAACAAGGAAAAATCTGATAAAATATAGTAGACAATAAATTTTTGATCAATAACTGCAGCGGAAACAGCAAACCATTAGAAGAGTCAAGTAGAGAATGAGTTCTACTATCTTCTAAAATTTAAAAGTCCATCATCAATATTTTATCCCTGTAACAACAATTAATAACCATCTTTAATCAAATATTCATCTTTGCACTACAGGCCAAAGATATTCATTTGTATCACCAGTCGGTCATGTTCATCTCAACACCTGTTCATCTTTGCACTACGGGCCAAAGATATTCATCAGTTAATCATTCATCTTTGCACTACAGGCCAAAGATATTCAGTAATATCATCATTTAGGACAGAGGATGATGTAAAATATCTTAAAGAAAACGAATTCAGTGAGACAGAAGGACAAATAGTAGGGATTCGTATAACAGTTTATCCAAGATCAATAATACTTCATAATAATCAATTGTGAAGCAGAATTCAAAAATAAAGATCAAAACATGGATACAATCAAAGATAGTAACCATAATAGACATCTTGGATAAAAAGAAAAAATTTTATTTTTCGATGAATAGTGTCGTATTCGTGAATAGTGTCGTATACGTAAATAGTAACCCCGACACAAAAAGTTCCAAATTTGATAAAAACGTTCACCAATATTTCGGCATAATGATATTGAAGAAAATAATATCATTTAAGAAGAAAATAACATCCCTTACCTCAAATAACCGTACTTCTGACTGAATTTCGGATATAGTGCTGACAGAAACTTGCACCGTATAGCAACACTCAAAGTATACTCACAAGAATACGCTCGATAATATAAAGAGAAAAAGAGAGAAAACTTATTTCTGGTGTAATTTTCAATTCTAATTTAGCCCTCTATTTATAGAAAAATGCTAGAACGACATAGGAGACTAAAATAATAAAATAATATTATTTAAAATAATTATACGCATGCCATCTTTTGTTGACAATTCAAGCTAGCCACCTTTGAACCAATATGCAGCCCACATGTGATAAAACCAAAGTGGGTCCCACCACATAATTTAATTAAAATTATTTTATTTTTTGAAACTTCAACAATTCATAGAAAATAGCCCGGTTATCAGAAAAATACGAATTTTATGTCCATTCTACCTGAAATCGAATTCTCTACAACTTTGTAGCTTTGAGTTTTTCCAAATTCCAAACAGAAAATATCCGAAATCTACAAGCGGATGATTTTTAATACTTTCCTTCCGACAAAATACTGATAAAACACCTCAGCATTAATTCTTTCATTTTTATCCACATAAAAATAAATATATCCATCATTTATATCCACATAAAATAAATATTTCCTTATCATATAAATCAATAATTAATTACTCACAAATAATATTACAGAATCACAATTATGACAACCAGATCGTTCCCAGAAAAGAGGGGGCTTTTCAATAAGGATTTTTCCTTACTGGCGCGCAATTAATTGACCAAACCTCTCCTTAGACAGAACTTTCTAGACATTGCCAATAATGTTATCTAATAATATTATTCAAATAATATTAATTATTGATCTGATAATGGAAAATACTGTGCAGCAACAATTATTGAAACAACAATAATATAAAATTAAAAAAACTACGCCGGGTTATTCCAACAGTGTTAACAATAACAACTACGCCGTTATTTATAAAACTCAAGCTTGTCATTTTCTTCATCCGACAATTATTCCGTTATGGGCCCCACAATTGACTGCGCCGTCGTACGGATATTTTCGACAAGAAGAATATTCCACGACCAAACAAATATTCCCCGACAACATTGATTATTTTATAACCACTTGTTTATTTTAAAAAATTTGCATATTTCACCCATAACCAAAGTATTATATCAAATTATCACCTTACTATTCCAAGATAATAAATAGGGAAATTCAATTTTATTTATAATAAGTTGGGGTCTTACAACCTCCCCTCCTTATAAAATTTCGTCCTCGAAATTGATGTACGTACCTGGTATTTCGAACAGGTGAGGGTATCTCGCTTTTATTTTCGATTCCAACTCCCAGGTCATTTCTTCAATAGCATGGTTCCTCTACAAAATCTTAACTTGTGGTATAACCTTGGTGCGTAGGACATGCTCTTTCCTATCCAAGATCTTAACAGGTACCTCTTCGTGCGTTAAATCTTCGGCTATCTCGTCTAGTTCTAACGCAATAATATGGTTCGGGTCTTTCACATATTTACGAAGCATGGATATGTGAAAAATATTATGAACACGAGACATACTTGGAGGTAATGCGAGTCTATAGGCCACATTTCCTATTCGGTCAAGAATCTCAAATGGACCAATAAATCTTGGATTGAGCTTTCCTCTCTTTCCAAATCTTGTAACTCCCTTCCATGGTGCAACACGTAACAGTACATGATCTCCAATATTAAACTCCACGTCCTTTCTATGAAGATCAGCATAACTCTTTTGTCGATCTTGTGAGGTTTGAATACGTTGTCGAATCATTTGGATCTTTTCTGTAGTCATGCGTACTAATTCTGGTCCCAACAACGTTGCTTCTCCCACCTCGTCCCAGTATACTGAAGAGCGACATTTTCTTCCATACAACGCCTCGAATGGAGCCATGCCTAAACTTACTTGATAACTGTTGTTGTAGGAGAATTCCACCAATGGTAGGTACTTATCCCAACTCCCTTTGAAATCTAGGACATAGAGTCTTAATAGATCTTCCAGAGTTTGAATAGTCCTCTCTGATTGTCCTTCCGTTTGAGGATGGTATGCCGAACAGAATCGTAAATCCGTGCCCATAGCTTTCTGCAAGCTAACCCAAAATCTTGAAGTGAATCTTGGGTCACGATCCGAAACTATGGATACTGGCATGTCATGCAATCTCACAATCTCATTCACGTACATACGAGCAAGACGTTCAAGGGAATAAGTCTCACGTATCGGCAAGAAATGGGCAGACTTGGTTAATCTATCAACAATAACCCAAATCGCATCTATGCCTTGAGAAACTTTGGGAAGACCTGTAACGAAATCCATAGTAATGTGTTCCCACTTCCATTCCGAAATCTCAAGTGGTTGCAATGGACCCTTTGGTACTTGATGATCCGCCTTTACACGTTGACAGGTTAAACACCTCGAGATAAACTCCGCAATTTCTCTCTTCATATTGTTCCACCAAAATGTATGTCGAATATCACGATACATTTTGGTACTCCCAGGATGGATTGCAAACGGGGTATTGTGTGCCTCCATCATGATTCTATGCTTCAAGTCAGAATCGTAAGGAACACAAAGTCTGGAGTTGAATCTAAGTATTCCTTCTTCATCGATTCTTGCTTCTGGAATAGCTCCTTCTTGCACTTTATTCTTCATACGTATCAGCCCCAGGTCCGTAGCTTGAGCAGCTTTAACTTTATCGATTAAAGTCGGTTCTACTCGTATATTAGCCATCATCATGTGGGTCCCTGGAGTCTTTAATTCTACCGCCATCCTTTGCAAGTCATACAGAATGGGCCTTTGCATTGACAATATCGCACTCGTACTCGCATATGATCTTCTACTCAATGCGTCAGCTACTACGTTTGTTTTTCCAAGATGATATTGAATAGTGTGATCGTAATCTTTCAATAGTTCAAGCCAACGTCGTTGCCGCATGTTGAGTTGCTTTTGGGTGAAGAAATATTTGAGGCTTTTATGGTCCGTATAAATCTCCACTTTCTCCCTATACAAGTAGTGTCTCCAAATTTTCAACGCGAATACGACTGCTGCCAACTCCAGATCATGAGTAGAATAATTCCTCTCATATTCTTTGAGTTGTCGTGAGGCATAGGCTATGACTTTCCCATGTTGCATGAGAACACATCCTAACCCTTTGCCTGAAGCATCGCTGTAGATAATAAATCCATCCGTACCAGATGGTATTGCCAGAACAGGTGCCGAAATGAGTCTCCTTTTAAGCTCTTGGAAACTCTTCTCGCATTCCTCGCTCCATACAAATTTTGTATCTTTCCGAGTCAGCTGAGTTAACGGAGTAGCGATTCGAGAAAATCCTTCCACGAATCTCTAATAATAACCAGCTAAACCCAGAAAGCTACGCACTTCGGTCACCGACTTCGGTTGCTCCCAACTTTGTATTGCTTCAATCTTCGCCGGGTCAACAGATACTCCATGTTTTGACACCACGTGCCCAAGGAATGCTACTTCTTCAAGCCAGAACTCGCATTTCTTCAGCTTGGCAAAAAGCTTATTTTCATGAAGCCTTTCAAGTATCAGCTTCAAATGGTGCTCATGATCTTCACGGCTTTAGGAATAGATGAGGATGTCATCAATAAAGACAACAACAAATTGATCTAAATATTTCTTGAATACACGGTTCATCATATCCATGAAAGCAGCTGGAGCATTAGTCAATCCAAAAGACATGACTAAGAATTCATAATGCCCGTATCGAGTTTTGAAGGCAGTCTTTGGAATATCTTCAGTTTTAATCTTCAGCTGATGATATCCAGAACGAAGATCGATCTTTGAAAAGAATTGTGCTCCTTGCAACTGGTCGAACAGGTCATCAATGCGAGGTAACGGATAACTATTCTTGATGGTGACATGGTCTAATTCTCGGTAGTCAATACAAAGTCGCATACTCCCGTCTTTCTTCTTTACGAATAAAACAGGAGCACCCCAAGGAGATTTACTATGACGAATGAAATCGATGTCTAATAACTCCTGCAGTTGAACTTTTAACTCCTGAAGTTCAATAGGACCCATTCGATATTTAGAAATGGGTTTTGTACCCGGTTCAAGGTCAATAAAGAATTCAACATCACGTTCTGGGGGTAGACCGGGAAGTTCTTCAGGAAATACATCGGGAAATTCTCTAACCACAAAAATATTATTCAAATCTGACTTGTCTCTGTTCAAATCCATAACATGGGCTAAGAAAGCTTGACATTCGTTTTTTAATAAACGAATAGCTTTGTGGCTTGATATGACAGTGACTGATTTTAGTGGTTTAGTAGTTTGAATTCGTATGACAGGTTGGTTAGGAATATGAAAACTAACAACCTTACGAAAATAATTAATTTTAGCAAGATGAGTGGTTAACCAATCAATTCCTAAAATTACATCAAAAACAAGTATTTTTAAAGAGATAAGATCGACAGGTAATGTGATAATGCCAACTTGGATCATGCAAGATTTATAAACTGTAGATGTAACGAAGGTTTCACCCAACGGAGTTTCAACAGATAAGTCAAAGTCCAATTTCTCTGGAGTCAAGTTTAAACGTTGAGCACACGCAGGAGAGATAAAAGAATGGGTAGAACCGGTATCTAGTAAGGTATAAACTTTGCAAGAGTTCAAGATTAGCTTACCCGTGATCACCTCGTTCGGGTTCCTCACGTTTTGGCCAGTCACGACAAACGCTCTTCCAGGAACCGCTGATTTCAACTTATCCGGGACAGCCCTTGGAGTCACCATCCCTGTTGAACTTAGTTTTGCTACAGAATAATCCTGAGCTATGTGGCCTTCCTTTCCACAGTTGTAACATACCTTGGATTGTTGTGGACAGTTTGGGCTGATATGTCCCTCTTTCCCGCATTTGTAACATCTAACTGGCGGTCGTTCTCCTCCCCTAGAATTTATTGTTGGTGCTGGTGCTGCTGCTGATGTCTTCCCGTCATTGTTGAATCTCCTCTTTCTGAAATTTCTACTTGACTCACCTCTCCTATTATCATGGCCACAATGACCACCCGAGTGGTTACCGCCTTTGTTCGTATTTTTCCCTCCTCGTTGGTTATCATCGCTCTGATGACTGTTGTCACCGGTATGACCCTGGTTGTGGTCCCTCGGTTGAGTATACTCATTATCTCTCTCTAATAATTGGGCCCTGTTGACAACATCTGAATACAGAGAAATTTTATGAGAGATAAGGTATTGACGAATCTCAGGTTTTAGACCTCTCAGAAATATTCTTGTCATTCGTTCCTCATTCTCTACCAAATGAGGTGCAAACCTGGATGACTCGGCGAACTTCGCCTCGTACTGGGACACCGTCATGTTGTTTTGTTCCAATCTGATAAACTCCACCTCCTTCATATGATGAATGCTTTCAGGAAAGTACTTGTCATTGAATAGTTTCTGAAATATTTCCCAAGACATGCTGAGTGTGGCTGGCTGGGTACGCTTCACAGACTCCCATCAGTAGTCTGCCTCACCGCGGAACATAAAGGTGGCGAATGGAACCTTTTGTTCCTCCGTGCATCCCAAGACATCAAATATCTTGGTAATTTGCTTGACCCACGTTTCCGCCATGATCGGATCCGGCTTTCCCTTAAATTCTGGTGGTCCCAATTCTTTGAACTGCTTGGCTGTGACAAGCCGCGCATTGCTAGCATTTCCACCCGTATTTTGTGCACGAGTCTCCCTCGTCTGGTTTTGCATGAATTGCAAAAAGCTCCTAAATATTCCATCATTCATCGTTTGCTCGATAGTGTTGTTTACAAGAGGAATATTGTCTTCCTGTTGCACGTTCTCCTGGTTTGTAACTAAAGGTTGTTCCACAGTCTCATACACTCCATTATTAATGTTCTCAGTAGCCATTCTTAAATACTGCCATAAAACAAGGGTTAATTAAACAAATTAACATATCACATAATATCTCTATATTATGACTGACCAAGAAATAAGCTTAGATAGGACACACTAGCGAAGGATTTACTCATCTCTCCCCTCCTAGTTCTATTCCCCGATCTCCGCCAGAGACCATATCCCTAAACTCTGATACCAACTGTGACGCCCCCAAAATAGGTATACAACACCCATTATGAGTCGCCAAATACATGGTACATAAAACAAACTACAACTTCAATAATATAAATGTCGTGTGAAATACGACAATACATACTGTGAGTTTAAATACAAATATTGTCTTCTAGACAATATCTACACTCAAATAAGTCCTCATTAAAATTATTCAAACACTATTTTACAAAAATAGTGAGGACTGTTAAAACATCTTTCTAGAACCATTACTTCATACCCCGACTCGATCCTGCTATGTTCTCACCTCCTGAGAAGAAAAATGGAACAAAAAGAAAAAGGGTGAGCTCAACTAGCCCAGTAAGAATATTATGACTAAGATAATATACAACAAATTATCATTAGTCTTTAACAAGGAAAACTCTGATAAAATATAATAGACAATAAATTTTTGATCAACAACTGCAGCGGAAACAGCAAACCATTAGAATAGTCAAGTAGAGAATGAGTTCTATTATCTTCTAAAATTTAAAAGTCCATCATCAATATTTTATCCATGTAACAACAATCAATAACCATCTTTAATCAAATATTCATCTTTGCATCTTTGCACTACAGGCCAAAGATATTCATTTGTATCACCAGTCGGTCATGTTCATCTCAACACCTGTTCATCTTTGCACTACGGGCCAAAGATATTCATCAGTTAATCATTCATCTTTGCACTACAGGCCAAAGATATTCAGTAATATCATCATTTAGGACTGAGGATGATGAAAAATATCTTAAAGAAAACGAATCCAGTGAGACAGAAGGACAAATAATAGGGATTCGTATAACAATTTATCCAAGATAAATAATACTTCATAATAATCAATTGTGAAGCAGAATTCAAAAATAAAGATCAAAATATAGATACAATCAAAGATAGTAACCATAATAGACATCTTGGACAAAAAGAAAAAATTTTATTTTTTGGTGAATAGTGTCGTATTCGTGAATAGTGTCGTATACGTGAATAGTGCCGTATACGTGAATAGTAATCCCGACACAAAAAGTTCCAAATTTGATAAATACGTTCACCAATATTTCGACATAATGATATTGAAGAAAATAATATCATTTAAGAAGAAAATAACATCCCTTAGCTCAAAATAACCGTACTTCTGACTGAATTTCAGATATAGTGCTGACAGAAACTTGCACCGTATAGCAACACTCAAAGTATACTCACAATAATACGCTCGATAATATAAAGAGAAAAAGAGAAAAAACTTGTTTCTGGTGTGATTTTCAATTCTAACTTAGCCCTCTATTTATAGGAAAATGCTAGAACGCCATAGGAGACTAAAATAATAAAATAATATTATTTAAAATAATTATACGCATGCCATCTTTTGTTGACAATTCAAGCTAGCCACCTTTGAACCAATATGCAGCCCACATATGATAAAACCAAAGTGGGTCCCACCCCATAATTTAATAAAAATCATTTTATTTTTTGAAATTTTAACAATTCATAGAAAATAGCCCGGTTATCAGAAAAATACGAATTTTATGTCCATTCTACTTGAAATCGAATTCTCTACAACTTTGTAGCTTTGAGTTTTTCCAAATTCCAAACAGAAAATATCCGAAATCCATAAGCGGATGATTTTTAATACTTCCCTTCCGAAAAAATACTGATAAAACACCTCAGTATTAATTCTTTCATTTTTATCCACATAAAAATAAATATATCCATCATTTATATCCACATAAAATAAATATTTTCTTATCATATAAATCAATAATTAATTATTCACAAATAATATTACAGAATCACAATTATGACAATTAGGCTGTTCCCATGAAAGAGGGGGCTTTTCAATAAGGATTTCTCCTTACTGGCGCGCAATTAGATGACCAAACCTCTCCTTAGACAGAACTTTTTAGACATTGCCAATAATGCTATCTAATAATATTATTCAAATAATATGAATTATTGATCTGATAATAGAAAATACTGTGCAGCAACAATTATTGAAACAACAATAATATAAAATATCAACGCAGCAATTATTGAATTAATTAAAATAAATATTGAACAGTAACTACTGTAACAATTATTGAGTGCCTTCTTAGTACAAATCAATAATTCAACTATACTGTGCAACGTGTGCTACTGTGCTGTACGCGTATTATTATTGTAATTACCGGGTATTCTAACAGTGTAACGATAACAACTGTTAACGTTATTTATAAAAACTAAGCTTATCGTTTTTTTCATCCGACAAGTTTATCCTTTTGTTATGGTCCATAATTGTTCCGTTTGGTACGGATATTTGACTGCGAAGAATATTCCAAAGAACCAAAACAATAATTCTTCTCCGACATTGATTATTTTATAACCACTTGCTTATTTTGCAAAATTTACACATTTCACCCATAACCAAAGTATTATATCAAATTATCACCTTACTATTCCAAGATAATAAATAGGGAAATTTAATTTTATTTATAATAAGTTGGGGTCTTACATTAATCATATTTTATTATGATTTTATTTACACTTTTCATCTTATCGACATCGTCTATTTACTTTCACTTTTTATCTTTATTATTGGAGTCAGGTAACTTCAGATTCTTATCTTTATATCTCTTCAAGATTCTTCTTTGAATCTTCTTTTATCTTTCTCTTTACTTTAATGATGAATTTCATAAATTCATCTCTCATCACTTAAACTCTATTTGAGTTTATTACTTATTATCATCTCAGCGGTTATAGCCTAAGGTACCCCAACCTAAGGTTTATAACCTACGGCTTTGATACTAATTGTAGCACCCCCAAATTCGGGTACTTGTGACAACCGAGATTTTGTAAATTAATTTTAATATTTATTGGATTGAATAAATATTTTCAATGAATTAATTATTAGATTTATTAATTTAATTGATGAAGTTGTGATAGATTAATTTAATTATATGTGTTACATTTATTAATTTAATGTGGAGAATTTTATTATTCGATGTATGTATTTATGTGAGCTTATTGTATTAAAAAAAATATTTAATAAGCCTAATGTTATTTTAATTATTTAATTATTAATTAGAGATTTAATAATTTAATATTATTAATCAATGAGAATTTGAATTATGTGACTATGTGCACTATTGAGAAATTATTATATTTTATTAAATGAGATATTGGTTTTATTTTATGATGGAGTGTGACATTAATTAAACTATATGATAAAAGGTTTTATTAAAATAAAGAGTTTTGAATCTAGATTGCTAGCCAAACATGGCCTTTGAGGGAGTTGATGGCAGTTACCCATGATTGGGTAACTGACCACAACGCGCCAGACGTCTTCTTTATTTACGCCTTCCCTTCTTTTTTCTTCATTAATTTCCTAAGTCTAGAAAGTGTCAGAGAGAGTTTCAGAGAGAGATACAAAGAGAGGGTTGAGAATTCAGAGTTTTGTGGAGAAGGAATTTACTTCCTAGTAAATTAATCTACGCTTGGGTAATCTCTTCAACCCAATTTATATATTTTACGTCTTTTAAGTTTCATGAATATGGCTTAAGCCTTCTGTGAGTCTCTGTTTTTGGGGAATTCAGTTGTTATAAGAATAGATGTAATAATTCGAGTTGTATGGCATATTTTATATATATATATATATATATATATATATATATATATATATATATATATATTGTGTGTTTCCATATCATTAATTTCATAAGATTTCAACGTATGATGATGACTTGTTATTTCAAAATTTATAGAGTTTGGGTTTTGGCTATATGGCCTTATACGTAATATTTCATGTGTTGATCATATATTATCCCTAAATTTTACACTCGTATTTTATTATACGTGTTGATACGAAGAGACCAAAGTTTAAAATGTTGGATTTGGCCTTATAACGAATCCGTAGTATTAATTTTCATGGTTTTGTTCAAAACCTTCAAGAACACAAAGAACAGTGAAATTTACATACTTTAATTCTGTAATTATATGTTTTAATGGGTTAAAATCATTCTATAATTGTTGGATAATGATTATATATGTATTACAATGATTGGGTAAGTCTAAATTCGTGTAAAAATAACTAATTGAAAGTTATGGCCATATTCACGTATAATTTTACTTGTGAATGATTTTTGGCCTAATTTGGCCTTGTTATGTTCGCGAACTGCAGAACTGCAAAAACTGCCTGGGTAACCCCGCCCCCGGCGGGCTTTACCAAACTACATTACCCTGCCCCGGCGGTCAAAAAAAATAAAAATAATAATAATAATAAAAATAATAAATATTCGATGAAAATTATTATTAAAATATTTATAAAATAAATTAAATATTTTAATTGAGATATTATGGAATAAAATAAATATTTGATGAAAATTATTATTAAAATATTTATAAAATAAATTAAATATTTTAATTGAGATATTTATGGAATAAAATAAATATTCGCTGAAAATTATTTTTAAAATATTTATAAAATAAAGTAAATATTTTAATTGAGATATTTATGGAATAAAATAAATATTCGATGAAAATTATTATGAAATAATTTATTCGAGTGTAATAATAGTAAGAGAATGAAAATATTCTAATTTAATTAAGTAATTAAATTAGAAGGGTAATGATTTGTTAAATAAAGTGGAGTTTATATTAAATAATTAAGTGAAAATGTAACTAATGAATGTCGTGAATACATATGGTATGTGTGTAGGATTTGTGGTGAACGGAAGTAGTAATCGTTTAGCCTACGCACGAGGCAAGTTTCCTAACCCTACTTGTTATCATTATTCAAGTTATAAATCAAGTTCATTTGTTATGTTAAAGACTTACTATCTTTTCAAAGTATGATTCTGTTATACAATAATTGTTCTATTGTATACCTATTGAGATTATTTTTCATTATAAATATCATTTGTTGTTGAACTTTGTTAGACTAGCGAATCCTTATTGATTCAACTAGTCCATAGTTGATGAACGTTCTAAATTCAGAACCCTTATTGATTTATCCAAACCAAACTTCCTTTGGTGCGGACTCCAATGTCAAACTGAGATGAACAACCCTGCAAAGGGATTTACTTATACGTTAGCGTTAAGATATTGTGCACAGTATGGTACTAAGGGCTGATCCCCCTAAGTACGAGAAGAAAGGTCCATAGTCTTATGACTGTTAAAGGTTTCAAGTATAACCCTTGACAACCTAGGACATAGTTCAAGGTCTTATGACCCTCATAAATTCTTTTGATTCTTGTTATTCATTCTTGATTCAAAAGTTGAGCTTTTATATTCGAAATTATTATTTTTTTCTCGCATGTTATTATATTGTTGTTTTCATTATTATACTTGTGGGCAATCGTGCTCACTCTTGCGTAATAATAACATTGCAGTTAAGAACGAAAGAGCATACGAACCTTCCACTAGTAAAGGCAAGGGCAAGGTTAACAAGTGATGAAGACTTGTTGTTTTATATGATGATGTATTTTGTTTAAGACTTAAGTTAACGATGTTGTTTAATACTTATTTGTTTATGATTCCGAACAGATGTTTAAGGTTAGAGTAACCTGGGATTTATTTATTATGTAGTTTATGTAACCACATAAGGGGAGATTTATTATTATTTCTATCTATTGAATGGTTTGCATTTATTTATGGGTAGATAGATGGATGATGTTGTATCGTGAACACCAAATCCTGTGGAAATGGAAGTACCGAATTTGGGGGTGTCACAGTACTAATCACTACAGATCTGGTATACTATTTATCACAATTACGGAAGATATAAA